>CM068367.1:432847242-433057242 GCA_034769895.1 Magicicada septendecula
AGTTTCAGTCAGTCTTTATTTTTGTTTTGAGTTTATTTTTTATTTTTTCTTGAGTTCACGAGAACGTAAATGCTGTAATGTCAAAAAGAAAATCTTTGAGTGTTGCAGAAAAGGTGGCATTGTTAAAAGATGTGGATAGTGGAATGCGAAAAAAAGACGTTGCGATAAAGTTTTTGATTCCACCGAGTACAGTGTCAACCATAATAAAGAATCGAGAATCTGTTTTAAAAACTCATGAAAATGTAGGAGCAGATAGAAAACAGTTTAAAACGTGCAAATATGATGACGTGGACGAAGCAGTTCTTAAATGGGTGACAATGGTGCGAGATAAAAACATGCCTGTCTCAGGACCGTTTATAAAGGAAAAGGCGGTAGAGTATGCTAAAGTGTTGGGGCACGAAGAGTTTCAAGCAAGTTCTGGATGGTTGGACAAATTTAAGAAACGTCACAGCATTAAAGAAAAAGTTATTTCGGGAGAAAGTGGAAGTGTATCTGAAGCAGACTGTAACCAGTGGAAAACTACAACTTTAAGGTTAATTTTAGAAGCGTATGAACCAGATAATGTTTTTAACATGGATGAAACCGGACTTTTTTTCAGATGTTTACCAAATAAGACTCTAACCTTTAAAGACGATAAATGCTTCGGAGGTAAACATAGTAAAGAACGAATAACTGTTGTCGTGTGTGCCAATATGTCCGGAAATGAAAAAAATAAACTGTTGGTGATCGGAAAAAGCAAGCAACCAAGATGTTTTAAAGGAGTGAAGTCTTTAGAAACCGACTACGAATACAATAAAAAGTCATGAATGACGAGTGAGATTTTTGAGAAATGGATAGTAAACTTTGACAAAAAACTGATAAGACAAAAAAGAAAAGTGGTTCTTTTTGTTGACAATTGTCCAGCACACCCTCCTTTTGTGGCAAAAAAGTTAACAAACGTGAAGCTGGTTTTTTCCCTCCAAACACCACATCTAAACTACAACCTCTATGGACCAGGGAGTAATAAAAAATCTCAAAATGCTTTACCGAAAACAGATCCTCAAGAGGCTCATTTTTGCATTGGAAAACAACAAACCTATTGATGATGCGATTAATCTCAGACTGTGTATATCAGAGGTAGCAAAGGTGTGGCAAAATTATGTAGCAGAATCAACAATACAGAATTGTTTTATAAAAGCTGGCTTCTCTCAAAATACTGTTGTGGAAGAAGTTACTGCACTGCCACAACTTGAGGATTGTTGGAACCAGTTACAGTCAACTGGCGCAATAGATCAAGACATATCACTCGATGAATTTTTAAGCGTCGACGAAGACATTGTTGCAGAATATCCAACGGACGATAACATTTTAAGTTCATTAAAAGATACTGAAGATTTAGGTGAAGACAATGAGGCAGAAGAAATTGAAGTTCCTAAACCTTCTAAGAAAGAAATGATGGCAGCATTTGAAACAATCCGTCGAGGTCTTCAATCGGAAGAATATGTGCCTGATGATATTTTCCAGTCGCTCAACAAATGTGAACACTTTTATGAGGAATCTGCATCAAATTTGGTTCAGAAAGACATTCGAAATTATTTTACGACCAATTAATAAAATACAGTATTACTCATTTAACACGTAAGTTCCTACTTTTTTAAATACAAAATTTTTTAAAGTAAATAAATAAATACTGTACTGTACACTAAATACTTTTTATTAAATAAATACAGTAATTTTTATTAAATAAATGCTTATGGTTTTCATTTATTTATTACCAAAATGTCGTTTTAATAGTATGGAGGCCTATACATGATTTTTTTAACAAATTCCAGTGCTTTTCCTAACCTACGAATAATAATAAGAAACAGGTTTCTGTATATCGAAATTTCTATATATCGAATTTTTTCTTAGGAACCATCAAATTCGATATACGGAGGTCCTACTGTATATAATTATTGTTTTGCATTTATTGTATATTATTATTTATATTTTCTTTTATATTATTCCTTTTATGTTAGTTCTTTTATTGTTATGTATAGAATAAACACTAATAAAAAAGAATAATTTTTAAATATAATTAAATCACTACTGACTCGGTACACAAAGTTTTTTATGGGTGTTCCATAAGTTATGGGTTACCCATAAAAAACTTTGTGTTCTGAGTCAGTAGGGATTTAATAATATTTAGTTAATCAACAGACACGTCATGGACAACAAAATCCAAGAATAATTTTTATTCCTTTTAAATGGAACTTGTATTTCTGGATATGTCTGGTATGTATGAAGAATTTGCTTTACACTTCTGATGGTGATTTGTGATATAAAAACTGGAACCAGAATAGTGATAGTAATGTTTTAATATTAAAATAAAATTATGTTTTCCTGTATGTTTTGAAAAATTCGTAATTCTGTATTTATTCAAAAGTACATTCATATACAGAAAAAGTTATATATATATATACATAAACACATACAATTCTATATTAATTCTACATTTATCCTAGTATACATTCCTATGTTTTAGATGGAAGAGAAGACAGCGAGTCAAACAGTCTAAAAGTAACTGTTGTACGGAAGAAAAGAATGATTGACAATGCATTTTTGGTATCTGTTATTGTATTGGTGTTCATAATTTTCATTAACTTTGGTTGTGCTATTGATTGGTCCCTAATAAAGAAGTGTATTCGCCAACCTATTGGACCAATAATAGGTTTTATATCTCAGTTTTTATTTATGCCATTGGTGAGTATCGTGTTTATGAGAATCATATTTATTTTACATATATATGCAGACTTATATTTTTCACCTTTTGGATATACTTAAATTTATTATATTGGTAAAATCTGTAATAATAAATTACACAACAGTTAGGCCTATATATAAAGTTGACGATTTTGCTTCACTTCATTATAGGTGTAAATAGCTATTCCCAGGTGTAATAGTTTTGGAGTTGATACAGACTAACCTATAACATTAAAAACTATACAGTTCAAACATTTATATCTTGTCATATCTGCATAGAATTTTATTTGTTATTCTGAAAGTCTGTATCGGTGGTGAATCAGAATTTTAGGAGTACTTTACTTTTACTCGTGATGTTGATGGTATAATATGAATGTGCAGTTTAAAGCCTACTGTGTATGTAACATCATGTCCACTAACAAGCTGGTGATGCCTGCCTACAGACTGTAACTATAAAGTCTCATTGACAACTATCCAATTATGGGGGGGGGGGAGAGTTGTAACTTGTAACCCCTTGGCTACACTACTGATCTGTCTGTTTGATTTTATGACAAATTTAATTTAAATTTGTAATTTTAATTTTGTAAATATCTACCAGCTTAAATTTAACCATGCACGTATGATGACTGGTTACATTTAAATTATGTGTAAATGGCCACTTGGTTGAGAAACAAATAGATTTTATAATTTTGCATAAATTTTTTCTACAAAAACAAATATTCTGTGATTTTATGTGATCAAACTTTATGATCTTCACTTTTATATAAGTTAGAATAAGATGTATTGTTTTATCACAATAATAAATTTCTTTTGCAAGAAATTTTTCTGTACACACAGATTAGATATTACATTTAGAAGTTAATAATATAAATGTATATTATCAATACTCCTGTATTTATAAATCCTCGGGCAATATTTTTACCCGATTGTAACGTGTGAAAATTTTCAGACCTATATTTAATTTATATGATATTTGTGTTTGTTTTTATCTGTAGAATCACCTCCTGAAATAGTTCCCTTAAATTATTTTGTAATATAAATATATATTATAAATCATTGGTTGTGCAATTTGTTTCTGCAGAATGTACATAAGGTGCGGTATATTATAAAATAAAATTTACTAGCAGAAGAAATTTGTTATGGTGTTAATACAGTGGTATTTACTAATGCTATTATATTAATGTGATTAATTAAAATTTATGCAGACACATTTTATGACACATACAAAGACACATTTGTCACATCATCAGTACAGAACAGTTATTGCCTGTTCCTCGCATCTTCTGTATTCGTGGTGCTGGTGGTGGGGGTAGTGATGTGTAATTTTTATGTAGTGTTTGAATAGTACGTTGGATTTAAAATATGTTGTATCATATGAAATTAGGTGGGGTTGGTTTAACTGTTCCACATTTATGATGTGACAAACGTCACACAAATATCTGCATAAGTTAAGTAAGTTTCTACTAATCAAGTTAATGTAATAGTATTAGCGAGAAAGTAGAATTAAGATGTAGCAACGACAACTAATTATATTAGATGTCTTCAAAAAACTTGAGAAGTTCAAGCATCACTATAAACAACATTTAGGATATGTTCACTTATATACAAAATCACATAACTCACTTGGTAGTGTTAATAGATGAGCCAACTGTTTTTATAATTTGAAAGGCTAGACCTAGATTTTTTATAAAGTGTACTTATGTATCATAAATAGTAAGTATAGTCCTAAAAAATAAGTGTAATATGTGTGCAATTCACATATAATTATAGTAATTTTTTAGTATAAGAAATTATTTTAAAATTGATATAAAAATATTGGTTTACTCTTTTCTTCCTTGTGTATTCTTATTTGTTAGTTCCCATTTTATTTTCCAAAAGATATTATGAATACTGGTTAGTTGCCTTTACAGCTAAGAATCTATGAAAATCATTGTGATATAATAAAATGTATTATACATGCTGGTGTACTTCATACACATATGTATACATTTGTCTTTGATAATACTCAGTTTCTTTTACCAGTAATGGGTGTAGCAAATTTCTGGTCATATAGTATTTCCTAACTTCACTGTATTGTAAGTCACTTTATTTGGTGATAGACCTTTACTAACTGAGAGTAATTTGACTAATTTATTACTAGGAGTGTCACTGACACAAATGGGCGGAGCATTTGATATTCGTAATAATTTATTTATCAATATTTTTACAATCAACCGTCTTTGATCCGTTAGATAAATAGAATCGTAATAATTTATTTATCAATATTCTTAGAATCAACAAAATATATACACTTTTATGATACACACTTTTTATTGAATACACTACATTATAGTACAGTATACAGTAATTGTCATTAGACTATTCCACAACCTTTGCAGCTCATCTCTACGATCAATCAGTGATGGACTTCTATTAATTTTTAGCAGTCTATCAAATTAAACGCCAGTTTTAATAATAATCCTTCTAATGTTTTCACTCTTCAAAGAGCAACATACGTCAATTCAACCTGAATGTCATTGTCTCCTAAATTAACAATTGCCTTATCTAATGTTATCCCTTGCGATCTATATATACTAACAACATATGCTAACATTAACAGAAATTGTTTGAGAGCACAAGAAATTTCATTTTTCTTGAATGATGCCACTACTGGTACAATGGGTATAGAATTCTCGTACAGAATTGGTCTGTATATTTTTCGAAAGATACAAGCATACATATTGGCATGTGATTGTTATAATTTTTGCATTCAACTGCCGGGTCATAAATAATATCAGTTAGTGTCCCAACTGAACCGTTGGTAGTCGTTTTGTGACCCAAAGATTTCTTCTAAGGATAACTCAAGCACCTTTATATAAACGTAATTGGGTAACCTGAGCATCGTCAGATTTTGCTAGAGAGGCTTCTGGGCAATTATGGATTGCATTGATTAGAGCTACGGGTTGTTTATTTGCTTTCTAGTTTTTCATAATTAAAGTGTTCGATTTCAGCATTTTTCGACATTATACAGACAGTATCTTTGAAATTCTCCCCGATATTGTTTACATTAAATCTTTTAGATAAGAGCCGATAATCTTGTTCAGTGATTGTTTCATTTCCGACTCTATTTAAAGTCTCTCTGAAATTTTTTTGATCATCACCTTGATCATAATCTCCGTTAAAAAGAAAACTTTTTTGAACTGTTTACACAAAAGATTCGATTGAATGGTCTGAACATTATTACAAATATTGTAAAGACTCCTGTCACAAACCGGTGGAAGTTGGGACCAATCACCGACTAAATACACGGTGATTAACCGTCCAAAAGGACAGCTGAAGAACGCTGCTTTGCTTGTTTGAGTCGCATATCCACTTTGAAAAACAAATTCAAACCCAACATACTGGCTTCATCAATAATAACGAACCTCACATCTTTTAATTCTCCTTCAAAAGCAATTTTGGATTCACCTTCTAAATCTTTGAAAGTTCCTCCCCTTCTCTTTGAAGTATTTATTCTTAGAGCTGAATGAATAGTTTGTCCAGCAATATTGTTAGCTGCCGCACCAGCAGGAGCCATTAAAAGAGTTGCATTGCAGCCAAAGGGAGCAAGGAACTAACAATCTCCGTTATATTTTGACCAATATTTATAATATTTCCCTTATAAACATATTGACCGGGAAAGCCTCTCGATTTCACCCTATACACACGCATCACTGGTTGTACTCTTGCTATCAAGAATTGTTCTACATAAGTGAGATCCATCAGTTCTATAGGTACATCTTTATGATCCATACGATTAACTGGAGTAAACTTATTTGGGTTTCACTTACACTGCGGACACATATCAAAAAATGTTTGCTGCATCAACACTTGAGAACAATTTACACATTCATAGATTTCTAGAGATCGTAAATTATCTTCAAATTCATTCTGAAGATTCCTATATCCTGTGTTGTTTTGATCGTATAACAACACATGTTATGTTCTGCAGGGCCTTCCACAGTTGCTGCAGCAACATTTTGTCGCTGTCTCCATCCGTCTTTGATTTGTAGTTAAACTACCAATATTTGGACCTCTTCTCCGTCAAGACATACCATAAATAATACATATATATAAATTGATGAATAAGAATGTATAGAATATGTGTATAACAAAAAAAGTACTTAAATAAAAATTACAAAATTGAATAAGAAGTATAAGAATAATAATTTTAATAGAATTTGGAAAATTGAATAAAGAAGTAGAAGAAGAATTTAAATAGAATTTGGATTAAAATTTTCCTGAACTGTGATTCGTTGCAATATGTAATGGAAAGTTGCAGTTGCATCAGCGACTACATAGATTCTCGTCTAAAAATTGACACTTGTTCAATACTTAAGTCCAATCCGTACATCTGGCTTCACCATAGAACAATGCCCTACTACTGTTTGAATTAAACACGTGTGAGACATGAATACAAAGTCTCGGCAAAATATACAGCAAAATCTTATCTTATCGAGCGAGAACCAGCGCGGGTGGCGGAAGCCACACACGCATATGCACCGGCATTTGTGATACAGCAAAATCTTATCGGGCGACAGCCAGCTGGGCCACGATATCTCTATATCTTCTTGGATTTCGTTGTCCATGACGTGTCTGTTACTTAACTAAATACAACTATTATATTAACAACTCGGAACACAAAGTTTTTTATAAGTAAAAACATAAAGTTTTACCTTACAACCTGAACCAGTTTTCACCTTTAAAAGGCTCCTTCAGAGGCTGCCGTTGGTAGCGCTGTCCGTCCTGTTGTGGGCGACGGAATCGAATTTCGTAAGATCGATGCTGTGTATGTGGGGTGAGATATGTTCGAATAATGCGTGCGATTTGAATTGTGTCTGTTCGTTTAGGATGTCGTTTTTATTTGTTTTCGTGTGTTTGTATATTTCCAATTGTTCTAGAGTGTCTAGTTTTCGGCCTTTTGTGTGTACGTGTAGAATGTTCATGTTATTGTTGATGTTTTTGTATGTGTGGTTTGCTTCAATGAGGTGGTTTGCAAAGGTGGATTCTGTAGTAGAGTGGAGTGCCTTTGTGTGTTCAATGTATCTCTGTTTGAAGCTACGTCCTGTCTGGCCTATGTAGAATTTGTTGCAATTTGAGCAATTTAGTTTGTAAACACCAGGTAAGAAATCCAAGAAAACAAAGACATACCCGATGAAATTGCCCTCCATGTTAAAACATAATATCATTAAAAAATTCTTCCTTTTATTATGATTATTTTTAGTTGGAATTAACTATAAAAGAAGCTAAAAGTAAATTAGTTTGATCATTTTTATTATTTCTTTGTTTTTAAATAAAGAGTGTAATTAATTACATCAACTTTTTTCATGAAAGTAAGAGTTATTTTTTTAATGTCAGAAAATAAAAATAAGATTAATCAGGACAACCTGAAATGCAGTGTCTTCTTTAATGAATCCTGAGATGTATCTTGTACACAAAGGGTATATATGTTTGTGTATCATTCACTTCATCTTCAGAACGCAAAAAGAAAATCCAACTTTCCTATCTTATTTTTTTGTTCTGGTTTGAGAAGTTACAGTCTGGTTTCTTCTTTATAATTAGTAGTTTGTTTATAGTAGGCTGATCTTCATCATCGAATGATGATGATGATGATAGATTAGAGAAAAGAGACTTCTTGAGACCATAACTCTGGTATGTGGAAAACTAAAGCTAACAGAACACCCATACCCACAAACAGATACTTACATAGACAGTCCCATCACCACCCAGCGCAGTTACAGTCTGTAGTGAAGACACTTACACACAGAGCCCTACACCTACCAGATGAGGAACACCGGACACAGGAGCTGAACACTTTGAAAAAGACGCTAGTTTCCAGTGGATACAGCCCGTCTTATTTAAACAACACCATCAAACAAAAGAGGACAAAGAAAACGCAACTGGAGAAAGAAACACAGGAGTACATCAGCACCTTAACATTACCATATAAAAAGGGCACAACAGACATAATAGGGAGAATAGTCAAGAAAAATCGCATTGGGACAACATTCAACATGCACAAAACAAAATCAACGCCTTTCTGCAAAAACTGCGACCGATCTTATATTGGCCACTCTGGGAGAAATATCCGTCAACGCGTCCGTGAACATGATTTGGTAGTAGCTATACAAGAAGACAACACATCCCTAACAAAACACGCCAAAGGAACAGGACACACTTTCGATCTCAAAAACACAAAAATCTTGGCACGAATGAACTATAAGAAAATCAGACAGTACAGGGAACCCATAAAAATCTACCGGATGAGAGACGGAGTGGTCATTGACAGAAATTAATACACTAAATTAGCGACAACTTGGAAATTCCTAACTGACAGTTCAAAAATTGACAAACAACATATGACCACAACACACTCACCCCCACGGTCTAACCCTTCCATGGCGAAAATCACAAGGGAAGCAAGATATAAAAAGTACGCCATAGTTAAATCAACATCAGTATGCCTTGAAAATGTTCCAGGATTATGGAACGAAACGTTGGCAATATAAACATCATATACACGGATGTAGCCAAAAACTTTCTTCAATAGATATTCACTGTGAAAGCCTTTGCACGAGCTATATATATTTAGTTTCTTTTGCCCTTGTTTGGAGATATACTACATAAGCTCTATCTGTTATTCTGTAGCTTGCACAGTATCTTTATTCTGTATTGTCAGTCCCCTCGTGTTTTGTGAAATGTGAGATTTTGAAACAAAGGAAAGTACACATGGTAACCTGATGATTAACTACTTGACTATAGACCAGACCAGTGTATGTTGTGCATGATGTGTCTCAGTATTATATGAGATGTGATAAAAAACTACTGAGCCTTTTGTAATTGTATGTGCTGTATGTTTTCAATTTACAATATTTTTTCTCATGTTTGTACCACTATCCGTACATGTCAATTGTTGGGAACATTAGACACTTAGTTTGTGTTTAACGAGGGAACATTGATGACACATTTTAGTACGCTTGGCAAGTTTTGTATTTACAAAATAACGGAACAAGGAATTTGCATTGAATTCTGTTTTAAAAATAATATCAAGTGTAGTGAAGTAGTGTAAATGTTGGAAAAGGCTTCTGGTGAGAATGCTATGTCTAAACCAAGGGTTTGTGATTGGTACAAACATTTCCAAGAGGTACGAGAAGATGCTAACAATGACAAGAGAACTGAATCACATCAACCACTGAAGAAGACGTGAAAAAGTTAAGGCTATCATGGTCAGTAATTGCCGAATCACTATAAGAGAGGCTTCTAAGGAAGATGGTACATTGTGGAGGTCACGTGAAACAATTTTTACTAACGTTTTGGACATGAAATGAGTAGCAACCAGATTTTTTTCTAAAATTCAGTTAACACAGCATCACAAAAACATTACTGAGTAAATGTTGGCTGAAGTCACTGTTGAGCCAGATTTACTCAAATGTGTCATAAAAAGTGATGAAACATGGCTATGACACTGAACAAATTCTCGATTGTCTCAAAGGAAACTTCCTGAAGAGCCAAAACCAGAAAAAAGCACACCATGTGAGTTTAAATGTGAAGGTTCTCCTTACTGTTTTCTATTATTACAGTGGCATAGTCTGCTATTAATTCTTGAATTCTTACCATCAGGCCATACAGTCAATAATGAGTATCACCTTAAGTTCTCATGTTGTTGCATGTGGCAGTCTGAAAAAAA
Organism: Magicicada septendecula; assembly: GCA_034769895.1. Lineage (NCBI taxonomy): Eukaryota > Metazoa > Arthropoda > Insecta > Hemiptera > Cicadidae > Magicicada > Magicicada septendecula. The sequence continues at coordinate 432,857,669 of CM068367.1, forward strand.
TGACCAGAAATGTGGGCAAACAGGTCTTGGATTGCACCATGGTAACACATCGGTTCACACTTCACTACTAATTTGCATGTTTTTGGCAAAAAATAACACTGTTGTAATGGACCAGCCACCCTGCTCACCAGGTATGGCCCCAAATCACTTTTTCCGTGTTCCTGAAAAAGAAGGGCAGAATAAAAGAACATTTTACAACCATAGTGGAGATAAAGGCAAGATCACTGAGTGAACTGAAGGCTATATCAAAACAAGAATGTCATAAATGTTTTATGAACTGCAGATGTTTTATTGGCATAAGTGCATTGTATCAGATGGGGATATTTTGAAGGGAACAATATTAATATTAAGAATAAATAAATAAATAGTTTTATTAAAAAATGAAAACTCCTGTGTTTTTTTAAACATAATTAATTCACTAGCGAGTCGGAACAAAGTTTTTTATGGGTAAAAATGTAAACGTTTTACCTTATAGCCTGAACCAGTTTTCGCTTTTAAAAAGCTTCTTCAGAGGCTGCCATTGGGAGCATTTCTGTCTTGTTCTTCCCAACGGTATCGACTTTTGAAAGATCGATGTTGTGTGTGTGGGGTGTGATATGTTCGAATAATGCGTGTGATTTGAATTATGTCTGTTCGTTTAGGATGTCGTTTTTATGTGTTTTCATGTGTTTGTATATTTCCAATTGTTCTAGAGTGTCTAGTTTTTGGCCTTTTGTGTGTACGTGTAGAATGTCCATGTTATTGTCGATGTTTTTGTATGTGTGGTTTGCTTCAATGAGGTGGCTTGCAAAGGTGGATTCTGTAGTGGAGTGTAGTGCCTTTGTGTGTTCAATATATCTTTGTTTAAAGCTATGTCCTGTCTGGCCTATATAGAATTTGTTGCAATCTGAGCAATTTAGTTTGTAAACACCAGGTAGATTGAATTTGTTTTGTGTGTGTGTTTTGATAGTGTGTGTTCTGTTTTGTTAGTAGTTTTGTAAGCGATTCTGTATCCTGATTTTTTGAATTTGTGGGCTATTTTTTCAGTTTGGTTGTTGATGTATGTCAGTGTTGTGAATTTGTTGTTTTCTGTCTTTGTCTGTTGTTTGTTTTGTGTAGGAGTTTATTGACTATTGTTCTGTTGTGTCCATTTTAATGCTTATTTTATCAATCTCTATTGGTAGTTGTGATAAAATTAATAGTACTAAACACAAGTATTAACTGTTTTAACCAGTTAAAACAACAAAAGTTAGTGGTGAATACTAATTCTTATAATTAATTTGTTGGTGTTATGGGAACTATATCAAGCAACAGTGTTTGTATAATACCCATAGAATCGATCTTTAATAAATTAAAACAAGACACATTTATCTGTCTATCCAACAATTTATTATATTTGAAATTACGGTCATAAACACCAGCTTTCTATGCTACAGTGGGAATAATACAATAGTTTATTATCTCTTCATACAGATAATTATTTACTTCTTGACATATTCTTGTCATTAATTAATTAAACATGATTTCAACCAATTCCACAATTTACAAGCTATATATATATATATATATATATATATATTGTAACGTAACGAAAATACGGTCCTCGACGTTACATAAATCAACTTATAAGATTTAGAATAGAGAAGAAAATTTATTAATTATCCACACTTGTAAAAGGTCAGAAACCCAACCCATAATTATTTAAATAAAATAAGAATACAAGGTAGAAAGATAAGAAAGTGATAATGTTAATAATAATAAACCTCAAGGTTCAGTGAGAAGTAAACGACAGACATTGACAAATAATGTAAAAACTAATTTTGACTGTTTCATAATAATTGATGTTTTAAAGTAGATGAGAATGAGTAAATGGTGTATGACTTTGGTGTACTCGAATGTACTTGTTATTAATTGTATCATGTTATATTGTTATCATGATAGTGATGTTATATTTTATGTTAGCAAGTGAAAGTATTCTGTTAATAGAATACCAGGTAATTAAGTATTATATGTTATCAATTTACCATTATAGAGCTGTTGCTGAACTCAGTAATTGATTACTAATTAATTTCATTTTATGTGTTATCCATAGGTCACGATAAAGCTTTTGTTAGATTTTATAGAGTTAATTATTTGAATACATGTACTTAGATAATAAGATGATTATAATTGTAAACTTGGTCAAAAAGGCTATAATTGTTAACGAGATACAAAAGAGTTTAATACAACCATGTCATAAATAGATAAAAGATTCTATAATATTGCAGATAGTAACAAGTTAAATTCAGAAGTAGATCAAGGTATAATGATAGGCCTAACAACCAGTAACATTATATAGTAAGTCAGATCAGAAAGGTTAGGTAAAGAAATTGGTAACAAATACTAAATACAATCTAATGAGTTAGGAGAAGTTAATAATAATTGATAATAACAAATAAATAAACTCAAATTAAATAAATTCTTATAATGCCGTAGTGCAATGATACTGATAGATAATGGTTAGTAACAGAAAAATAATATTTGTTAAAATAAATAGACTAAGAGGAAACGACAGCAAAATATATAAGAATTAGTAAACAACCCATAAGTAAAATTATATTCGGATATAATGGAAATTTAGAAAGGGATTATTTTGATGAGTGGAAGAACATTGTATGAAATGATTATAATATAACATAATATCCAATAAGAATAAAAAAGATGGTTGCCAGGGACGACAAATGAGATAGAATTTGTTGATTTGATTATTGAAAAAATTTACATGAACGAAGACGGTTTAGTTAAAAGACGCTCAGAAAAGATTTGATTTAATTTAAATACAAAGTCCATCCAAATTTAAGCAAAATGAACAATAAATCACAATAGTATGGTCAACTATCATTTAACCGTATTATATAATTGGACAATCTAAAAACTTATACATGAAAGTAACGAAAAATAAAAAGGAAGAACTCTGATTGCAAAATTCAATAAAATGAACTACTGTTAACTTAATTAACTAACAAAACCAGAGAAATAACTACCTGCATAAAGTGATATAATCCTATAACGTAAAAGAAAAGAAATAAACACCAAATTATATCGGAACTTCAGTTTACACAATTCAATAAAAAAAACGTAGTTGGATTCGTATTTCGTCGAAGCCGTAACCACAAAACTCTGACATTGGTGAACAAAAGGAGCAGTATTTCAGCATCATCCCAGGACCAAGAATTAAACTTTATTTTCAACTTGGAACGAAGAGTGACAAGAGCAAATTCATCTGCATGCTGATCAGTTGCTGTCAAGACAAAAGGGTTATCTGTACACGGCCTTATCGAGTCACGATGCCGAGCGGACGGTAAAACTACAATTATTTTAAATATTATTTAATAAAAACTTAACTCTATATTGTAATACCTTGTATTCCTATTTATGCATTTTCTGATCTTACTAACAGTTGAAAGAACCTTCACGCCCTGTATTTAAAGAAATATAAAATCATAACTAAAAATAATATAAAACCTTGAATCCGATCGATAATCGATTACTTCTGACATATAGCCTTTTGTATCTAATGTAAAAGAAACAACTTTGTTGGACAAGAAATATTAAATATTAATAAAGAATCCTTTCAGAATTCCGATATCTTCTCATTTATATAAGATTTAGTGTAGTGTGAACAAGATATAAGATAAGTAAAGAGTGTAACTAATAATCACCGTACACGGTGGGTTAACCTACAAATTTCCGTTGTCTGGGAACCACAGCGCTATTCGCGGACTGCTTAGGTATTAAAGAGAAAGAGAATACAATAAAAATTTCTTCTCTTCTCTCCAACGCAGAATAGGCTTGAGCGAAAAGTTCGAATTACACACTATACACATAATTTTCACCCACAATAACATAATTATATTAAATAGAGAGGAAAGGAGATATACTTAACATTATTATAACACATATTAAAATAAGATACATAATAAATTGGCATTAATCGGAGAGAGGTTTAACGAGGAGACACCCGTTAAGTTATAATATAGATATATATATATATATATTACTTTAATATTTATAACTAAATTTACCTCAAGATATACTTTTTTCCTTTAGGAATATGTTTCGGGAGTTCTTGTTCTCCCATCTTCAGCCTTCGCCATGGGAGAACAAGAACTCCCGAAACATATTCCTAAAGGAAAAAAGTATATCTTGAGGTAAATTTAGTTATAAATATTAAAGTATTATATACATCAAGAAACGGACTGTAGCAGAAAGTGATAGAATATATATATATATATATATATATATATATATATATATATATATATATATATATATCTATCTCTCAGGGTTCCTTTGTATTTCTGTGTACGAGCATGAAATAATACTTACATCTTGTTAACTTATTTGATTACAGATTACCTTTATTCTTATGCCAATCATTTCTTCAAATGGATTCATTTAAAATATGAATGAATATAATTAACTGAAGTTATGTTTGTTAAAAATTTACGTATTTTACATTTATGTTCTAATTATATGAATTTAAGTTCTAATGAGTAATTTCTCATATGAATTCTTTTAGAAGGACAGACAGGTGTATCTTAAAATAGTATTAATACATGATAAATTTACTGTGGGTACAGGGTGACCAGACATCCTCACTTTCCCGGACATGTCCTACATTTCAACCTCCTGTCCGGGGTCCGGGAGGAATTTTGAATAATTCCAAAATGTCCTCCATTTTGTGAAAATATATTCACCTGTCATTTATTTATGCATAATTAATTAAAGAACTAATTTTTTACGTATAGGATATACGCTGTGTAGCTAACGAGACATTCGCTCCTTGAAATTTGAATTAAAAGGATAAGCTTCGAATGTCTGACCGCAAGGTGGCAGTGTTAAACGCCATTTTTTTTGGGTTGGCGTTCATAAAGGTTGTGTCAGTGTAGTGAATCTATGATTCCGGCGTTTCATAATGCCGAAACGTAAATGCCAATTTAATGATTCTTTATCAAGCAAATATAAGTCCTTTAAAGGCGGCAGAAATGAATATGAAGCACAATGTCTTGTGTGTCCAACAGGAACATACGTTTCCATAGCCAATAAAGGTAAGTGGATTAAATACATGGTCTTCACTTGTAGACATATGTAGGAGCTAGTGTGTAGTACGCTTTATAGGAGCTAAGCTTGGTTAAAATATATCGATATATCAAAATATCGATATTTTTAGTAATATAACCTTCTCTGAGCAAAGAAGATAGACATATTGTAATAGAAGGCTCATGCTGATGCTGCACGTTTAGGTGAGGCAATTTTAGAATAGTTGGCGCCCTCAACAGACAGCGACGCTTTTTACATTAACATTAATAAATAATTAACCTTTTTATAAATTACTTAAGGGGGCAATAAATTCTTAGTTCTCTTTGAACTAATTTAAAAACTTATTTTTTGTTTGCGGTTGAATGTTACATATTTATCGATATATATTTTTTCATTTGCTCAGGAGCACAAGATTTGGAAATTCATCTCCAGTCCCTGAAACACAAGAAAAACATACAGAGTTGCAGCAACATTGCAAATATATCAATATTTTTCAACCAGTTACCAAAATCTACGCAATTAATAAATGCAGCTGAGGCAGCTTTGGCATACCACACCATTGTACACCATTCATCTTATCGATCTGTGGATTGTACACCTAAACTAAATGCTGAGATTTACTGTGACTCTGATATCGCCAAAAACGTTTTTTGTGCTTGGACAAAGACTGAATCTATAATAAATAAAGTCATTGGACCACATTCTCTTGATGTAGCAATGCAGTGCTTGAAAGAGATATCATTCTTCGGAGTGTGTACCGATGCTAGCAATCATGGATCCTTAAAATTATTTCCAATTTTAATACAGTTTTTTGATTACAAATTAGAGGGTATCCAGACAAAAATAGTAGAGCTTAAAGAAACAGCTAATGAAACCTCAGACACAATTTCGTCCTGCATAAGTGAAACACTAACACGGCTAGATATTGTTGAAAAGTGTATAGCATTCGTTGGTGATAATACAAATACTAATTTTGGGGGTCTTAAAAGGAATGAGGGTAATAATGTTTTCACAAAATTAAAGACAAATATGAACAAGAATATTGTTGGTATAGGCTGTCCAGCCCATATCCTACATAATGCCATTCAACATGGGGCAGACACTTTGAGTATTGATTTGGAATCCATAATAATGAAAGTGTATAATTATTTTTCTATTTATACAGTGAGGACAGCACAACTTAAAGAGTATTGTGAGTTTGTTGATACAAACTACAAACAGTTACTGTCCCATACTAAAACAAGATGGCTATCACTTTTCCCAGCAATTCATAGAATACTCGAAATGTATGATGCTTTACAATCATATTTCTTATCTTTGCCTAGTCCTCCCAAATGCTGAAAAAATTGTTTTCATCCAGTTTGAGTAAAGCCTATTTGTGGCACCTGCATTCGTTAATGTCTGTATTTCATGAGAATATCAAGGAGATTCAAAAAGAAAAAAATACTATTATTGATATAATGAATATCATAGAAAATGTATCTTCACTGCTAGAAAATAGATTGCAATGTTCCTTTTTATCCCTTAAGACAAAAGAGGTGTTGTCATGTGCCCGGGAGGAGGGATTTGATAGTGAAGTAGATTGTTTCATGGTGGAATCACTTTCCGTATACAGGGAGTGCTACAACTATTTAAAGAAATGGAGTATTTCATTTACCGAATTCCAATGTATGAATTTGAAAACAAAAGTACTCATGGAAGATGTGGAAATATCTGTTAAGTTTTTACTTGATAAAGGAATAATAATTGACGATGCAAAATGCTGTGACCAATTATGTAATTTGAACAAGTTTCTTGAACAAAACAAAAAAGATCTTGAAAATAAGTCTTGTAATGATAAGTGGGTCAAGTATTTTGAGAGTACCAAAATTAATGAATGTCATTCTGAACTACTTAAAATAGCAGAGTATTTTTTTGCATTGCCTGGACACAATGCAAACATTGAAAGGGTTTTCTCACTAATTTCAGCACAATGGACAAATGAGAGGAACCATTTAAATGTAAATTCAATCAAGAATTTGTTATTTGTAAAGTATAATTTTAAGCATTTGTCTTGCTCTGAATTTTATAAATATATTTTAAAACATCAAGGCATTTTGAATAAAATAGGTTCATCTGATAAATACAATTGAGTTCATGAGGTAATGATTTCAAGATGTCAAAAGAATTCTTGTTTAAATATAGGTTCAGTAAATAAAATAAAATAAATAAAATAAAATATTATTAAATAAATAAAATACAATAAAAGAAAATATATGTACTTGTAAGTTGTATCATAAAATATGACTGTCAACAGCTGTATTATGTTATATAATTTCCAATTAAACAAACAGAAATAATACATATTAATTTTGTAGCTTTTATTTAGGAATGTCCTACATTTTTCCTTAATTGTCCTACATTTTGGAGTGTCCTGTCCTCTTTTTTTGTTATGAGATCTGGTCACCCTGTGTGGGTATGCATAATCCAATCTACGGTGCGTAGATGTACTGTGTTCTCATCTAGCCGTCTCTTTAGGTGTGTCTAGTAGATGCTGTTTCACTCCCGATTTCTCTGACCACCGGATAGTCTGGATGATTCATGGTGTTGGTCATTCTCGTAATTACTGATTCGTAAAACATTAATAACTCATTCCACCACTCGTTCTCGTACGTTTGCTGCCTTCTCAGTATATCAGGTTTCTTACGATATTTACTTTAGTTTAAACACTGTTCATTAGCTATTACGGTTACTCTCATGATGTTAATTTACATTTTGCAAAGTAGTTATTCAGTTTAAATAGTTTAGATATCGTTAGTAACACATGATATAATCGAATTCTCACGAGTCACGAAACTAACACGTGCTAGATTCTCTCGATTTTTACTTCTTAACTTTTACTAACAAACTCTCGGTTCTCACTTTGCCAAAATTTAATACTAAACCCTCTGACACTTACTAATAGGCTGTGTAATAATACGTTACACAAACTGTTCACTCATGTTGACTGTAAGAAAATTAAAAGTAGACTCCCCTTCACGCCTAAGTTAAGTGTATATTTTCCCAACACACATAATTCTCCCACTAGCTTCTTAATTTTCACTTTTATCAGTTTTAATTGGTCCTTCTCTCTCTTCTTTTAGCAAATTTCACTCTTGGAACACACCTACCTCCCCAAAGCTGTTCTCTGATACGTAACGTCTGTTCCCCCTTTCTTTCTTACTCTTGGTTCAATCACCTCTGCGGCGGTATGTCTGATCTCAGAATTGTAAATCTCCGTTTTTATATGCTTTTTAGCCCAAACAGCACTTAGTTTCTCCTAGAGTCCCGTTACTTTGTTTTTTTACGATACGTCCATATACAGGCACGGCGACGTTGAAGAATTTCACACTCTATTGTAATAACTTACACTCCTAGTTTTTTCGCCATTCATCAATGTCATTGCAACCGTCGACACAGTTTTTTCGCCTTTGTAGTCTTTTTCATTTAGTGGGATGTTTTTAAGTATCATAGTTCTGAAGGCAGCTAGTTTGTGTTGTATTGGGTGATTGGAGGAGTTGTGTATTAATGTGTCAGTTGTGGTCGGTTTTTGTATATACTGAATTTGTGCCTGTGTTCAAATTTTGTGATGGAGAGGTCTAAGAAGTTTATGCTATTGTTGTGTTCGTATTCGGCAGTAAAGGTTATGTTTTTGTATATTTTGTTTATGTGCGTTAGCAACTGTTCACATTCTTTTGTTTCCCTTGTATAGTATTAGAATGTCATCAAATGAAAACAACAAATTCATAACACTAACACACATCAACAACCAAACTGAAAAATAGCCCACAAATTCAAAAAAGCAAGATACAGAATCGCATACAAAACTACTAACAAAACAGAACACACACTATCAAAACACACACACAAAACAAATTTCGTACCGGGTGTTTACAAACTAAATTGCTCAGATTGCAACAAATTCTATATAGGCCAGACAGGACATACGTTCAAACAAAGATACATTGAACACACAAAAGCACTACACTCCACTACAGAATCCACCTTTGCGAACCACCTCATTAAAGCAAACCACACATACAAAAACATCAAAAAAACATGGACATTCTACACGTACACACAAAAGGCCGAACACTAGACACTCTAGAACAATTGGAAACATACAAACACATGAGAACACATAAAAACGACATCCTAAACGAACAGACACAATTCAAATCACACACATTATTCGAACATATCACACCCCACATACACAACATTGATCTTTCAAAAGTGGATACCGTCGGCAAGGACAAGATGGACAGTGCTCCCAACAGCAGCCTCTGAAGATGCCTTTTAAAAGTGAAAACCGGTTCAGGCTATAAGGTAAAACTTTTACGTTTTCACCCATAAAAAACTTGTGTCCCGTGTCGGTAGTGAATTAATTACATTTAGTTTAGTAATGGGCATGTCATGGACAATGAAATCTATGTGTTTTTTTTTATCACACCTTGTAGTTTAGTGATTTTTTTATCACTACTGACTAGAATGTAGCCACCCAGCTATCTTCAGATGAAGTATATGAATAGATCAAGTACCGGTATATGAGTTCTTTTTGAAATTAAATTTTAGAAAACAAACCACAGATTTTTTTAATCATCTCACTTAAAGATTATAATTACAAAAATATAATGTCTGAAATTTTGGAATTATAATTGGAAATAGAAATTTTCTATAAACAAAACAAATTACTTTGATAACAAAAAATTTTAAGTAAAAACATGGCCCAAGAGGGAAGGGGTTGTTTTTTACTCTATGCTACAGTTTGTATCTAAACATCAGTATATATCCTAATCTGTGTCTACATAATAAACGAATGGAGCCCATAGAGAAATTTCAATTACATCTTTTATTACTTACCTGGGCAGACAAGACTCAGCTGATACTCCCCTGCAGTTTTTAAACTTTTATAATATATGGTGCTCCAGCAAATTATAAAGATAATTTGATAGTTAATTGAATAATGAGATGTAAAATGAGTATGTGAAACAAAGAAGAATTTGGAAAGCTATCAACAGGACATGGAAAATATGGATAGGCATATCAACTATATACAAATGTATAAATAATACAAATACAAATTTATAAAATAATTTTGTATTAATTAATCAAGGGAAATATGCTGCACTCCTGTCTTGCGATAACTATTGTCTATTCCATATGGCTGAAATTCAATACAGAAGAAAACTGAAATAAATCATAAAGAAAGAAGAATTTTGATTGGTGAAAGGATAGGAAATAAAAATTAGTGGAAACGTTTTTTTTATTCTTGAATTTTTTGTCCATGATGTGTCCAAGTATGATATGTCCATGATCTGACACGGAACACAAATATTTTATACTAAAATGGTTGTTTTAATGTATTGAATGTATGTGGTCTGTAACAGTCAGGGTTATGATGAAAATAAAAAGAAATTCTGTAGTAACAACCCACTGCTTTTGTGGACCATAATGTATTCCAGAATCAGCTTGAACAAAAAAAAAATTAAATTATTCTTGATTTCATTTAGCAGTGCTAAAACTAATGTGTTTTGAGTAATATGTATTGTTTAGACAAGATGACAGAAAATACTTAATACTAATTAAAAAATGTGAAAACTTTTTTTATTATTAAATTCACAAAAAAGTGATGATATAAAATGCATCAAATAATTACTGGGCTCAGTTGTTACTATTGTTTGTTATAGGAATTTTTTCAAATAGTCACCTGTTGTCACAAAAGTGAATGTACATTATCCGAAATAATTCAATGATTCAGTCAGTTGATTTTCCCAAATAGAAGCAAACACCTAGTGTCTAGTCACAGAGAGACGTAACTAAGTTGTGTTTGTTCTCAAAATCTGTAATGAAGTCTTTTTATTTTGCATATTTATGTTATTGAACAGAAGTGATTCAATTAACTGAGTTAATTTACAGTTTATACCAAATGCACGTGATTGGAGCATGTAACAGTTAAATAAAAGAGTATTTATATAAAACACATATTGTGATGTGATGTGATGTGTGTGTGTGTGTGTGTGTGTGTGTGTGCGTGCGTGCGTGCGTGCGTGCGTGCAGAATCACTGCAGCTTCCAGCATTAGACAACAAGAAAATCAGATACAAAATGAATTATTCACGAATATGTAAGAAAATGTAACTAATGTGCTTAATAGATAAAGTAACTATTTTTATACTATTAACTGTTTTTTTTTTTTAGATTTCTTTTGGACTAGGCGTTTTGCTGTTCAAAGAATCTATACCCCTACGTTTAGGATTATTTTTTACTGGAATTTCTCCTGCAGGAGGCGCTTCAAATATTTGGACATATACTCTAGGTGGAAACCTCAATCTTAGCATAACTATGACAACTATAAGTACTTTGGCTGCTTTTGGTGAGAAATTAATGCATTCAGATATTCACTAACTTTGATAAATTTGTTTAAACAATTACACTCTTTTATTATTAGTAAATGTAATTAATATTAGTTATTTCTTTTCAGTGGTTTCATGATTCTGTTTGCTTTCATGACTACCATAATCTTTAGCTCCTTGTTATTTGCTTTTATTATACACTTATCATTATACACTTATTACACTTTGTATAAGTAGAAATTTATGCTCAGTGCTTTTACTACTACAGCAAGTTCCACTTTTTTTACTTCAATTATATCAATAAGTTTTTTGTTTTTGTTAATTATTCTCCCCACAGAACAACTGTAAAAGTAAAACAATATTAGAAATAAAGTTGGCTTATGTAAAATACGAGTAATAAAATATTATTTGTATGTCATATTCATAACCTGTGTTGTTTTAAAATTATTATTGCTGTGCGTGCGTGCGTGCGCGCGCGTGCGCGCGCGTGTGTGTGTGTGTGTGTGTGTGTGATACATTTAAAATGTATATTTTACCTTACCTCAAGATGTTTTTCCCTTATTTGGGACATGTTTCGGGAAACATATTGTTCCCATCCTCAGTCTTCTTGATTTTGAATCTCGTGGAGTACTTGTGTTTTGGTTGGTTGTTGTATTGTTTCCTGTTGGTTTTTGGTATTTTAAACTGGTATTATTTTGTGTGATTGTGTTGTATATATTACCTTTTTGTATACTTTCGATGTTGAGTGCTTTGAAAATTGAAAAAATCTACAATCCTCCCTTAGCAGGAGCCTGCATAGCACAGACACTCTGGTTTCTGAGTGGACATTGTTATTTTCATTGTATTAAAAAGTTTGACAAAATTTGGTCATCATACAATTATTATACTTTGTACAGCAGAAATGTGTGCAAAATGCTTTATACTACTACAGCAAGTTCCACTTTTTTACCTCGATTATTCAACAGGTTTGGTTTTCCTCTCATTGAACTTAAAAACCCATAACCGTTTATAATGAGGTGGGGACTGTTAACAACTAGACCACATAATTTGTCAAATTATTGATAAACTAGTGTTGTAGTAAATTTTATTCAACACATAAGAATGAAATCATGAGGGTAAACGTAAAGAAAGATTTATTTTTTTTTTATACAATACTCTATATTTTCAGTAGAGTCATGGTAGTTATGCAGCAGAGTTGTTTCCTTTCCACATTGGTACTTTCCATCTTTACTGCTTTACTAATAAGTGTGGACATCACCAAGAGAAAACATTTCTGCTTATTGTGTGGTGCTGTTCCCAAATATCAAAACTGAATATATATTAAACAGATTACTGGTATACATTCTATTATTATAGTATATGTTACCCTCCAATCTTCTTTCAAGCTTACATGAGGCTTCATACTTATAACGATCATTCTAGTAATCTTGTTCGTAAACTTTCATGATTTTCAGTAAAAATAACACTGTTTTTACATTGAACACGTCTTTTTATTTTTTTTTAAACCAAATGTTTTGCCCTTTTACTACAATGATACATTGAGAAATAGTGTTATTAATCATTCTAGTCACCTGTCATGTGTATTTAAAACATTTTAGTTGACATAGCCTGACAGTTATTGTTTTTTTTCTAGAGTTCTTACTTCACTGTTGTGTTTTATAATTTCTTGATGTGTATTAACAGGTGAGCTGGAAAAGCCAGCATAATTCTCTGTTTACACTTCCGATCTTTGCTGCTGATGCAGATTCCTGTGTAAATTCTCAGGCTTAGAAATGACAAAATATTCAGCAGTATGTTTACATACTTCACTATGAATCTTAAAAATAAGAGCAATGACAGGCTGTTATAATAATAATTATTATTATTATTTATTATATACTACAATGTTATGGACATTAGCCATAATTTCAAAATAGATATTGATCTCTAAAAATCTGATGTCATCTTCATGTGTAAGATAAATTACTACAATATAATATCTATCACTAATAAATAGAAATCATCACAATATAACAAAGTGTAACAGAATTATATACAAAAGCAAAAATTGTTCAACCAAGAAGTTTGTCTCACTGAGTAGAAGAGTTCCACCAATTATAACAAAAGAAAATGACAAGGTAACTGTGACAAGTGCCGCCTTTTTATACACTTTCCAAGCAGTGGGTAGGTGGGGCTAAACTATGTGCAACACCTCACCACCCACCTTGTGGTGAAGAAACCCCATTCCCCGCTACTCGCTTTTTCTGCTTTTCCAAGTACTCCTGAATATTCTACACCAAATTGTGGAATTTTCTTTATTCACTTGACTAATAAAATCCTTTTTAAACAAGCGAAAAAATGCCTTAAAAAGTTTTGTTTCAACAAATTACTTTCCCTCACAATAATTTCTTTATTGTCACATAAGACCCTGTGGTGTTCCTCCCACACATGTTCTGCTAATTTTTATGTTTTATTCTCACCTAGTTTCACACTCTTTTCTAAGTTCCTCCAGGCAAACTTCCAGGGGTCTTCTAGTTTCTCCTAGGTACCACTTTCCACATGGTTTTACACAGAATGTTGCTTACGGCATACAGGAATGAAAATCAGTCCAAAGTTCATATTTTGCAGTAATCCTCTTAATCCTTTCTGAGATCCCTCTAATGTACAGTATGACTATACATTCTATTTTATTAATATTGGTTATTAAACTTTCACTTGTGAACTTATTTTGTTTCCTCTCATACACGTTTCTGCGTGATGTGCGCCTTCATCAGCGGTGTGAGACAGACTGTCATTAACTTGTAATGGTTTTTTTGTTGGTAGGTGGAGTGGGGGGTGGAAGGGAATCAGCACGGGGATCCGAATTATTGTTTGTTTTATGTATAATTGTGTCAAAGAGTGTATGTGATTTATAGTGTAATTTGTCGTGAAGTATGTTGTTTGATTGTGTTGTGTAGTGTTTGTATATTTCATATTGTTCTGCTGTGTTAAGTTTTCGACTTTTAGGTAAGTAGTGTAATATCTCAAGATTAGTATCTATGTTGGTGTAGCTATGGTTTTTTGTGTGTATGTGTGTGGCAAACGCGGAATGTATGTTGTTGCTGGATAGAGCTTTTAGGTGTTCAGAGTAACGTGAAGAAAACCTTATGTTTAACACCTTACGTACTCTGAACACCTAAAAGCTCTATCCAGCAACAACATACATTCCGTGTTTGCCAAACACATACACACAAAAAACCACAGCTACACCAACATAGATACTAATCTTGAGATATTACAACACTTACCTAAAAGTCAAAAACGTAACACAGCAGAACAATATGAAATATACAAACACTACACAACACAACCAAACAACATACTTAATGACCTATTACACTATAAATCACACACACTCTTTGACACAATTATACATAAAACAAACAATAATTCGGATCACCGCGCCAATTCCCTTCCACGCCCCCCTTTCAACCTACCAACAAAAAAAAACCATTACAAGTTAATGACAGTCTGTCTCACACCACTGACGAAGGCGCACATCATGCCGAAACGCGTATGGGAGGAAACAAAGTAAGTTCACAAGTGAAAGTTTAATAACCAGTATTAATTTAGTGCTGCGAAAAAAGAAGATGAACTATCAAAACAACTATTCTATTTTATTCCTCAAATATTTATCATCAGAACAAATATATTTAGTGCAAGTATGCAATGCCTTAATAATCCCACGTCTCACATAATCTGAGATTGGAATCGTTGTTGATATACAGCCTACTACTATCAGAAGGCTTACAGTATATGATAGTACTAACTCCCTCATCTCCACGACTAACCAAACCTTAAGGAAAGGAAGAGAGTAATGTAACTCTAATTATGAAGTAAATTTTCTGATTCTAAAGTAAATTTTGTTGATGGTATTAAGTTGCTAGTGTGATTATAAATTTTGCATAACTCTTCACTACCATGCTGCCAAATGACAAAAGTGTCATCAACATAGTTTAGGTTTGTAGGTGATAGAGCTAAATGATTTCTCCTCCATCAAATCCATAAAAATATTGGCCAATGCGGGCAATAAGGATGAACCCTTGATTCCTCTACTTTCTGAGAATAATATTCATCTTTTTACTGGAAGTAAACTGCATCTAAACATATTTCAAGCAGTTCTAAAATACCCCAAACTGATAAATTTGCTCTATTAACTAATGAAGAGTCTCTTCTCCTTCCTTTACAATATTAATTCTGTGTTTACAATACCCCTTATTTATTTTGAAATGATGGCCAATATCCATAACATTATAGTGAGTAAAATTGTGTAACTGTTAAAAAAAAAACAAGCGAAGACACTTACCCCGATTATTACTATCTTACGACTTGCCTTAATAGAAGATTCCCAAAGTCCCCAGGGCCGCCACCATATTTTGAGGAGTAAATATGGAAACCAATTACACTCTCCCCAAAGAAATAATTTACTAAATAATCAAAATTCCTGTATATAAAAACTATTCCAGGTCCGTTTAGAAGAACTCGTTAATACAGAGAATAGGTTATGGGTATTGTGGCATAATAATTATCTAACACATGATTATAGTCAAAACAAATCTTATTTTAATTTATTAACACAATGGTTATTTTTCTTTAATAAGATAATATAAAAACTTATACCACACAAAAAAATATCTCTACATCGCAAATCAGTACTTTACTTTTTTCTCTTTCTCCCCCCTTTTTCTCTCCCACTCTCTCTCTCTCTCTCTCTCTCTCTCTCTCTCTCTCTCTCTCTCTCTCTCTCTCTCTCTCTCTCTCTCTCTCTCTCTCTCTCTCTCTCTCTCTCTCTCTCTCTCTCTCTCTCTCTCTCTATTTACCCCCTTTTATTGAGATCTCGTTTTTGTTTAGCACATTCTGTTTCAAAATTAAATTCTAAAATGGCATCAATTTTTAATTAATTTCGTCCAATTAATTTTGTTCTTAACTGTTACTTATCTGCCACATGGTCCAATTTGCCGCACATTACGTTGAAAGTCCCTCTCCCATTACAACACCTCCATAAACGCTTTACAACTTTCCTTCCATAATCACTGTTATTATTTCCTCAATTTAAAAGTTTATTGCCGTATCACCACATTTTCTAAACACCCTTTTGGGGCAGGCCTACCGTACTTGCCCGCGTAGCCCTCCTGACACTATTATAATGCGACCGTTCTATTCAACTGTGAGTCTCCGACTGGGGGCCGAGCTTAGCGGCGTGGGTATCCTAATTCACTTTTCTGCCTTTGGAACGGGTTTCAGGCGGATTCCCGCACCTCGTCTTGCCTTGTGGATTGACGTCATTTGCTCTCCACGTGTTCATAATGGCGTCTGGCTGCCACCACATCTCAACTCTGATTCACTTTCTCAGCCTACACAGATGCAGGACTGCATTCCTTAACTTATATGGACATCGTCTGCCACCCCCCTCAATTCTACACTCCTAACTAGCTACACTTTATTACAATAAATATTAATTTGTTACACAATTTTGTTACCCAAATTTTGTCCCGTTACAAGACCCCCTCCCCCAATGAGAGGTTTTATGTCAAAAAAACATAAAAACTCTCATTGCCTAAACCCAGGAGAACCATGAGGATATGGCGCCAAGACCCTCCTTACTTCCTGATTAAAATTTGGGTACTTACCCCCCTTAATCCAGTGGCTGTGGCCACACCTGCATGACTTTACTGGACTTCCTACATCAGGATCCCAACACCATAAAGCCAGACAGGCACTTGGCGACCCTGCCCTGACGCGTTGGCCAGCACAGGTCCACCTCCACAGTTCCACTCAGATTCTGTAACAACAAATCAAAAACATTAGCACATGGTCTTTCACTAATACATATCTTTACACTGATTTGGGTTCCTCCTAGCAGTACTGATTTGCCTTGACTAAAGTACTCATTTGTGGTATCTTAAGTATCTTAACACACCACTAGCAGATTAAAATTCCAAAGGATACCTTTATTTCTAACATAACATACATTATTTAAACCAAATAACATATTAACATGCATGAATATTGTAATGGTACATATAACACACCCAACACCAATGTATCACAAATGAATTAAAAGCCACTATAAATAAATTTACCTACAAAGTTGAACCTACAATCATGAATAGAGGAAGTATTATAAGCCAAAATAGGGGAATAAAATAAACTATGTTTTACAAGTAAATGTACAAGTGAAGAAAAGCAGGCAAGACTAACGACGAGACAACATACCTAATTACCCAATAGATCAAACAGTGAAAAAAAAACCAATGACAACAACACCAAGAAGAAACTTACTAAGAGTGAGGAAGGAAACAGTGCAAATAAGGAGAAAACATAATCAGGTCAAACGCCAAAGGGAGATAATATAAATCAGAATAAATTAACATATGAAAACAAAAGTATTATTATGGGAAAAGAAAGTAAAAGTGAGACAAACAACATGATTTAAATCCCTAAGCTGTGACTTGACACCGACAAACTTGTTAATCAAATACCTTCCATAACAGTACAATACAAACAGAACTCAATAAAATTAACTATTGAAAACAGAATTTAATAAGGAGAATGAGTACCAGTATGGTAATTGCATAACTAAATGATGTATAAACATTACAAAGGGACTATGTCCAAAATACTAATAAAAAGTTGTAAAGTGGAATTAAAATTGTCAATGACCACTAATTATCAATAATAAAGATTGTGAGAATAACCAAATTGAAATCTATCTATAAACAATAAGATACCAGTATTAAATAAGTGTAAATAAATCATGTATTATGTAGAAAATTAAAACTGACATTCAACCATTGTTGAGAGACCAAATTAGAACATAACCTAATCTGGCCAACTAGTTTTCAATAAAACAATAGAAAACTATGACTAAAGTAATGTTAAACCAAAATGTGTTGTGGTATAACATAAATAGATACTATAAGGAACATTTAATGTACAAAAGAGAATATGTTAAGGAAACATAAATGCTGAATAAATGTAATTTAATATAACCATATGCATCACATAGGATGGTTGCCTGAAATAGCAAAAATATCATATAAACTTGTAATAAAAGAATAAGAACTCAACCTATAACACTGAATAATGCAGAATAACGTTTAGATGAGACAATGCAAGGATTATGTCCACATAATTAATAATAATAACACAAATAATGAATAAACACTAGTTACCACTAGTTGCAAGAAATCTGAGTAACTTCAAACCAATGTAAGGCTATTGCTCTTCCACACTCACTGTCTCTTTTTCTATTTACCCCCCTTTTATTGAGATCTCATTTTTGTTTAGCACATTCTGTTTCAAAATTAAATTCTAAAATGACATCAATTTTTAATTAATTTCATCCAATTAATTTTGTTCTTAACTGTTCCTTATCTGCCACGTGGTCCAATTCGCCGCACATTACGTTGAAAGTCCCCCTCCCATTATAACACCTCCATAAACGCTTTACAACTTTCCTTCCATAATCACTGTTATTATTTCCTCAATTTAAAAGTTTATTGCCATATCACCACATTTTCTAAACACCCTTTTGGGGCAGGCCTACCGTACTTGCCCGCGTAGGCCTCCCGACACTATTATAATGCGACCGTTCTATTCAACTGTGAGTCTCCGACTGGGGGCCGAGCTTAGCGGCGTGGGTATTCTAATTCACTTTTATGCCTTTGGAACGGGTTTCAGGCAGATTCCCGCACCTCGTCTCGCCTTGTGGATTGACGTCATTTGTTCTCCACATGTTCATAATGGCGTCTGGCTGCCGCCACATCTCAACTCTGATTCACTTTCTCGGCCTACACAGATGCAGGACTGCATTCCTTACCTTATATGGACATCGTCTGCCACCCCCCTCAATTCTACACTCCTAACTAGCTACGCTTTATTACAATAAATATTAATTTGTTACACAATTTTGTTACCCAAATTTTGTCCCGTTACAATTGATAATGCTTCACTATATTCTATAGTGATCATAGAACAGGGAAATATATGTAGGTACTTAAAATGTACAGTTGGTTGCAATAAATGATTTCAATGGAAAATTATAGAAGTTTTATAAAAATAATATTAAAATTGCTAGGTTCCAAGACCTATAGTCTGTCCTCAAAATTGTAAACATAGGATTACCTCATGTGATAAATTATTCAGTACATTGCACATAAAGCTGAACCATGTTTATAACTTATTTATAACTCATAACTATTTATAAATATAATTATAACTCATTTATAACTTATTTATAACCATGTTTATAACTCATAGTTTGTGTTATTTTGTTTGCAGTTATGATCCCATGCTGGGCATTTTCTTTGGGAATGTTAATTTTTGAAAGTGGTTCAATGGCTGTACCATACTCACAGATTGCAAAATCTGCTGTTGTCCTTACAGTACCATTGGCTATTGGAACTTTTCTGCAGTTTTGCTTTCCTAAAGTTTCAAAATTTATGGTTAAAATTTTGAAACCTTTCTCAATTCTTCTTATTATATTTATTATCATCTTTGCTACAGTTACAAACTTGTATATTTTTAGGTTGTTTACATGGCAGGTATGTAGTACACATTACTGCAGTATAGTATATAGCTATTACTGCAGTATAGTATATAGCTAGACTATAGGAATAAGAGATAACTGTAATGTATTACACACACACACACACACACACAACTTGATATAGTTACTTTTCTTGATGTATTAATAACGTAACATTGTATAATTGTGCTATCAACATATTTTATGTTCACTTGAATCATGTTTTGATTATCTTGCAGTATGCTCGTTATTAGCCATTTTGATTTTCTACCTAGTGAAGTATTCATGTTTTGGTTAACTACTGGTAATGACCTTTTAATTTCATTTTTGATATTACTTGTGGTGAATAATTTTATTTTCTGAATGTTTCCAATATCTAGTGTTATGTAGAGATGCTAGCCACAAACCGTAAGAGATGATAATAATAATACATATAATAATAATATAAAGTAATGTGCAGTATTCACACATTGGTACATATACAGTGATTTAAAGAAAATTATGAAATTGTTAAAAAGACACATACATTAAAATAATATACAAACAGACAATAAGAATATTAGAAGAGACTGATAAAACAGCAATGATCCTCAAAACAGTGGCATTTACAAAACCTAAATGAAATATTGTAACTAATTACAACACAACACAACACAACAAACACAATAAGCACAGTCTTGCTTATACACTTTCATGCATTTTGTTGATACAGACTGTTTTTCAGTTCAACACATAATAGCTGTAAGTTGCCTGGAGATTGGAAACCTGTTTTAAATAAGGTGATGGGTTCACCATAATAAATAAACTGGATTGTAATGGCAACTGTGTAATGGGTCTAAATTTACATAAATATTATTTTCAAATTTTATGAATTCTATAACATGCGCAGATGAGGCCCCTTAAGTTGAGACGAGTGCCAGTAAATGTTTTCACGACCATATATGGTTATGCAGCAAATCTCGAGTTTATTTGTAGTCAGTGATTAATAACGAAGGAATGTTATTGACGAAAATCAGTTCGTGTCCAGTTAAAAAGGTGATACTAAGTTCAGCAAAACTTTTCAATACTGAGGACGAGACGTATGGCGGGGAGCGGAGTGAACCAGTTTAGAGGCGACACAAACGGAAATTTTTAACACTGAAAGTCAGTCGACCACCATCTTTTGCGCTGTGCAGCAGCAATTGCGGGCGCCCGCATCGACCGTATAAACAGCATAAGACGTAAATCAAACAATGTGAAATTCTAACTAGTATTGGCATGTAAAAAATAAATCATGTAAAGAATCAGTGATCAGTAAAAAATTTGGAGTGATAGTTTCGGCGGTAAAAGTGAAAACAGTAAAACAGTGCACGCCACAAGGAGACGTCCCATGTGATGAAACTGTACGCACCATTAAAGGGAAGTAAATATAATTAAATACTGCCATTTTTAAATTGAGCTCAATAAAAAGAAATGTAGAAGTGTGGAAGTGTGCGTGATTGAGTGAATGAAAAAATATAGGCCTAACAAGAACTGTTGAGTTTGCGTAATTCTTGATACACGTTTGCATATTTTGATGTAATAGTTGCTGGAAATCAGTTTTACGCCTTAAGGCGGAATAAATGTGTTCATAATCTTTTTTATGTTATCAAAAGAAAATAAATAATGTTATATTTTACTCTAAACACGCATTGTGTTAATCGTATTTGCATATTTTTCTCTGCCAAGTTGACGCCCTAACAGGGACAAATTTAATTAATTAATGACCAATTACTGAAAATACTTCAGTTGGCGCCCGGTAACAGTTGGACATTGTAAATCAAAGTTGAAATTTACATTATTTACATTAAAGTTGATTTACAATTTAGTCGAAAAATGGCAGAGAAAGACGCAAATACAAATTTAGATGAATGTGCAGATGTGGGGTCAGTGTTGAATGTTACGCAATATAGTATGGTAACCACGAATGAAAATGTTGAGAGCATAGGCGAAATATTGAATGTAAATGAAACGGTCGAAGCTGAGGGTAGTAGAAATAACGAGATAAATATATATAATCAATTAGCGTTGATTATGGAAGTAATAAATAATAAGTTTGACCAACAAGATAAGAATAATAAGAATATGGAAATCATAAATAATAAGTTTGACCAACAGAATAAAAATAATGATAATTTGAACGCGAGTTTGAATGAATTCAAAACTGAAATGAAGTCAGAAAATAATAATTTGAACACGAGCTTGAATGAGTTTAAAATTGAAATCAAGTCAGAGATAAATGCAAGTAAGATAGAGCTGAAAACTGAAATAAACAAACAAGATGAGAAATTAAGAGAAATAAATAACGAATTTGTAAACATAAGAAGCGAAATAAAAATGAGTAATTTTAGTATGAATAACCAATTTGAAAGCAGAAGTGAGAGTTTTAATGGAGTGAGTGAGAAGTTCGTGGAAATAAATAATACATTAGAGAAACAGAGTGAGACTATTGCGAGAGTGAAAGGTGAAATGACTATAAAGATAAATAAAATACAAACCGAGGTAAAAAATGATATAAAAATAATTAGTGAAAAGCAGGATGAGAAACTGCTAGTGATGGACAAAAAAATTTGATGCGTTAACTAATAAATTTAACGATAAATTTAAAAAACAAAATGACAAAATTGAAAGTAATGTTCAAGGTGTGATTGATGAATGTGAACGGATTAAAAAAGCAAATAAGCTACAAGAGACTGTGAATCATGAATTCAAATGTAATATTGAACAACTTGATACAATTAAAACTAGTGTAACTAATTTGAAAAGCAAAAACACAGAACATGAACAAGAAATAATTAAAGTTAGAGAAGATCTAAGCCTAGCAATTAATCAAAGACTAACCAATATGTGTGAGAGTGACCGTTGATATTGAATTAGGTTATTTCAGTAATGAAGGTAAGGGAGTGAACCCCATACAATTTTTAAATTCCATAAAAAGTTTCAATAAGTATAACAAAGAAAGCTGGGAAATAAAATTAGTATGAATTTTGAAATATTTTAAAGGGGATGCTAAAATTTGGGCGGATGCTCATAATGATAATTGGGCAAACTGATGAATTTGAACGAGTGTTTAAAAACAAATATTGGTCAGAAGAAAAACAAGAGGGTTTACGTAGCACAATAATGGGATGGAGTAGTTTTAATATTAAACATATGAGCATTACGGCGTATGTGATGCGACTGTATAGCCAGGTTAAATATTTAGAACCACCAATGCCTCTTTCATCTTTTATAAGGTATGTTAGTAAACATTTACCTAAAGACATACGATCCACAATTAGAACCCAGGAGTTTACTGATATAGCTGAGTTAGAGAAAATATTAGAAGCTTACCAGAGTATGAAAGAAGAAGACAATAAGTATCAATTTAGAGATAGAGAGTCGAGGCCAATAAATACCGAATTAAGACAACTAGACCATTTTGTTAGACATGATAATAATATGAGTAGATCAGTGGGGGGTGCGTGGTTATGTCCACACCCTAATTGTAGAGCTAGTAACTATAATAGTTCTCGAAATCAGTGTTATAGGTGTCAGGGTCCTAGGGGTGGTGCCCAAGGGAGAGACGATAATTATAATAGAGGGTTTGATAATGGCGAGTACAATAGAAGGGAAAATTATAGTAATGAGTTTAGAGGTAATAATAGAGGGAGAGGTTTTACCAGTAATAGGGGGATGCCGGGAAGTTCGAACCACAGAGGGAGAGGGGGATATGTTGGCAATATAAATGAGACTAGGGGTATTGAAGCACCTTCTAATAATCACAATAGTAGAGGGGATCATAGACGGGCCTACAACGAACCACCACCTCCAGCACAGTTAAACTAATAAGGACGGTTGAAAAGGAAAGTCCCCAGCCGTCTAGAAATAACATAACAATAGGGACACTTATTACCAATATACATAATGAATTATCAGATGAAGAAGTAGGTGAGAGCAGTAGTAATTGTAGCATGGCTGAATTCGAAGCCGAGGTGTTCAATTCCAAATACACCTTTCTAGTAGATTCAGGTAGTGAACTTACTGCTATAGATGATAAAATTTTTGAAAAAATAAAAAATCAAACCACGGAGACAATTCCACAACTACCAGTATTGGGAATTAGTGTTATAGGTGTAACAGGTGTTCGGAGTAAAAGAGTAACTAAGCAAATAATGGTACAGCTAAAATACATAAACACACAATAAATGTACCTTTTTTAGTCATTCCAGGTTTGAATATGGGGGCAATAATGGGTAATGATTTTTTAAATAATTTTAAAGCTGAGTTAAACTATTATACACAGACTATGAAATTAAACAATGAAAACAATATAATTTAAATACCATTTATACGAAAAAGAGCTGTAGAAATGAAAGCATTAAAAATAATTAGTAAGGGAATTTTAGTATCTGATAATGACATAAATGAATGCAGACCCTTGATGATTAATTATTGTAATTTAAGGGTAAATAGGCATGAATTATTTGAAACTGAAGATAGTTGGGTTGAAAAAATGAATAAAATTCTATACCAAACTGGGGAGTTTAGTTATTAAGATAGGGAGAGAATAGTACAAGTGATAGATAAAAATAAATTAGTTTTTTCCGACGAACCAGGTCTAGTAAAAGGTTTTAAGGGTAGATTAATTGTTAAAGAAAAACCACCTTTTGCGCCTAAAGCATATCCAGTACCATACTCTAAAAGGGGGTTAGTACAAGAGGAAATAAACAAGATGTTAGCAGAAGGGATAATAGAAAAATCCACCTCACCATATTCCAACCCTTTAGTAGTGGTTACTAAGAAAGACTTATCGATAAGACTATGTTTAGACGCTAGACAGGTAAACAAAATAATTATTCCAGATAGAGAGTCACCAGAACCGTTGAGCAAGATTCTACAACGTTTCAATGGGCAAAATATATTACGACATTGGATTAACGGCTGGATATTGGCAAATAGAATTGGAGGAAGGGTCTCGCAAGTATGTAGCATTCCTATATAATGAAAGGAATTATCAGTTTTGTAGATTGCCTTTTGGACTGAACGTAAGTGTTTCAATTTTTATTAAATGTTTAGACTACGTGTTAGGGAGAGAGATTTTAGAGTTTACAACTGTTTATGTAGACGACGTAGTAATAACTTCACCAGATATTAATACACATTGTGAAAGGTTAGACAGAGTACTAAATAAATTGCATGATATGGCATAACTGTCAAGTTTAAAAAATCAGAATTTTTAAAAGAACAGGTTAATTTTTTAGGCCACATAATTTCAGCCAAGGGTATCAGTACAGATCCTAAAAAGGTAGAGATAATACAAAATTTTCCAATACCTAAGAATGTGAAACAACTGCAAAGTTTTTTAGGCCTGTGTAATTATTATAGGCAATTCGTAGAAAAATATTCTTACTTAACGGTACAATTGGGGCATTTGTTAAATAAAGGTAATCGATGGCAATGGAGTTTACAAGAACAAACTGTATTTGAGCAAATAAAAAATAAGTTTTTAAACACTGTCATATTAGCTCATCCTAATTTTATAGAACCATTTTACATACATATCGACGCATCGGACATAGCTTTGGGGGTAGAACTATTTCAGTTAGATGATGATGGTAACCATAAAGAGATAGCTTTTGCAAGTAGATCCGTAGTAGCTAGCGAAAGGAACTATACAATAATGGAAAAGGAAGCACTATCAATAGTTTTCGCCTGTAAAAAATTCAGGACATATTTGTTAGGAAACAAAATAATAATAAGATCAGACCATCAAGCCTTAACATTTTTAAAAAACTGTAAACTAACACATGGCAGGTTAGTGCGTTGGATGTTAATACTACAAGAGTATGATTTAACCATAGAGTATTGTAGGGGTAAAGAAAACAGTAGCTGATGTCCTATCTAGAACTGATTTTGACAATAATACTGAGGTAGATATGGCAAATACATATAAAATATTTATAATCAAAGAAGTGGAGGGAGTAGATATGAAAAAATTAATACATAACCTAGCAACAGAACAAGGAAGAGATACAGAACTTGGTAAAATAATAATAGCATTAAATCAGATACCCAATATACCCAACAAATGGGAAAAACTTTTTAGTTTGTATGATAAACATTTATTTCATCGGACAAATGAACAAGGTGATGATTGGAAAGTATGCATTCCTAAAGTTTTAATATCCGAAGTAGTGAAAGATTGTCATTTGAGGTATGGTCATATAGGTCCCAAGAAATGCAGTGACATATTAAAAGAGTCTTGTAAATTTAATAATATGGAAAAAACCGTACGTAAAATGTTAAAAACGTGTGAAATTTGTCAGAAAGCCAAGGTAAATAATCGTAAACAGGAGGGTTTAATGCAACATGTAATACCAGACAGTTTTAGCAATAGTTGCCATTGATTTATATGGCCCTCTACCCAAAAGTTGGGGAGGAGTGATTTATTTATTTGGTGTACTAGATGTTTTTACCAAATTTGTAAAATTGTACCTTATTAAAAAAGCTACATCTTTGGTATTAGCTAGAAAGATAGTCAGTGAATACATTGTTGAAGTAGGTAGACCTAGAATAATATTATTGGATCATGGTTCTCAGTTTACCAGCAACACCTGGAGGGAAACGTTAGGTTGGGAAAATATTTTAGTTAAACATACATCAGTGTATCATCCCCAATCAAATCCTAGTGAGCGTGTTATGCGGGAATTAGGGCGTATGTTTAGAACCTTCTGCCACCAAAAACATTCATTGTGGGCCACATTTGTGAATAAAATAGAAGGATACATTAACTGTAGCTTACATGAGTCCACTAGTTATAGTCCTCATGAGTTAATGTTTCAGAGGAGGCCATCACGTATAATAGAGGAACTAATCAAATTTCAAACGTGAACGGAGGTACCACATGGGAGAAAACTGGTGCTTGCCAAGGAGCGGCTTTTAAGTAAAGCAGAACAACGGAAAAGAAGACATGATAGAAATTTATCACCCATCAAATATGAGGTAGGGCAACTGGTATTAATAAAAAACCATGATCAATCATCAGCTTTGGATAAAGAGGTTAAAAAATTCTTCTTGTTATACGACGGTCCCTATGAGGTTAGTGAAGTAAAAATGGAAAATGCTTATGTATTAATAGACCTGCAAACCCGAGAAATAAAGGGAACCTATAATGTAACACAGTTAAAAAGGTATTATTTACATGAGTAATGTTAATTATTCTTTTAATTAATTAAAATCATGGACGAATAAATACAGATTATTTTATAATGAATAAAATACCCCCCCCCAGGGTACATGAAATTATAACCTTTAGATTAAACATTAAGGTAATGTTTAATTGTTTGGCACCAATTGAGTTAAAAAAAAAAAAAAAAAAAAAAATTTTGTGGCCTTGTCTGTAGTTGCCCATCATAATTAATTAGGTTTAAGTTATCAATGTGTAGGGATAAACCATATAAGAGATATGGTAAATGCGATTCCCCATTTTCGGGCGGTCACGGCTTCACCGAACCCTGACCGTGGATTTGGCTTAATATTCTAAATGGGTGAACTTAGAAATACAACTGGGGGGGGTTTAGATCAGGGGAATCTAAGATTATATAACTTTGGAACACGGCTATATACCTAAGTATGCGTGATAGACTGATTAAGGGAGTGTGAATATTTATTTAGTAGGATTACTGGTATCCGGGATATCAGTAATGCCGAATTTTGTATAACGCTAAAGCAAGGATGGGGGAGAAAGAAAAGAAAAAAGTGTTCACCCCTTCCGCTTCAGTCCTTGTGGAGGCAACTGGGCACTACAGTCCAGGGGGGTAATAGTGTGTGTGTAAGGAGGAATTTAAAATAAATTCATAATTTAATAAAAATTAAATCATTATGTGATGATGGAGAAGGTGGTTACTAGGTTGTTAGTAACGAAATATTAAATATTAAAATGAGTTACATCAATAATGTAGAGTATGTAATTGATTTTCTGATGTAAATGAATGATGTTATATTGACGAGGAGTATTTCTTTTTGATGTATTAAGGAGTAATATGAAGATGCTTAACAATTGTTAAGTAAGTAATTTGTTCTGATGTTGATTTAATGTGTTTTAATCTATATAAGACGTTTGTTAATTTTGAAATGTGAATTATATAATGGAAGGTATTTATGCGTGGTAATGGAAATGTTTATTTAAATTTTGATGGGAATCAGAGCAATAATTTTGAATCTTGGGATAAGAGTTAACGAGAGAAGGTTATACAGAATGTTGGTATGGAATTCTTATAATGTATTATACTTAGACTAAGTATTCATCCATATGTAGGATAAAGAAAAAAAAACTCAGTACTTCTTAACGCAAACTAACACAGCTAAGGGGAACCAGATCAGTTAGGGATTTGTTATTATACCAGGCCACTATTTGATATTTTCTTGATTTCATGTTTCAGTGTCTGGTGATGCTGTGGCGGCGGTCCTGTGCTGGCCTGCGTGCCAGAGCAGGAGTGTCAAGTGCCTGTCAGGCCTTGCGGTGTTGGGATCTCGAGAGAGAAGTCCAGTAAGGTCATTCAGGTGTGGTCACAGTCACTGGACCAGGGGTAAGTTAACCACAATTTTGAATAAAACATAGAGGGGGTTGTGGGGACATATCTTGGCTGATCCCTTTAGAAAGTATGAGAGTGTCAATGAGAGCTTTTATGCTTCGGCATAAAACCTCTCATTGGGGGGGGGGGGGTATTGTAATGGGTCTAAATTTACATAAATATTATTTTCAAATTTTATGAATTCTATAACATGCGCAGATGAGGCCCCTTAAGGTGAGACGAGTGCCAGTAAATGTTTTTACGACCATATATGGTTATGCAGCAAGTCTCGAGTTTATTTGTAGTCAGTGATTAATAACGAAGGAATGTTATTGACGAAAATCAGTTCGTGGCCAGTTAAAAAGGTGATACTAAATTCAGCGAAACTTTTCAATACTGAGGACGAGACGTATGGTGGGGAGCGGAGTGAACCAGTTTAGAGGGGACACAAACGGAAATTTTTAACACTGAAAGTCAGTCGACCACCATCTTTTGCGCTGTGCAGCAGCAATCGCGGGCGCCTGCATTGACCGTATAAACAGCATAAGACGTAAATCAAACAATGTGAAATTCTAACTAGTATTGGCATGTAAAAAATAAATCATGTACCCTACGCACCATTAAACGAAAGTAAATATAATTAAATACTGGCATTTTTAAATTGAGCTCAATAAAAAGAAATGTAGAAGTGTGGAAGTGTGCATGATTGAGTGAATGAAAAAATATAGGCCTAACAAGAAGTGTTGAGTTTGCGTAATTCTTGATATACGTTTGCGTATTTTGATGTAATAGTTGCTGGAAATCAGTTTTACGCCTTAAGGTGGAATAAATGTGTTCATGATCTTTTTTATGTTATCAAAAGAAAATAAATAATGTTATATTTTACTTGATATACGCATTTTGTTATTTGTATTTGCCCACTGTTCTCTGCCAAAGTACACTAAACGAATTCCTGGATTAAACCTTACAGATAAAAACAATATTAAATGAATAATCAATTACTGAATAATACTTCAACTGTAAAATATTTCTGTTGTATAAATTATAAAACGTTAATCGGATTAAATATTTCCATTGTGTTTCTAAAATTGGGGGTTATTGGATGGGGACACTTTGTTGTAATTTTAGGCTTGTTTGTCACATTGTGTGTGGGGAGCTTACTGTATAAATAGGAGTGGGTCGTGGGTCAAGATTTTGTGCTCTGTCTAAGTTGAGCCATTGAGGATGCTTCATTGTAGAATGGGTGAAATGTTTGGTGTTAAAAGTAATAAAAATGTGTGTTAAACCAAAAATAATGTTCATACAATAAACACAAGCTAATACAATAAAATAAGAATTTAATGTTTATAAATTATAAATATATTTATAATTATAAATATTTATAGAATATAAATTATATTTTTATAAAATATTATAATAACTTTACCTCAAGATGTTTTTTCCTAATTTGGAATATGTTTCAGGACACTTAGTGTTCCCATCCTCAGCCTTCTTACTTTTGAATCTATCTTCTTAATAAGATTCAAAATTAAGAAGGCTGAGGATGGGAACACTAAGTGTCCCGAAACATTTTCCAAATAAGTAAAAAACATCTTGAGGTAAAGTTATTATAAATATTAAATATATACATCAAGAAATAGAATGTAGCAAAAAGTGTTTGAATGTGTGTGTGTGTGTGTGTGTGTGTGTGTGCGTGCGTGCGTGCGTGCGTGCGTGCGTGTGTGTGTGTGTGTGTGTGTGTGTGTGTGTGTGTGTGTGTGTGTGTGTGTGTGTGTGTGTGTGTGTGTGTGTGTGTGTGTGTGTGTGTGTGTGTGTGTGTGTGTGTGTGATTCTTACAAAAGAAACCAAACATTTAAAGTCTAATTCAGCAATGTATTTGGTATATGATAAGCAGAGGACATGAATTCTCAAATGTTAAAAACAAAAATTTAACAAAAATATGCCATTCAAAACTGAAAAACCTAAATATGTACAGCTTCCTTAATACCTGAATGAATTCAAATACAGTAGACGCCCTCTAGTCCGGTCTCGTTTGGATCGGCCTTCGGATGGTTCGGCCAGCCATACGGTGAGTCGCACAGTCTAGACAAGCCTCCAGCGACAGGGCCCAACTTGTTAAATGGAAAATATATGTATCTCAGTTGACTCGCGCTTTTGTTCATTTGTCAAGAAGACGAAGAAGAAGTCTGTGAGGAAGAGGAAAATGTTGAGGAAAAAATGAGCCACACTAAGGGAAGAGCAGCCCTCGAATTAGCAACGACATACATCGAGCAAGAAACAGAGGCAACTGCAGTTGATGTTATGTTCATCAAGAAATGGCGTGATTTCACATTCAACAAAACAGTTGAACAAAAAAAAGCAGAAGAAGATAACTGATTTCTTTTAATTTTTATTTCAGAGTTTTACGTTCTGTAGTAACACTTGTAATGTTCATGTGTTTTTCATATTCTATAAAGTGTTGTGTTATTTTTGCCAAATACAGTAATATCTCTGTGAGTTTGTAGTAATTTTCCGTGTCTGTTTTTTTACTTGCTATCATGGAGTAAGGGTGAGTAATTATAATTATTAGTAATTTATATATACTGTATTGGGTCATTTATTGTATGGATCATTCATTAAAGAATGTTATTTCATCATTATAGCGTATTTTTGGTTCGTCCGGCCATTTTGTAATCCGGCCTAGGGTCTGGTCCTGAGGTGGCCGGACGAGAGGGCTTCTACTGTAAATACAAAATATATCACTATTTCTATCTAAACTGGGGTGACCAGTCTCCCATTTTTAATGGGACCGTCCCTTTTTTTGCTCTCTGTCCCATTGTCCAGGTTAAAAATTAAAGGGACACAAAATGTTCCATTTTTTTTTTTTTTTTTTTTTTAAGAACCATTAAACTTCTCCTTAAGACTTCTCCACAAAACTAGATTTTAAAAATAATTAAAAGTGTTTAACATTCAATTATGTCAACCTACATTCTGTTCCATGCTCTGTTGGTAATGGTTATAACAGATACTGAATCTTCCACTTTCACAGCATCAAATTTGATATTGTCAATTTCTATAGCCAATGACCACAATGCTCACAAACATAACCTCAGTGGGTACTGTAAGCATAAGCATAAACCTTGAGCTTTAAACATTATTTCACAAATTTATACAATTCAAATTGTTTAATTTTTATTATTGTTACGACATCACAGAACAATCTACGTGTTTGTCGAATATGCCAGAAGAATCTCGCTCTAATGTGTGTGGCATACGTGACTCTAGACGCATTCACGAGTTTTCTCGAAGCTGCCAGCCGCGCAGACTGTGACAAGGCCATAATTAATTACGTAGTTCACACTGGCACTAAGACGCAATTTGGAACGTTCTGGGCTGTGAGCAGAAGTATAAATACATGGCGGGAGCAGCCTTAAGTTTCAGTATTAATCACGATAAATTACAGTGTGGTTCGAGAGTTATTATCAGGCAAAATTACTGTGTGAGTTCAAGTAGTTATAAGTGTTGTGTTTTATAATCGGACGGTATATTGTAATACAATTTGTGTTTTAATATTAGTTGACATTTATTTGCATGTGAACAATTTTTATTTGATTTGTTATAAAAGACTTTGTTGTTAATTATGAACTGTTTAATGGTGTAATTAAAGCTGGTGATTAGGGGGCTTGATTGGCGTCTTGTATTTTGTTTCCACTCTACCTACGATGATCAAGTAGATCGTCGTATCATTATTATAACATTAATTTTTTCTTTTCATTACCAATTATTTTATTAATCAGTGCCAATTGTTAAATTCAACTCCAGACAACAATTATTTTTTTCACAGTTGATGTTTGAACAGTTAAAAAGGGATGAGTGTTGCAGTGGAGGAGATGTAGAGGTGGTTGAAGAGGGGTTAGGGAAGGGGGAGAAAGGAAGTATCCTGTTTTTCCAATTGCAAATCTGGTCACCCTAATCATAGAGAAGTTTAGATTAGACATAATTACATATACCAGTCCAACAATATATACCTAACCCATTCACAACACTACTTCTAACAAAAAACCTATTAACCAACAGCAGTAACCAACCCAGTAAAACCATGCTCAAATACTTCACTAGCAACAAAATCATTTATATTAATGCAACTTGGATACATTTGAATTAAATTAATGCCTAATACATTGAGAAAAAGAATTATATCCAGTTAATACAAGCATACATACACACACATCTCCACTCAAACAAAAGTGAAGAGTATGCTCAAATTGTGCTTGTTATTTTTAGCAGTGAATGTGCGTTTCCAGTGTATGAGTATGAGTTG
The DNA here is from genome assembly GCA_034769895.1 of Magicicada septendecula. NCBI lineage: Eukaryota > Metazoa > Arthropoda > Insecta > Hemiptera > Cicadidae > Magicicada > Magicicada septendecula. The sequence continues at coordinate 432,890,524 of CM068367.1, forward strand.
CAACCCACAAGTTCCCAAAATATAATACTAAATTTAATCACATCATACCTGGATCTTATTTGTCACTCCCACCTTCAAAGTAGTCCCACTGGGAGTTCAGAAGCTGAATCCAGTCCCACTGGGAGTTCAGAAGCTGAATCCAGTACTGCTGCCATGAACAGAATGCATCACAAAAATCTTTTTTTTTTGTGAGTGTGTTCAGCACCACTTCCAATTCTCCTTGAATCTCCTCTATTGTATCAAATCTGGACCCCTTGAACTTGACTTTCATCTTTTGGGATAAAATGAAGTCACATAGAGTCATGTTGGGAGAAACGGTGGATGATGAAGAACCGCCATGTTGTTTATAATAAAAAAAAAACTGTTGCATGATTACAGTGGTATGTCATCTCACATTGTCATGGTGATGGACCCAGTCATTCCTGTGCCACTGCTCTGGATGTTTCCATCCAATACCCCCTTAGTAATCTTAGACAGTACAATAGAATTCTCCATTAATTGCCTGACCAGGAGGTATGAACTCCTTGTGATAGTCCAATCAGTATCAAAGAAATATATCAATAACCACTGATGGTTAACTTGACTGGCTTTTTGGCCAATGCGAATGTGAAGTTGTGCTCTTCCACTACCATAGGATGATTGTTCCTTAATTTTAAGACAATACCATAGACCTAACATTTGACATCTATGATGACCTTACAAAGGAAATCAAGGTCACTTTGAAGCAGTTCATTCAGTTCATGTGAATTCAAACTGCAGACATTCACGTGATACTGTTTCTGTGTGTCATTCAGCAGTCATGGCAATAATTCTTCTCATGTTCAATTCTTTTGACAAAATATACTGGTGCGTGCCACAAAATAATCATCCAATGTTACAGATGTCATCAATGGTCTGCCTATGATCTTTCACAATCGCATTCAAAACAGCAATATCATTTTCTGATACAGTGATGATAGGTGATCATCCCTAATGACCATAATTAACAACAGATGTTCAACGATTTTTAAATGTTAAAACCAGTCGTATGTTTGTATTTGGCATAAAACATTATTACTTTATGCTTGTATTAATATTTTGTGTAATTCTGTGGCTGTTTTACTAAATTTGAAACAGAACTTTATATAGATATGCTGTTCTCTAAGATTGGAAAATATAAAAAACAATCAAGTAAATGTGACTGTAGAAAACTGCCCACCAAACATGTCCTCTTAGCTCGAAGCCTCTAGACGTACTGATTCGCAAAGGATGCATTGCACTGCTAGCATTTGGTTGTACTAGTACTTGTTCTCACACATAATATAAATTTTGGGAACTTTTGGTTAAGGTAGCAGCTTATATATTTTTGCCAAAACATTATTTACAACACACACACACACACACACACACACACACAATAAATACAGATAAAATGCTTATACTGATAAGAAACGTTTTACAGTATTATTTAAAGAATGGTTCTGAAAATTCTTTGATGGGCATGATTCTATGTCACCCTGTTGCCATCACATTCTCTCTCTCTCTCTCTCTCTCTCTCTCTCTCTCTCTCTCTCTCTCTCTCTCTCTCTCTCTCTCTCTCTCTCTCTCTCTCTCTCTCTCTCTCTCTCTCTCTCTCTCTCTCTCTCTCTCTCTCCCTCCCTCCCTCCCTCCCTATCTATCTATCTATCTATCTACTCTATCTGTCTATCTATCTATCTCTCATTCTCTCTCTGCCCCTGGCAGCTTACTCTCTGTCATAAAATCATGGTGCCTTTATTTTTATAAGCTGATGAGTTAGAATCCTCATCCCAACATATTAAGTGCTAATCATGGATTATTTATCACAGACTGCTGATAACAAATAAGTAATTAAACATCATTATCTCTGAATTCACAAAATACACATATGGGCATTGACAGTGCCCAAATATTAGTGGCGAGGGAATACAGGACATTATGAATTATTGAATATTTAGTGTACGGTCAAAAATGATTTCTAAGTGACTATACTCATTATTTTTTATTTATATAAGTTTTGATATTTTAATAGTAATATGAATAATATGAAATGTACATATGCACAATTAATTTTTACATTATCAGATAATTTAACGATTAAGATTAGGTGCAGAAATTAAGGTGATTAAAATACAGTAAACCTATGTTTATTTTCAGTAAATGTTAAATATTATAGCCTATTAGTAATTTTTCTTTTAACTACAATTAAATATACACATCAAAAGAAAAGACTACAGAATATTACATTTTGTTTCTTGATGTAGATGTACTGGTCATACGGAAGAATTTGTTAAAAATCAACGAATAGGAAAACAACACACAGAGTAATAATAGCCAATGCAATGATGCTAACTTATAATCATGATACATATTTTTTGCATATTATTGATTACTACTGGATACTGGCTGAAATTCTTTCATATCAACAACATAATCATTATTGCTGTATGGTCACATACAACTGTAGTAGCATGGATAAACTAAGATAACATTTGCCTATAAGTGTTAAGGCTACATTGTTCTGTCAGATCATGGCCTCCATGAATGTTAAAACCATTCTTTAAATAATACAGGTATTATAGTTGTTGAAAGTCATTTGTAAATTATGGTGATATTAATATAAATAAATGACATAAGTAAGTTAATATGTTACTATTAATTTCTGAAGTCACAAAGTAAAAGTAATGAGTAAGTGTAGTATTAAATATTAAAGTTTTTCAGATAGCTATGGCTGGCCTTGGTTTGCCTTTATTTGGATACTTATCAGGAGCACTATTAGCTATTATTTGCAGACAACCACCAGCTGATGTCCTTGCTATTTCAATAGAAACTGGAATTCAGAATACAGGAATGGCTATATTTATGCTTCAGATTTGTTTACATCAACCTGAAGCCGATTTAACTACAGGTAACTTATCTTGTATACTTTAATTACATCCAGTAAGAAGAAAGGTTGACTAAAATTTATAACTATCCAAAATATTTTGTATTGAGAATGTAACCTCTTTTCTTCAGTGCATTGACACAACAGTGCCAATTGCATAGCCAGATGTGGTGCATATTGCAAGGAGATTGTCAACTATGTCCCACACAACAATTAAAAGTGCCAAAAGAGCATAAATAAAGGCCCAAACAGTGACAAATACAAACTTGATAAATTCAAACATGTCACAAAAGCATGTTCAGTAAATGTTTTAAAAGTATCAACTAAACCAACATCAAAAATTAAAACTTAAAAAAAAATTTACTAGTATTCAGTGTACATTCATTACCAACAAATGTAGAACAAACAAAATATAGGTATATAAAAAATTTAGTGTTTAGGAAACTGATACACATCTAATTCCACATAGGTTTACAGCATATTGTCAAAATGATATTCTGAAGTAACTTTAACAGCAAATCTTTATTAAAAATAATAAAATAACTAAATTACTTATGATTACAGATTAGTTGTTATGGTTGGGAGTTCATTGGGCAGAAAAAGGAAACGCAAGATATTACAGCTTAACAAATTTGTACATGTAGACAACTTACATGCATAACTGTTAATTACATTAAAGTGACAACGATAATTATTCAAAGTGCGACAGTATAAAATTTCTGGCCTTGAAAGATATATTTTTTAAAAATTCAACTTTTTAATTGCTGCAGAATTGGTAATTGAAGCTCTAAAGATAAAGAGAATCAATTATATTTTCAATTGAAAATGTAGCCAGATTTGGTACACTGTGTTGAGATACTGTTATCATAGGTAATACATAGGTAATATACTAAATAGGTAATACATAGGTAAGTTTACTGAATGATCTATCACTAGAAATCACAGACACTTGTAAAGTAATAAAAATTTGTGAAGCAATTGCTTGTGTTTTTAGAAGACTAATGTTTTGTAGTACTAGTCCCTGAGATGTAAAGTCAAATTTATTGTTCACCATTAATTTTGTATATAGGAATAAAACAGTTTTTTAAGCAAGTGCTCATTTTTCTGCTCTACTGGCTACGCATCTGGGGCAGCTTCCCACTTGGTCCATACTGGCCTGGTCGGTAAACAGTGCCATAAAATGCTTGATAAAGCAGTGTAACTAGCCAAGGAAGCATGCAAGCATACAAACTGAGAATGCATACAAAAATATACAAACAGTATGTAAACTAACAATTTTGATGAAAACTAGGACAGTCATAGCAGTTGTTGTTTGGGTTAGCAATATTGTTAGCTGATTTTATATGTCAGCATAAAATACCACAGTCACCACAGTCAGTTCAGAAATCTATAGAAAGATAACAAATACTTTAAATAAGAGAAACGTATTGAAGGCAGTCTCAGTCAGTTGCGATGAAAGTACGTTTTTACCTGTTTACCCAGTCAGTTGCGCCCCACAGTTTCACGTGGTTGCAACTGACGGAATCCCTAGAAACTTTCCTGTTCCAAATGTTAATGATTTTTCAATTCTGTAACCTTTTCATTTCTGTGGTATCCTCTTTCTTACAACATTTTTGTTAGGTTAGGTTACATAGGTTGGTTCTTATGAATGAGGTGTCATAACAATTCATTTATGTAGCTAGTACTGTAATAATGAAACAAAATGTGTTAATGTTGGTAGTAAGTATTGTTATGCAGTGTACCCACATGTGATATCCTCTTAGCTACAAATAGAGTGAGCAGAAATGACTTGTTAAAGGGCCAAGCATTGTGATCTAATGCTTCACTGTCTGTGGAAAATGAGTGATGTCTCTAGTAACCTGCAAATCAGTTACAGCCAAAGGCTGTTTTGATGTATATGTAGGGCGAGCGAAGTGAGCACAGAGGTTTGTCACATATGGGTTCAGTATGTACAATGTAAATATGCAAAAATGTGCACAGAAAAAGTTGATGGATTGCAACAGTATATAAACATTGGAAACAGCTGTATGCATTACCATACTAAACATTAGCCTTCATCTTTTCACATGCCTTTGATAGATGGACCCTGTGTCTGTAGCTGGATAGGTCTATGTTTTTTATCGCAATTGGCTGGTTTGCAGTTGGGCAGGTTGTAATTGAACAGATTCAAAGTTTCGTCTCAGTTACATCTGACTGGGTTTTGTAAAACAGGGTAGTAACTGACCCCACTCCATTGAAGATAAGACAAAACAAGTCCCATGAGTTGAGTTTGAGGGTGATTTACTTCCATGTAAATTCCTGCATAGTATTATGGATGCTCAATTGCTGCTAAACATTAGAAGTGGTAATCATTTGATCTACAAAGCATAGTTTATCATGCTGGTATATTAGTACTTGTTGATTATAATCATTTCAATGCATGAAGAAATGAATTCTATCACACACCAAGGCGGTGACTAGGAGTTGCAATCAAGTATTGTATGGTGGATTAATTCAAAGGTGGTAGAAATTCTATAATAGTGAAATACAAAAGCTTAACTGCTACAGGTGTCTCAGTTTGCCTACAGACTGTACTGAAAATGTTTAATAATTCTATAAAAAAGAAACAGCAAATTTTTAAACAAACAAATAATGGAAATTATAAAATGTATGAATACTCTGTTATAAAATAAATTGCCTACGTAAATGTTTTGCCCTTGTCTTAAAATCTTAACTACAGTGCCAAGTGTTGACATTGTAGTGATTGCTATACCACACAGCTTGGGTATGATTCTAAAATGACCAAATATAATCTAGGTTTTACAGTTTCAAATAGGAGACACAGTTTATTATTTTGATGTTTAGTTAGTAAATGGTAAATTGACCGAATATTAAATGAGTTATTAATTTTCAAAAAACCTTAAATATATCTTTTTCTCTAGTATTAATAGTCTAGCAATAAATCAGTATTGAAAGTGTTAAACAGTCAATTTGCCCTTGCTAAGTAATGGTAAGAATGTAATTCTATCTCTGTTTGTAACATTACTTATCCTTCAGAAAGTATTGAAGTATAAGAAAACAAAGTGTGACCAGACATATAGGGGTGTGTAGAGAAATAAATATCATTGACAAAACTTTGTATCGCTAAAGTGGATATTAAGGTAATTATATATCAAGAAATAAATAGCCTACATGCAGATTGAGCTTTCAGCACCTCTCAGACCTTTCATACGTTTAACCCTATAATATGAATTGCACAGTCTGGCTTTCATCTTTTAGAGAAAAGTTCTCTCAGTTATTAGCAAAATAAATATTGTAGTTTATAGATAAATGATAAGTGGTATATAGTAACATTCTTTTCAAATCCTTAAATTATGTATAGTAAATCAAGTGGCAACTAACTTTCTGAACAGTTGACAAATTTTTGTTGCTAAGTTCAGGTACTTTGATGATTGACCATTGAGCATTTAAGTTCACAGTATATAGTCCATTTTGCACAGGTTCAGAACTTCTTTTCTGGACATTTTTTCTACTCCTCTGATGACCCTGCTCCCCTGTTTGACAGGGACAAACTTGTTTCGTATATCTGCTGATTTAACCTCTGTTGTGCCCCTGGTCCTAACCGGATAAGGGCCACTGTGCACTCCAACACTCCCGGCCTCAGGCATTGACCTCGTTCTTGAGCTGTTCAACTCCTGTCTCCAGCTACAGTACTTTCCCCGCTTGTGGAAAACTGGCAGCATCGTATTAATCCCCAAGCCCAGAAAACCGTGTATGCTTCCTGACAACTATCGCCCCATTTCTCTCTTGCCAGTCATCTCTAAGGTGTTCAGTGCCCGTATCTCCTGCTTGCCCATATCTTGCTGCTGTTGGATGATATCTGTTGCAGTGAACAGTTTAGATTATGCAGAAAGCACTTGACCACTCTTCAGTTAGTGTGCATTATTATGCACTTGTCTGACGCCACCAACAGGCAAGTGTCTATGGATGTGAGTAAGCCTTGATTAAAGTCTGACATGAAGGCCTTCTCTTTAAACTTGCCCATTCTCCAATTCCTCCATCGGTGGTGTTCTTCAGCCAGTCATATCGCAGTGACCATACCTTCAGGGTGAGCATCAATGGGTCCTGTTCTTCAGTTCGGACTGTTGCCACTGGCATTCTGCAGGGTACTGTATTCTGCCCTGTTCTGTACCTTGTGTACATGAATGATCTGCCAGTTTTGCCCAGAGTCACATCCCTCTTCACCGACAATGCTATGTATCATTGCAGCTCCTTGTTCCCACAATTTGCAAGTACAAGACTTCAGCATTAGTTGGACTTGCGTCTGGACTAGCTAAGAAAGAGGTGGGTGATGATAAAAAATTAGAAATCTGAGATGATCTGTTTCACATGTAAATCCATTTCCCAATGCCAGTCCCTCTCCCTAGAAGGAAAGCTCATCACCTAGAAAGAGATGGTGAAGCATCTAGGTATTAGTCTTGACCAGCCCTATGCTTCAACTCCCACGTGACTGAAATCCTTGACAAGGCTTGTGGCGTCCAAGCCAAATTATTCCCATTTTTCTTATACTGCAGCCACCTGGCTCTATACACAAAAGTTATAATTTATCTTTTGTTTCTCAGGTCCATACTGACTTAGTGGCTCCTGCATGGTTGTCACTTCTGTCAGCCACCAGCAGGTGTAGGCTGGAAAGATTCCAATCAAAATCCATTCCTTGTCAGGATCTCCTTGGTTCATCAAAAATTATGTAATTCGAGAAAGTCTTAGAGTTCCTTCACTGCTTGCTTTGTCTGGTCATTAGCAGTAACACTCTTTGCTGCAGCTGCGACCTCATCCTCCCCTTACCTAAGGACCACACCACCCTACCTAACCTAAGCACCACAGAACCTCCACCACTGATTTGGGTCAAACGGCCTCAGGCAATTCTTGATGACCTGTCGTAAACACATTCTCATCTGTAGTGTCTTGATCCAGCCCTGGAGTTAACCACAGAAAACTGTCCTTTCTTTCTTCCTTGCATGCTCAGCATACTGCTTGCTGCGGTTACCCCTGACACCAGCACAAAGACTCTCTGCCTCGTGGAGAGTGACCAACATCTCATGGTGTCTGCTTGCTGAGCTTGAGGCCTGACACCTGTCACCTGATTGGTTCCAGCTGCAGCGTCATATATTAAAGTCTTCTTTCCCTGCCATCTTGTGAAAAATCGTGTTGGTGGTTCCAGTACAGTATTAGCATCTGTCTACTGTACAAGCACTATGTTTATTACCTGGCAGCCATTGAGCTCAACCCAGATGCTGCAATCCTACCACGGGGGCAATGACACCCCGTTACAACGATGAAATGCAATGTCCATTTGGTATACAGATCTGATAGTTATTGTACCATCTTTGATAGCCATTGTTGTTTTTCCAGTATACAGTGAAACTTCGATTAACCGTCACTCTTTTAACCGTCAGTTTCTGTTAACTGTCAGTCCGTACTCTATGTACAGTAACCAGATTGCCACGAAAAATCATCTTCGCTTTATTGCTGAGTGCCGGAGTGGCACACTGTTGTTCTATTGATGAGTCAAGTTCTTGGCCCGCCTAGCTATCGCACACGTGGTCAGTTTCAGGTGTGGCTGAGAAGCTGTTGTGCTCAGTGCTGTGCGTTATTTGTTGCGTAGTGGCTTAATTGTTTCAGCATACGATAGTGACATTCACACACACCAGTAAGTTTTGTTGTTAAGGTTTCTTTTCTTTTTTGTTTTTGTGCAACAGCTAAAAAATGGCTGAAAAGCATAAACGGGTCGTGTTAGATCTCAACCAGAAAATTGAGATTATTAAACGTTTGAAAAAAGGTGAAACTCCCACTAGTATTGCTCTTATTTACGGCATTGGAAGAACCACAGTGAACGCATTAAACGTGATGCTGAAAAATTAGAACATGTTTCAAAAATGCAAAACATCGATGGAGATCCTAAGACTCGTAAAGCCATGAAATCAGCAAAATATGACCAACTGGACACTGTTATGTATCAATGGTTTATACAAGCACGGAGTCAAGGAATCCCACTTTCAGGCTCCGTAATAATGGCCAAGGCGGTTGAAATGGACAAAAAACTTGACGGAGATCCTAATTTTAAAGCAAGCATAGGATAGCTCGATAAGTTTAAGTGTCGCCATGGAATTCAAAAACTAGACATTAGTGGTGAAAAACTTGGTGCAAATAGCGCAGTTATTGCCGAGTACAGAGAACAATTTAAAGAGAAAGTGGCCAAATTAAACCTCGTTAGGGAACAATAGTACAATTGCAACAAAACCGGGCTCAATTGGAAAGCTTTACCACAAAAGACATTGGCATCACTTTCGGAGACATCAGCCCCGGGGTTTATAGTCCAAAAAGATTGGATCACTTTATTGGTTTGTGCAAATGCCACTGGCAATCACAGGTTACCCCTACTTGTGATTGGAAAAGCAAAAACAACTCGTGCATTCAAAAATTTTAATTTGAACACATTGTCTGCTACCTATTACGCTCAAAAGAGTGCTTTGATATCTCAAGATATTTTTTCCGATTGGTTCCACAAAGTGTTTGTGCCACAAGTTAGAGCTCATTTTGCTGAAGTGCAGTTACCACAGGAAGCATTGCTGCTAATGGACAATGCTCCAGCACATCCCACTTGCGGAATTAAAAGTTATGATGGCAAAATAATATGCCTCTTCCTTCCGGCAAACACAACACCACTAATCCAGCCTATAGACCAGGGCATAACCGAAAACATGAAACATCGTTATAGGAAAGCTTTTATTGGAAGTTTGATTTCATCTGATAATGAAATGTCTGTAAAAGAGTTTTGGAAAACGCACAACATTAAAGATGCAATTTTCAATGTTGCTGCTGCATGGGATGATCTTCAAGTGTCAAATCATAAAAATGGATGGAATAAACTCTGGCCTGAAGCTAATGATGGCGAACCTAAGGAAACTGGGAATGTTAGTGTCGACGAAATTGTGCAACTGTGCAATAATGTACCGAATGCTGAAGACATAATGCCAGCAGAAGTAACAGAGTGGTTGGGATGTGACAAATTGGACGGAGGCTTTGACATTTTGAACGACGATGAAATTGTTTCCAGTGTGATTGACAACAAAGAAGAAGAAATTGACGAAGACGAGTGTTATATTTTGAATGAAAAAACTACGTTAAGCCATACAGAAGCAGAAACAATGTTTTCAAAATGCATTGAGTGGTTTGAGGGTCAAGAAGAGGCAAACGCAACTCAGATACTTCTCCTACGTAAAGTACGGAACATTGCCGCTCAGAAAGCACAAGCCTTGAAGAAACAAAAGAAAATGACAGACTATTTTAAAATTTGAATGTGTATGTACGTCTAGAGCATAAATTCATGTAACAATATGTACAGTACATATGTTGTACTACATATACTGTACTTAATGTAAATTGTATATTGTTTGTTTCTGTAAAATATAATACATGTATGTACAGTGTATTTCCAGTTCGTAAACGTGCATATTTTATCATTCGTTCATATGCAATGGATGGGGGTGGGTTGTTGTTTAAGGTTTTTCTGTTATCCGTCTATTCGATTAACCGTCACGGTCCCGGTCCCGACCCCGACGGTTAATCGAAGTTTCACTGTACTCATTTTTACTGAGTTCAAGAAAGAGTGCTAACATAAAATTTTGCGACATTTGTTAATGCTAGAATATAAATTTTAAAATTATTTATGATTAATAAGGTGCTAGAGAATTATGTGTATTAAGAGATTTAGAGAATATAAGTTTGCTTAGGTGTATAAGATTATATAAAATTCTTGGACATTGTTGTCCATGACATGTTCGAGCATTATTAAGAACTAAAATATACTATTTAAATGTGAAACACAAGTATTTTGGAAATAAAATTTTTACCTAATTATCTGAACTAGTTTTTGGTCATTGATGAGGTTTTCATCAACCCCATTTGTTGTCCAAAATACTTGAGTTCTGCGTTGGAATAGTATATTTTAGTTGTTAACATTATATTAATTAAAGACATTTTAATTACAGTTGTTCCAGTAGCAGTTTCTATAATGTCACCCGTTCCACTCTTATTATTCCATTCACTTCAGAAGTATTGGAGGCAGGATGAACCTGTTAAAACAGACAAGGTATTAACTGATACCAGTCGAGCAAGGTTAACATTAGAAAGTTAAACCTATTTCTGTTACCTGAAACTGTATCAAAATTTTACAGACCAAACAATTTAGTTCTGTACAATTATCACAATTAAAATTTTGTATAAGCATCATAGAATAACAGCATTGTTCATTATTCTTCATTATTGTTTTTCACTCCTTTTATTACATTTTATGAAGACTGCATTTATTTATATGTGGTTGTGTGTGTGTGTGTGTGTGTGTGTGTGTGTGTGTGTGTGTGTGTGTGTGTGTGTGTGTGTGTGTGTGTGTGTGAGTACACGCGCGCGTGTAATACAGCTTTCAAAGCTGTTTTCTGCTCTCTGTTAATAAACAGCTGTATAAATGTAATAAAATATTTCAATTGTATTGAGCTGTGACAACAAATAAAGAATTTATTAAACAATTTTAGATAACTTTTATTTTTGTAATTTTAATCCTTTTAATAGAAATGTCTAAAAATATTTTATTTTTGTTCACATTCCTAAAATTATATGAAAGTACAATAACCATTGGCTCTGTGCTGTTGATAGAATAATCACTTGTGCTATAAACCACTGAAGGATACTGAGTGAACATTACGTTTCTGGAGCTTCATCGTCAGTAACAAATTCATCAGATAATTTATTTACTTCATGGATACTATAAAAAAGAGTGAGGCTCTTTTATTAGACCCTGTGGAGGCAACTACAATACTTGTGTACTCAATTTTAAAAATATATCATTTCCTACAAGGTAACAGAAGAAAAATAAAGACAAGTTATCTGTCATGAAACAAAAACAGATATAAATAAATTGTTATTATCTATTTACAGAATGATTCATATACATCCAAAGCAATGGTTTTTATTGATAACAAATTTTGGATTATTGCACTATGGTCCATTGATAAAATGCCAGACATTTTGACTTCATTTACAGTGTGTTCTTCCTTCTTCCTAGTCAAACACGCTACTGAAGATAACTTCCGTAGATGAAATCAAAACATCTGGTATTGACCATGTCTCAGTAACCAAGCAGATATACCAACAAAAGACTACAGGTGTAAAAATTTAAATAGCATAATGTTATTTTTATTTTTTTAGTAATGATAACCTTATATTGTCATTGAATGTAAAAGTTCTCCAGCTTTTCAGACAAGATAAAAGTTTGGGTACAATGATACTGGTGTGTTAAGTTTCGAGTTATGACTTCGAAACACAGTAGAATTTCTGAATTAAGTAATTTTGATAAAAAACACAGTCGTGTTCAATGTGTTTTCATTTTATGGGTTTCACATATACACATATTGGTATAGACAAATGCAAAACTTGAATGCTCCATACATAAAACATGGGACTGTTCTCTCAAATTGACAGTGTATAGATGTAGATTTTTTAATGCATGACATTGTGCCATGCCATACATGACATGAATGCATTCTAATTCTTTCATAATATTAAATTTATATTATTAAAATGTTGGAGTGTTAATAGTTAAATAAACACAATTACACTGAATAAATTTATACAGTTCTAATATGAATATACTTGTACAGTAAAGCACCAATTAATTGGGAATTTACAGTGCATGGTTGTCGGAAAACATGGTTAATCCACTAATCCTTCCATGAGCCATTGTGCCTCTCATAATGCTAACAGTCAGCATAGCTTCTATCCCAATGCAGTCAGAACTCATAATCATGTGTACACAAATCCCCTGCATAATTTACACATAATGAACGAATGGGTACTGATATTGAACAAAAATATTTTTGTACTTCAGAACAATTAGGCATTGTAAATAATTAAAATAGTCATACACAGAGAGAATATAATTTATTTTGATTACCTAATGTGTAATTTCATTAAACTAAGTTCTGTACGCAAGAAAAAATATTCTAAAAAACATGTACAAGGAAAACAAAACTTATATAAGTGACAAAAACATTATATAGAAAATTATTACATCATAGTAATCAATTTTTAAACAAACCCATCATCTTCTTCTGCTTGGAATATTCTCTTTCTTCCTCCTGAATCCTTGACTGAAACTTGTGGAGTTACAAAATGTTCATGTACGATGATAATATGGATACAGATGGTAAAGGTGTGGATGATGATGCTATATCTATCGTATCAATTGCCAGTGAAAAAAATAAAAACCACAAGTGTGAACAAAACTTTGAATGTGAGGATTGTCAGGACTATATAAGAGAATTAAGCTATAAAAAAAAAATGAATAGTGAATTAGTGAAACAAAATAATGAGCTACGTGAACATAACCATGAGTTGCGTGAAAATAACAGTTTCTTAAGATCATCTGCTGTAAATGTTGAAAAAAATTATGTAGACATTAAAAATTCGTATGCTGATGCTGTGCTAAATTTACCTAAAAAGCAAGAATGTGCTCGTTTGACAATAAAGCCAAAGGAAAATTTCAAAGGCGATGCCCTAAATATTATCAAAGTGCAAATTTCAACCAAAACTAATGCCAAAGTTTTAAAAATTAACAAAGTCAATAATGGTACAGTTTTTCTAAAGTGTATAAATGAGCAAGATTCTGAAAAAATACTAAAGGTTATAAACAATGAAAACAGTGAAATATTGACAGCTGAAGCATGTGTTAAAAAAAATCCGCAAATAAAAATAACAAACATATCAGAAGATGTCAATAAAGTAGAACTTGAGAACGATATCATACATAGAAATGAATTACCATCAAATAGTGTAAACATTGTACACAAATACAAACAGAGAAACAATAATCATGCTGCGCTAGCAGAAGTAACCTCTGATGCATATGCCAAGATAATGAAGAATAAATCTGTTTTTATTGGATGTGAAAACTGCAGAGCGTATGACAATTTTAATATCAAATGTTGTAAAAACTGTTGTGGGTATAACCATTCATTGAGAAAGTGCAAAGACACTTTTAAAAGACAACAATCATGCTACAAATGTTCAGGTAACCATGATGCTACAGTATGTACCTCTGATATAAATAAATGTATTAATTGTATTAATGCTAACAAATACTTAACTAAAAAAAGATCCATAGATCATTCTGCAAATGATATTCAAAACTGTGAAAGTTTTAAAGTAAGAGGGGAGCAGTATGTTTTTGATACAAACTACCCCTGGAAACCAGAACCTCCATTTAATTACGTTACAACTAGTTGATTAGATAAAATTTTGTATTTAAAAAGGAAAAAGAAAAAGAAAAAATCAAAACTAACCAATAAATAAATTTTTTATGGAAATACAAGAATATAACCTTAATGATGAATTAATTTTTAATAGTACAGAAGAGATAAATCTCAACCCCATTTTTTGTGACTGAGCTTCTGACCCTACATGTCAACATCAGAAGTATACAGAAAAATATATTAAAACTTGAAACTATGTTAAGTTCTTTTAAACATAAACCAGATGTGATAATATGCACTGAAGCTTGGCTCATGGATAATATCAAGCTTATAAATATAACAGGTTATACACATTTTAAAAATAACAGCAGAATAAATAAATCAGATGGAGTGATTATTTATGTAAAAAGTAACCTACAGTATCAAACCATTAATGAACAATTTAATGATTTAAAAATCACTAGTCTGCTCATAGAATTAACAAATAAAAGTATTTTCAAAATTTCTGGACTATATCGTTTTCATGATTATGAGATTGACAAGTTCATTAAAGATCATGAAAAATTTATCTTAAGTAACAAAACTGTTGCAAACCACATGATTTTGGGTGATGTTAACTTAGATCTCATCGAGTTTAATGAAAAAACTGAGGATTATTTCTTCCAATTACTGCAAAATGGTTATGAATCTATGATAAATACTTGTACTCATCCTATAAAGAATTATAAAGATGGAACTTGCATTGACCATATGTTCATGAAAGGAATATACACAGCAAAATCTGGCAAATTAATTGACTCAATCACAGACCACTACCCCGTTTTAATATCACTACATGGAAACAACATAAAATGCAAATTTACAGTATCTTTTGAAATAAACAAAAAAAGATTTTTGGAGCTGTGTGCTTCAGAACAATGGCAACAAGTCTGTAATACACCAAATAACAATGAAGCATTAGAATTGCTAATAAACAAGATTCAAACTATCAATAAACTTTCACACAAAACTAAGCCAAAAATTCAAAAACCAAGAAAGACCTGGATTACCCCTGCTCTCATTAATTCAGTTAATAACAAAAACAAATTATATAAAGCCTGGAAGAATAATCAAGATGACTTGCTAAAAAAAGAGCTGTACTTAAATTATGAAAAACGACTTAAATCATTACTTAGGACTGCTAAAAATAGGCATGAAGAAAAACAACTACAAAACGCTGATTCTAAAAAAATGTGGAGATATGGCCATCTAAAATTGGATTGTATTTCAAAAAATAGACAAATAAATGATATTTTGATTAATAATAAACTAAACAGCAATGATTGGACAAAGGCTAATTATTTTAATGAATTTTTCAGTACAATAGTATCTAGGCTGAATGAAACTGCGACTCCTCCTATTCTGCAGCATGAAATACCAGATATATCAATTAATCAGCATACTATATTTCTAACACCAACAAATGAGTCAGAAGTTTACCAAACTATTCTTGAACTCAAAAATAAATCTGGAGGGTGTGATGACATTCATGCCTATACAGTTAAGCTAGCTGCTCCGTTCATAACTCCTGCTTTGACTCACATTATTAATACTGCTATGATACAAGGTACATGTCCATATCAATTTAAGAAAGCTGTAATTTGTCCTATATACAAGGAAGGTGTAAAAAGTTTGGTTAACAATTATCGACCGATCGCACTGATATCAAATTTAGCACTGATTTTTGAAAAAATTATTTTTGCCAGATTATTTAAATTTGTAAAGAAACATAACCTGTTAAGTGCTAAACAATTTGGCTTTCTCAAGAAGGAAGGTACAGATGATGCTATAGCCCTACTTAGCAAATTTATTTATGAAAATCTAAGTCTTAGCATACCAACTGTTGTAACTTTTTTGGACTACTCCAAAGCTTTTGACACTGTCGATCATGGCATACTTATATCCAAATTACAGAATATGAGAATAAGAGGTGTAAGTTTATCCCTGATAGCCAGTTATTTACATGACAGGACACAAGTTGTAAAGGTGAATGGGACTAGAAGTCAGCCTATTAAAACAAATGTTGGAGTGCCCCAGGGCTCTGTATTAGGACCTTTATTGTTTATTTTATATATCAATGACTTACTAGTGTTACAAGATGTATTAATAGCATATGCTGATGATACAGCAGTACCAATGAAAGCAAAAACATGGCCTGAACTTGCAACAGATATGTCAACTAAATTAGATATTATATACTCTTGGCTCTATCACAATAATCTAGTACTCAACATAAGCAAGTCTGTTTTTATCACCTTTGGAAATTATAGAGACTCTGTTCCGCATTACTTTGAAATTAAGATAAATGGTCAAAAATTGAAAAGAGTTAAAACTAGTAAATATCTAGGAATAACATATGACTTTAACATGAAGTGGGATGTACATGTGGCTAACATTGTAAAAAAACCAAATACTTAGTCTACGTTTTTTACAGACTTAAACAAATTTTATCAAAAAAGCAACTACTACAAATATACTATGGACTATTCCATAGTGTGGCAGGGTATGCTATCATAGGCTGGGGGAGTCTATATAAATCATCTCTAGATGCATTGGATCGGCTGCAAAAGTGTATTCTTAAAATTATAGGAGTCAATGAACAAGATTCAGATAAACCATTAAATATTAAACAAGTGTTTGTAGTGAATTCTATAGTTTATCAATACAATGATCTAAAAAGTGAGTTTTTACAAAATCAAATCAACACACGGTATAAAAGTATTATATTGCCGCGACACCTATTAAGTGTTGGGCAAAGAAGCTATGTGTATTATGCCAGAAAATATTTTAATGAATTACCTAATGAACTGAAAAATCTAAGTGTAAATATAAAAGTGCTAAAAAAAAAAAATCAAAGAAAAAATTAGGAACATTGTTATTGATTAATCAAAAAAAAAACAGTCTATTATGATATGGACCTTTTTTCTATTTTGTTTTTCATTTATTTATTGAATTGTATTATAATACAAACTAAAATTTTTGTTGAAATTGAAAAATACTTTATTTTTAATATATTACTATGATCGGTGAGGTAAAACTCACAATTAGTATTAAGTATATAAATATTAATTCTAAGGACCAACCTATGTACGGGCATTTATGCCTCCTATAGGTCCTTTTTTGTATAATTTTTATTATATGTAAAGGAAAAATTGGCAATAAATATTATTATTATTATATGATTTAGCTGCTACTTGAAATACATTATCACAGTCTGCGTGCAGTTCTACAACTAACACTTTCTTCTGGCACTTACTCATCACCATTCTTTGTCTTCTGCTTCCATCTCCCCATCAGTCTTCTGTAAAATTGCTTCATCAGTGAAAATTTGATAGCCAGGATCATTTTTGTTTTTTTCAATCCACTCCTTTGCATTATTATTGTTGACCTTTCTGAAGTTTGCTGTAGCACAGTCCAGAAGAATTAATTGCATCTCAGTAACACAGGTTTCTGTATTTTCAAAATCTTTGTCATCAGTACCATCATTCAGCAACTTATGCCATGCACGTATCGGCAACGTCTGCTTCATTGCATCTCAAGCTTTCCATACTAAATAAATAACAGCTTTTTTATGGTGCTATCATATTATGGAGGTTTCCATTTTTTTCTAAATTCAGTCACCACTACAGAATCTCCACTCGATCTCTAACCTTGCACTAGTATCTCACATATACCGTGCTATGGTTTAAAAAATAGTGTACCCAGCTGGAGCTGGTGTTAAAATCAACACTAAAACCAAGTACATTATTAACAAATATCATCTTTTTAACAAGTGTATGTCCCCGGATATAGGAATGCTTTCTGCTCACTTTCGTCTAAACCATAAAAAAGAGTGTTTTATCAGGGTCATCTAAATTAGCTTCTTCATTATTTTTTGTTTAGATAGCCTTGAGTCATTATTGGTTGCAAATTCGTTAAGTTTATTTTTATGCTTTTTTAAGTCATGAACTGTTTGCCCTATGTTAAATTCATTCGCCAGTTTTGAAGCGCTTTTGTGTTTTTCAAAACGTTTAATGACATCTAATTTCTGTTGTATTGATAGCACCATGCGTTTCCATTTTACACTAATTTATAAAAGTTTTCACACTATATTGAAAATAAAAAGCAACAAAAACAATACTAGTAAAACAATTACAAATAGAAATAAAAAGGTTCAATATAAACACAAGTGACAAATTCAATATTCATCAGCAGCAGAAAACCAAATAACACCATATGGGTACAACACTCCAGGGTCACTCAAATGCTGTACCGCTTTTTAAGCTAGCATGTACAGTCATTCACCGCGGAATTCCTACATCCAAAAAAATATGGACTACTATTACACATGATAAATGAAAAGGTATTTATTCACACTAAGGAGCAGAAACTGCAGCCTCTCTTAACTCTCTAATAACTGTGGACAGCCAGGCACAAATATGAAACTATTTTTTACAGTCCTAAATATTACAAATGCATGGTTATAAATCAATGCATGGTGAAGACACACACAGAAAATCAGTGCTTTACTGTATTTTATTATTGTTTGGTATTAAATACGTAATAACTTAAAATGTTTGTAGAACTTAGAACCTTTTTGTAATGCATAGAACTCACGTCATATATTGTACAGTTACAAATATATCCCATCCCAGGTTTATGCAAGTTCATTCCTGATGCATAGCATGTCCTGAGACACACACACAGTGGATTAAGCATTTATTAATACCCAGAACGTGTTACTGCAGCCTCTGTTATCTTAGTATTATATTATATATTTAATCACTTTTCAGTAATTAATAAAGTTCTGTTAGTGTTTCTAATTTTAAAAATATAGAATACTACTTACTTCATTCCACAATTTTTGTGATTTCTGATAAAGCTGAATCACTTGGAAGTGCTTAGTGGAAATCACTAAAAATAGTGGAATGCAGTAAGTGGTATTCTACATTTACTCAGACTTTGTCACTGATGCCTCTACAGAGGTATAGTCTTATGGTATGGATGTAAATTGGCTTAATTGAATTCACTTAATAAAACTTAAATTTTTATCTTAACTACTATTAGATTGAATTCTTGGATTTCGGTGTCCATGACGTGTCCGTTACTTAACTAAATATAATTATTTCACTACGACTCGGAACACAAAACTTTTTATGGGTAAAAATATAAAAGTTTTACTTTATAACCTGAACCGGTTTTCACTTTTAAAAAGCTTCTTCAGAGGTTGCCGCTGGTAGCACTGTCCGTCTTGTTGTTGGCGACAAAATCAATTTTTGAAAGATCGATGTTGTGTGTGTGGGGGGTGTGATATGGTCGAATAATGCGTGTGATTTGAATTGCATCTGTTCGTTTAGGATGTTGTTTTTATTTGTTTTCGTGTGTTTGTATATTTCCAATTGTTCAAAAGTGTCTAGTTTTCAGCCTTTTGTGTGTACGTGTAGAATGTTCATGTTATTGTCGATGTTTTTGTATGTGTAGTTTGCTTCAATGAGGTGGTTTGCAAAGGTGGATTCTGTAGTGGAGTGGAGTGCCTTTGTTTGTACAAAGACATAACTCTTAATTGTTCAGTTAATCAAAATGAACAAAACAAAAATAATAACAATAAAAAATGGCCCACATTCACATACATAATTAATAAAATGACAAAGCTAACAAAACTGTTTAAGAACACAGACATTACAATAGCATACAAAACTAATAAAAATTATCTACAAAAACTAAATAACCCACACAACAAAGATAATACAACAACCAATGGTATATACAAAATTGAATGCCATGATTGCAATAAATGTTACATAGGACAAACAAAAAACCAACTGAAAAAACGTTATTTTGAACACCTAAACGCATACAAAAAAACAGAAATATACAAATCTAATTTGGCCACACATGCAATAAACACTGGACATGTCCCATACATAACCAACATGACACTAATAAAACACATACCACACAAAGGCACCATAATGAACATTTGGGAAAATTTACAAATATACAAACATAAAACACAAAACAAACTAATACCTGAACAAATACAAATCAATACAAAACATGACACAATTTTCAAAGCACTCAACATCGAAAATACACAAAATACTAATACATACACCACAATCACACACAATAATACAACTTTAAAATACCAGAGACCAACAAGAAACCAAAATAGCATACAGCCAACACACAAATACTTCACCAGACGCAAGATCACGAAGGTTGAGGATGAGAACACAGGGGTTTTCGAAACATATTCCTAATAAGGAAAGAAACATCTTTAGGTAAATTCATTATAAAAATTAAATATAATATATACATCAGGAAACGGACTGTAGCAAAAAGTGTTTGAATATATATATTTATATTTATATATATTTACATGACATCTTTCAATTCTGTGGTACCGGTACTGAATTTTCTAAACATATTATTCTTTCTTTCTGATTTCTCACTGAATATGTGCTATATGGTTAATATATTTATATTACACATTTTTATTTATTTATACTACCAATATCTTAAAAGAATTTTGTTTTGTTATAATTCCCATATGTATGTTCAGTAATATAATTATAATTTTCTGTTGATATATATTTTCTTGAAGTTATATGTATTGTGGTATACAAAATCCTTCATGGTATGTTTTCTAAATAAATTGTTTAACTCCTACAACTGAGACATTTTATGGCAGTACTACCATGTTGCCATACTATTTCCAGACTTAGGGAAGTTAATAAAAATTTTCAAGTGATTAAAGTTAAAGTTAGTGGCCTCCAAAATTAACTGAGTTAAAGTTAATTCGTACAAAAAGTAACTGGTTAAAGTTAAAATCAAATTAACTGATTAAAAGTTAAAAATTTATATTTTCTTTTTTGTTATTTTATTGGGCAAGCTGATTTGGCTGTTGAAATAATTAAAATCGTGTTAAATAAATCCACAAACAAAGCTTTTCCAAAAAAAAATTATTAAAATTTCCGATGCAGAAAAAATTACATAAAATATTTAGCATTACATAAAAAATTCTATCATTAATAATTAAATAATTAAAAATCATGGATTATTTTGTTTTAATTTAATTGTTGAATTATATTAACATTATTTTAAATTGCAGCCGGTAATTAAATATTATTTGTCTACTGCATTTTTCAGTTCACAGTACTAACTACTGATATTGTACTGTGCCTGCAGGGCAACGTAGTATTAAAAGACTTGATAGAACAGACAATAATTAGCCTACTCTATTGATTCCTTTTATAATCTATTAGTCTGCATACCTTTATATGTGTCCTCAAATTACTGACACTGAAGTCAGCGATTTTTTAATGCCTGTCTTTGGGTACACACATCAAGTATGTAAAAGTTAAATTAAGACCGTCTAATTTCTCAGTAGGCCTATGTTCATAAAATCTAGAAATTTGCGGCCAAGGTGATGATGCCATATTAATATAAAATAATAAATGATACAGAAAATAAATTCATGAAAAACAAAATAGACCGGTACGTAACAAAAAACTACTCTATTTACAAAACAACACAAAACTGTAGAAACAGAACAATAACAATTACCACTACGCTGACTGCACTAATATAGAAATGATGACAAGCACATGAGGACAGATGGTGAATGTTAAATTGGTGAAATCTGTTGAAATTAACCTCCTTTGTGATATCTGGGTAGTAGGATGAGTAGAATTTGGCGTTTTTTGAACTAGCCAATCATTGCTAAACGTTTATGACACACTCACCCAGCAGCTGATAAATGTTGCCGGTTTGTGTCACCGGCTCATTGAATGCTTTGAAACTAACCAACATGACACTAATAAAACACATACCACACAAAGGCACCATAATGAACATTTGGGAAAATTTGCAAATTTATAAACATAAAACACAAAACAAACTAATACCTGAACAAATACAAATCAGTACAAAACACGACACAATTTTCAAAGCACTCAACATAGAAAATACACAAAATACTAATATAGACACCACAATCACACACAATAATACCAATTAAAGGACCAAAGGCCAACAGGAAACCACAGCAAAAGCCAATCAACACACAAATACCTCGCAAGGCTCAAAATTAGGAAGGCTGAGGATGGGAACACAAGGCTTCCCGAAACATGTCCCAAATAAGAAGAAACAAATTGAGGTAAAGTCTTTATAAATATTAAATATAATTATATATAAATTTATTATATTTATATAATATAATATTTAAATATAAATTTATATTTAAATATAATTTTTAAATATCTGTTGGATTCTGCTAGATATTTTATCGTGTTTAATTCGTCTTTGTAGTCTTTTCCATCTAGTGAGATGTTGTTTAGTCTGTGTATCATAGTCCTAAGGCAGCTAGTTTGTGTTGTATTGGGTGATTAGTGTGTCAGTTGTAGTCGGTTTTCTGTATATACTGAATTTGTGTCTGTGTTCAAATTTTGTGATGGAGAGGTCTAGGAAGTTTATGCTATTGTTGTACCGGTACTCATATTCAGCAGTGAAGGACATTTTTGTGTATTTTGTTTATCTGGGTTAGTAGCTGTTCGCATTGTCTTTTGTTTCCATTGTATAGAATTATGATGTCGTCAATGTATCTGTGCCAATATAGTATTTTATGTGAGTGTCTGTCATTATTTGAGAGGCTTCTCGTTTTTTCTAAGTGTTGATAAACTGAACAATAGTTAATAAACTCCTACAGAAAGAAAACAACAGACAAAGACAGAAAGCAACAAATTCATAACACTAACATACATCAAAAACCACACTGAAAAAATAGCTCACAGATTTAAAAAATGCAGGATACAGAATTGCATACAAAACTACAAACTAAACAGAACACACACTATCAAAACACACACACAATGAACAAAACAAATTTGATCTATATACCTGGTATTTACAAACTAAATTGCTCAGATTGCAACAAATTCTACTTAGGGCAGACAAATGGTACAAACAAAGATACATTGCACACACAAAGGCACTACACGCCACTACCGAAACCACCTTTGCAAACCCCCTCATTGAAGCAAACCACACATACACAAACATCAACAACAACATTGGTATTCTACACGTAAACACAAAAGGCCGAAACTAGACACTCTTGAACAATTGGAAATATACAAACACATAAAAATGACATCCTAAACGAACAGTCACAATTCAAATCACACATATTATTCGAACATATCAAACCCCACACACACAACATCGATCCTTCAAAAGTCGATGCCGTCGCCAAGAACAAGACAGACAGCGCTCCCAGTGGCAGCCTCTGACGAAGCTTATAATAAGCGAAAACTGGTTCAGGCTATAAGGTAAAACTTTTACGTTTTTACCACTAAAAACTTTGTGTTCCAAGTCAGTAGTGATATACGTACTTATATTTAGTTAATCAACGTCATGGACAACAAAATCCAAGAATGCAATATTCACTAAAGATCGAAGCCAAACAATCGCATAATCGAAATATCGAAAATGACTGCAGGGACGGATAAAGGTACAGTACCGAGATTCCTACTTATAGCAACTGCGACCACAGTGAGCTATTGCCTAGGGAAAGTAACGGATGGCCGCGAAATGCTATGGCCGGGAGTGTGTCTTACTTCTGTCTGCCATCATCTCATCTGTTGGTTAAGAAGAATATCGCACTCCCGGTTTCCACAGCAGTTTACGAACTTATTATTACAAGAAACAAGTCGACCAGTTTAAGCTGTAAACTTTTCCGATCATCTTTACAAATTAATGTAACAAAGATCCGTTAGTTCAATTACATAAAATCTTAAGAGGAAAGCTACTCTCCATATTGGTTTAAATTTTGGGATCTAGCTTACAATGGTACGGCAAAGTCAAACTTCCGTTTCCTCGTTTGTAGTACTTTCCGTGTCCAGGTTTCTATAGGATCTGTTTTATTCACAAGTAACTAATGGCACGTTATGGAGGTTATGTACGACAATGTAACTTAAATAAAATTTACTTTGTTAGTGTACATTAAAAGGATGTATTTATTGGAAGTACAGAAATTAGTTTCCATTTATCGCACATAATTACAGTACAGAGACGATTTTTGGAGGTTGTGTCTACGTTTAACGATGTAACTTAACCTTTTAGATTTTTAAAATTCATTAGACTTAACAAAAATTTCCTTAGTTAGTGTACATTCAAAGGCTGTATTTATTGTATGGATAAAAGGCTGTATATAACATTAAAAGCTGTATTTATTCGAAGATCATTATTTGAACGTATACCGGTAACCTATTACAATCTAACGTATAACCAAACAAGTAGGTACATTAAAATCCTTTTTTCAATTTCAAGAGGAGTGTCAGTTTTGTATGTTTTTTCAATAAATAAAAATGAGAGGAGGGAGAGAGAGAGATACCAAAAAAATTGTAGCCTATGCCTATCTAATTTTTCCAGAACTATGTACACATAGCAAAAATGGAATTTCTACAAAGTTTACATTAAAAATGAAAATGATGAAAGTACTGTTAGCTTTTAACAAATATTGACAATTTTTCCCAATACAGAAATGAAGGAAATTGACAGACAAATTGTCTACGAGTTTCCTGGAAGTGTTTGAAAAATGATAAACTTTTATTCTATCATTTACTTGTTACATTATGTAACAGAACAACATTTCTTTACCTATTATTTATTTATGATTTTTAATATACATAGTATTTGAATTAACTTGTTTCCATTTATTTTCCATATAGACGAAGACAGGGTAATTGTAAACATGGAGTTAGGATTATAAACACAACATGAAATAGTACAATGACAACTAGTTTACAGTTGTCACTATTTTTGTTTCAATATTTCAAAGGATAAAGAAAACACCTGTAACTCTAAGATGAGTTATGTTATGAGAAAACATGATTACAAATCATAACCTGCCATTAGTTACTTGTGAAGAATACAGATATAACATTTCCAAACAAGAAATATTCAATTCTCTCCCTATTTGTTTTATAAAAACTGGAGCTTCTACTGCAGGTTTTTAAGTCCACTAACTACTTAATTCAATACACATAATTGTTCCTGATCTTGTTGGGTAACATTATATTAATACATCTGCTTCCTACTCATATGTGCAAACAATGTTTTTAATGTACGTTGCTAAACATCTTTAAAATTTAGACAAAGTCTAATGAGCAATTTGACCTAACCTGAATTACTACATCTAAGAATATCTTATTAGGTCATTTAGCTTTATTTATACATTTAATGCATCTTAATTAGTACACCAATAGCCACTGCTCTGTCTTACAGTAACACAACACGTTACACTAACTCAACAGAATTTCTTGTTTTCAGTTTAAGAAAGTTGAAATTTGTTAACTAACTTCTCTCTAACTTTTTTATTAACTTTGACTTACCTTTTAAAACCATGTTCACATTTATGCTTTATGTACCATGCTGGTTCAGGCGCCATGTTGTGCTGCCAACATAACATTTTATTCACACCTAAGGGTTCCAGGATTTTATACGCGTTCTCAGAGACGGGATGATTGTTAGAAATAATTGACTCAGATAGCATTTGGTAAATAAAACTTGCTCTTTACTGGCATTAATATTTGAAATGTTGAAAACACAAAACAAAAATGGAGTCCTGATCAAATACAAAACAAGATGGCGGCAAAGTATTTTCCCTGCATTAGTTCTAATTACGTCATAATTACATACATATTTTTATCTTCAATTTCCTAATTTATTATAAAATGAATTTAGGAATATACGGCCGTCTATGATTTTAAACTTGTTACGTTATCTGGTCACGTAACGTGAACCAATGCCTGGTGACTATATATATGCCGGCACATGCACGCACACACACATGCTCCCCCCAAATTATTTTAAAGGTACATTTGAATAAATTGTAATTTTGAGCTCAAAAAATTAATAGGAAATTAATAGGTAGTGATTTGAATTTTGACTTCCCTGAATTCGGGTGATTGAAGTTCTCGTCAGACGTTCTTCATGGTCCAGCAGGTGTTCGGCCGAACGTTAACTGTTTCTTTCTGTTCTTTTACACCACTGACTTTAATTTACATTTTTGTATTGTTAGTTTTTTAACTGATTTGAATTTTCACACTTTAATTACATTTTTTATCACTTGTTAATACTTTTGCTGGCAATTGCTGGCCAGGGAACTAAGTTGCGTGCAATCGCACGGACGGTGTTGTTTCGACTGAGAAAGACAGTATGGTGTATAATTCCCAAGTGGAAGGGATAACTCGTCATCAAATCTATTGTTTTCTGGCAATGACGGCATTGTTATACGTTTTAGTTATTACGACTTTCGTACTTTTGATGACGTTTTTAGGAGTGTCCTGCCATTGCTGGGTCTGCATTGCTGTCGATCGGCACGTAAGCAATTTGACCTTGACGTCACTCGTCGTGGCAAACTGCGTTGTTTTCTATATTGGAAAATTTTAACCTCCTGTCTTTTAATACATTTGATTTACAATAAAATTATTAGTTATGTACCCCAAATTTCCTATACGGACTTATGTACCATTACAAAACCCCCTCAATGAGAGGTTTTATGACAAGGCATAAAAACTCTCATTGACTCACTCATACTTCCAAAAGGGATCAGCTAGGATATGTCGCCACAACCCCCTGTAGTGTTTATATAAAAGAATACAAATAACTTACCCTTGGTCCAGTGATGGTGACAGTACCTGCATGACCTTACTGGACTTCTCTTTCGAGATCCCAACACCGCAAGGCCAGTCAGGCGCTTGACGCGCAGGCCAGCTCAGGACCGCCGCCACAGCATCACCAAACTCTGAAACATCCAAATAACATCAAAAAGTGGCCTTGCATAATACCATATCCACAACTGATATGTCTCCCCTTAGCTGCATTGGTTTACGTTAATAGGCATTGGTTTTCTTAATTCCTAAATATCTTTAATACAGATATGAAACAAGATTTATGATAGAGGTCTCTTTCTCTTTTGCATTCCTACCTTTTATCAAATTTTGTCGACTCCAGTCAATAATATTTTAACTCTTTTCCAACACACAAGAAGAAATATACTCTTACACTAATGCAATAATATGTAAAATAATTCATTAGGTTTTAACAGAATCAGCAACAATTTATCTATATATATCTATTATACAGAACCCAAAACACAAATTCATTATTTCAAAACAATCTATTCGTTTAAATTCATTGATCAGTTTTCCTGATACTAATGGTCCTTCAAAGCAAAATCATAATTATCTCTTATGCTCAACATCATTATCAACATCATATATTTAATACTTAATATTTATTTAACGTTACTACCCCCTGTAGTAACCTCCTTACCACACACACTATGACCCCCCTGGACTGTGGCGTCCAGTTGCTTCCACAAGGACTGAATTTTGGCATCTCCTGTCCTTGCTTCGGCTTTACATTTTTAAATTGCCAGATATCATCATATCTGAATTTTACATAGTTATACCCTTAAGACGGGTCTATCACCTGTTTTGCTGTTCCTACTAGAACAAGGTGATAGCCGCTATTCCATAGTTCCGGGGATTTCCCCTAAGTGCCCCCCCGTTAATTTCAACTTTCACCAATTTCAAGGACAACCGACCATGGTCAATGTTACAATTGCTGCCCACAGCTGGTTGTCATCCAAAACCACGATTAGTGCTGGTAAGACAGTAATCACCTGAAAAGGCGGGGAAATCATCTTCATTCGCATGTTTACACTCCAACATCATTAATACACTGTACAGTTAAAATCATATATATAATTTAAAATTATATTAAGGTTGTACAGTGTATGTACGCTGATTTCGGCCTCCGATGATGGTAACGTATTTGTGCGTTACTCATCAACACATAACGCTATCTACAGTGGCACATGCCGCCACTGTAATAGCCTACCTATATCTAAACTTATGTCTTTCTACATTTGCTGTCTCTACATTCCACAATTAATTTACACTTCTGTTAACACCAAACAAACCCCCAAAATTACCCATTAATCTTGCATAATAACAGAATATACATGAACAATATCATTGCTACATTTAACCAAACAATTCACATTTAAATAATTTGTATAAAAATTATAAACACTACTATTATCATTTCCATCAACTCTTTTATATCAAACTTTTAATTATTCATTATTGTACCATTATTCTCCAAAAAATTCAAATTTATTATTAACATTCATGTTACATCACATTTCATTTCTTATTACCTTTCTACTATGAATTTTCTATTTACCATTTCATTATGATCATCAATTAGTTTGAGTGACTCTCCGTTATTCACTATAATTCAATTTCTTATATTGGCATTTATACCTATAACCTTACCCCCTTCTTCCTATTAACAACCCCTAACAGATTTGCATAGGGTGACACCAGTCTCTCAATAATAACCCCTTCAACACTAATTTCACTTATACCATTCTCCTCTTTTATAATCAAATATCTAGTACCTTCTTTGTAGCTAGGATGTGTGTTCCCGACCTTGGCAATTCCATTCATCACCTTTTGCCCTTCTCAATAATCTCGGCAATCACTCCTCGACCCTTTGTACTGTACCTGCCCAATGACGCATGTTGATCACTCCTTACCACCTCACCCTCATCTACAAAATTTCCCCATCAACTAATTACTCTCTAATTACACTACCCTCTCTTTCTACATATATGCGCTATCGCTACTGTGTCCCTATTATTACACTGTTTCTGTCTTATTTTCTTCAAAATTCTTATTTCTAACTAACACCCATTAAAGTTACCTTTGACTAACTCAAATGCCTTATTTAAATAAACATCCTTACCCAAACCTTTTTACAACATTTTCCCTTAACATGATCATTGACAATTACCTTAGAAAATTCATCACTTATCTCATAACAATAATGTAACTCAACCTGAACATATTTATGTGTAATCATATGCTTTTCATTATACAATTTAAATCTCTGAAAATCATTTAAATTCATCATCATAACATTAATTTTAATTAATTATTTAACTATTCTTCAATCATTTAATTCAATTAACTTAAAAATTTCACAATTACTTTAGTTAGGTACCTTAAACTTCACAATTATTCTCATTACATTTATTTAGTCTGAAAAAAATGTTATAACTATTATTCAATCAACTCCTACTATCTACATGGTTTACCTAAAAATACGTATAATACACAACATAATGTAATACACAAATACCTTGACATTAACACACAAAAATATACAATCCAACTTATTATTTGTTATCATTGACCATAAATCAGTTCATTATACAATCCATTTCAAAACCACACTGTTCACATAATTAAATGTTCATAACACAATAAAACACTTATCCACCATCATCAAATAACCATCTAATCTTAGGTTTATACAAATTATTTTTTATTGAATATCTTATATTATTACTATCAATATAATACTTATCTAATTCTTCATATATTTCCACAATGCTATTAGAATTATTCCCTATTATTTTGTCGTATAACGTGTCATCATAGAGTATGGTCCTGTCGCCTTTGGTATAATTTGTTACAACCAGGTAAGTTACAAAGTCATTATTATCGTCATCATAGTTATCTACTACTACACCCGTTACACCATAAGGTAAGTGCATGTTATCATTGTTATCATCACTCTCATCTACTACTGCTGTACTTATTACTTCGCAAGGTAAGCCTTTTATATAATCAACTCTCTCGTTATTTATTTTCTCTATTAACTCTTTATAATTCCTCCCAACCTCAAACAACTCTATTTTCCGATCACCGTACCTCTCTCTCTCAAAATATCTCTCACCATAACACCAAGTCACACTCTCTCTCTCAAAATATGCAGGGGACACTACAACTTTATTATTGCACCACCTATCAGATGCACAAAAATTCAAGGGACGACTACTTGCAGACCATGTCTCCCAAATACATTCGTGAAGCCTTTTCTTCACCCCCAACTACAACATCACGGGAAAAATTTACCCCCTGCAACCCCTCTACCTGTATACTGTCTCTCCACTTTCTCTCCGACTCATCAACACACACTAACATTCCATTATCATATTCTACTCCCTCTAAAATTTCATCAATACTCTCTATATTCACACCATTATTTTCTAACACCATATTTTTACTTATATTGTCATAATTCTCACCCCTACTTACCTTATTATATGTCATCTGACCGTCTTTATTTATGTTTAATTTATCTGTTTCTCCACTATTCTCTACCCCCATTTTGATCTCATAATTGTTATCTACTTCCTTCTTTGTAAAGTTATCAATTATGTTATTTACTCGGTTTATTTGTCTATCAAACACCTCTCTAACTGATGCTACTATTTTTTCTTTCATATATTCGTAACGTATATTTATTTCGTTAATTTGTTTATCGAAATTAAA
This sequence comes from Magicicada septendecula, assembly GCA_034769895.1. Lineage (NCBI taxonomy): Eukaryota > Metazoa > Arthropoda > Insecta > Hemiptera > Cicadidae > Magicicada > Magicicada septendecula. The sequence goes on from CM068367.1 coordinate 432,921,126, forward strand.
GTTTTGTTTCTTAACTTCCTCTTTTACTTCGTCAAACTTCTCATCAAATTTGGTATTTATTTGATCATATTTCAGGTTGGAATCGCTTTTTTGTTCATCCAACTTTACATCAAATTTATTTAGCATTACATCAAATTTATTTAACTTCATGCTCTGTTCATCAAATTTGGCATTTAAGTTACTATATTTAACATTGGAATCACTTTGTTGTTCATCGAACTTATTATTCATGCTACACATCATGCTATATAGACGTGTTAACATCTCATCTGTATCAGATTTTTTGTTTTCATATTGAGTTGAGATGGGTGTTTCTTGTACTCTATCTAACTCTACAGATTCGGTCGCACTAGACTCGATCTGACTTATTGGCGTTGAACAAACTCCCATTTCACTTTGAATGAACATTTGGTCATTTATACTGACATCTATATTTTTGTCTGCCATTTTGAAAAAGATTTGTTTAAATGTATTTCTTTCAACCTATTGCTCTATATATCTAACATAACAACAACATAACATAACCTACTACTTACGTACTAGGTACATTTTATGTATTATGTCCCCTTTTCCAACAACCATTCGTCTCTGTATCAGGCTTATTTATATAAAATTTTCTTTATATAATGTCCCAGTTCGGGCCGTCATTTGTTAACTAACTTCTCTCTAACTTTTTTATTAACTTTGACTTACCTTTTAAAACCATGTTCACATTTATGCTTTATGTGACATGCTGGTTCAGGCGCCATGTTGTGTTGCCAACATAGTATTTTATTCACGCCTAAGGGTTCCAGGATTTTATAAGCGTTCTCAGAGACGGGATGGTTGTTAGAAATAATTGACTCAGATAGCATTTGGTAAATAAAACTTGCTCTTTACTGGCATTAATATTTGAAATATTGAAAACACAAAACAAAAATGGAGTCCTGATCAAATACCGTTGTTTCATATTGCAGTGATGGACAACCGACAACTAGCGCTTAAACAGACCACACGTGGTAAACAAATGAACTTGATACCGGATGTTGCTATTTCTGTGTTACCCTAAAAATTAGTCTAGTCTAAGTTACGGTGGAATTCGTGTGCACGTGTGCATCAATTTGGAAAGGTGTTTCTACGGATTTAAATTATATTGTTAATTTTATTACAGGTATCTCTTTTACATAATTTTTCAGGAATTTTGTGAGTATTATTATTATTATGTGTTTGTTTAGAAATTAAATAGAAATACTAAATGGGTATCGGCTTTGGAACCACGTGTTCGTGTAGGTTAATGGTTTTTTGTTTATTTAATTTACAATGGTTTTGAGTAAACTGTAAGTCTTTTATGTTAAACCTCCCCATTTTGTTTAAAGTAAAAGTTTCATGAATTTTATGATGTAATTGTGCTGTCGTGATTGAAACCACGTGTTTTTGTAAAGGTTAAAATTCATTGTTCTAGATTAATCCTGTGACATTTCCAACAGTTTTCAGATACTGAGTAAAGTTTAGAAGTATTTTATGTTTAAAAAAGACCAAAACGTAATGTAAAACAAAAGCTTCATGAAGTTTGGGGCGTGATCGGGTTTGAAACCACGTGTTCGTTTAAGTTATTTATTCTTTGTTCTATGTTTGTGCCATTTACAATGATTTTGAGTGAACGGTAAAAGTTTTCTATATTAAAAAAAAACTCCAATTTAGTATAAAAGTTTCATGAATTTTGGGATGTATTTCATTTGTGCTATCGGGTTTGAAACCACTTGTTTTTGTTACGGTTAATTTTTCATTGTTCTAGATTAATCCTGTGACATTTCCAAAAATTTTCAAGGACTGAGTAAAGTGTAGAAGTATGTTATGTTTAAAAGACTAAAAATTAATTTTTAAATAAAAGCTTCATGCATTTTGGGGCTTGATCTGCTTTGAAACCAAGTGTTCGTTTAGGTTAATTATTCTTTGATCTAAGTTTGTGCCATTTACAGTTATTTTGAATAAACTGTGAAATTATTTTATGTTTAAAATACTAAAATTTAGTTTAAAATGTTTCATGAGTATTAAGGAGATGAAACATGAATACCCATTTTTTTCACATGGAGCCGCGCAATTTCTTTTGGTGTTTGTGAGTTTTCTTGACTTCTCAGATATTATGTAATGCAGGTCAAAACAAAGTGCTGTTGCATAATAAAAGTAAGTTAAAATTGAGTATTCTGAAGCCTAAGAAAGAGGAATATAAAACAAAAGCAAGGTTAAATTTCCATTGGCAGATGTAAATATATGTGTTTGTTTTAATAAAGTATTCTTCATTTGCAGTCACAATGGTGCATCCAGGCCTCCTCATGATTGGTGACTCCCAGGTAAAATATGCACATCTGACTACTCAGTGCCAGAATGATTTTGAAGTCACAGTGTTTTCGGTGTCAGGAATGCGTGTTGAAGAAGTGTCCGCTTCGTTGGTTGAAGCAACCAAGTTCTTTTATCACGTAGTAATCCATTTGGGCACAAATAATTTGATTTGTGGTAAGTTACATAGAATTTTGTAAATAAAATATTTCAGTTATTAGTGCTCTACTTTATACAATTATGGTTGATCAAAAAGATTTGTAAGATTGCTTTGGTGTTATGCACATTATTTTCCAATATTTTATCGATAGGTACTATACCCGTTTATTTTTATAATTCTTAAAAACTTTTTAACAGGTCAGTATCCAGATCAAATAATCCAACATTATGAATCTCTTATCCAAAAAATTCTAAAAGGCAACCAGCATGTGCAACTCCATTTGTCAAGTGTATTGTTTCACAGTAAAAATAGGTATAGGCCATATTCAGATGCTGAAATGAACAGAATAAAGATAATAAAAGAAAAGACAGAGAAGCTGAATCTGCTGATACAAGGCTTGGCTACCAGGTAAAACTTTATATGTGTAAGTTTCTTTTGATAATGCAGAGACTTATGTGTTAATGGGGCATCCACATCATTGCTGTTACGAATTTTGTTCTCAAAATAAAATAAGTTTTAGAAATCATTTATTAAATTCCAAATTCTGATCATAAAAATCTGATAACTCTTATAAAATTACAGTTAATATTCGTACAGTAATACTTTTTGAATTTTCTTGATAATATAGTTTTAAAAAGACTTCTGTTTATTGGCAAATAAATATTTTACTTCTTCTTTATTTTTTTGTGACTGCCACAGTGATTCCACTTTTTTGTGTTCGTAGATATGGAGGATTATTCATAGACAACTGGAAGTCTTTTATGTTACATTCAAGAGATCCGTTTATGGAGATGCTGTCCAGGGATGGCTTACACATCACACAGCGAGGGATTCAATGTTTAATGGGTAATGTTTTTCATGTCTGTACAAGAAATAGATCTAAAATTTTATCCAATTTCTACAGAGACCAGACATGCACTACAGACACACATAACAGAACATCATTTCCATATCCAGTTGGGAAACACGCACAGACATTCACATCAGGTACCAGAGACACAAGGACATCAAATGCACAAGCTGTTAGGTCACATACACACTCCACACAGCCAGGGACATCAAATAGGGCACATGCACACACTTCCATATCATATATACACAGCACACAGCCAGGGACATCAAATAGGGCACACGCATACCCTTCCACATTACGTATACACAGCACACAGCCATGGACATCAAATAGGGCACACGCATACCCTTCCACATCACGTATACATGCCACACAACCAGGGACATCAAATAGGGCACATGCCATGCATACCCTTCCACATCACGTATACACAGCACACAGCCAGGGACATCAAATAGGGCACATGCATACCCTTCCACATCACGTATACACGCCACACAACCAGGGACATCAAATAGGGCACATGCATACCCTTCCACATCACGTATACACAGCACACAGCCAGGGACATCAAATAGGGCACACGCATACCCTTCCACATCACGTATACACAGCACACAGCCAGGGACATCAAATAGGCCACACGCATACCCTTCTACATCACGTATACACAGCACACAGCCAGGGACATCAAATAGGGCACATTCACACACTTCAACATCATATATACATAGCACACAGCCAGGGACATCAAATATGGCACACGCATACCCTTCCACATCACATATACACGCCACACAACCAGGGACATCAAATAGGGCACATGCATACCCTTCCACATCACGTATACACAGCACACAGCCAGGGACATCAAATAGGGCACACGCATACCCTTCCCCATCACGTATACACGCCACACAACCAGGGACATCAAATAGGGCACATGCATACCCTTCCACATCACGTATACACAGCACACAGCCAGGGACATCAAATAGGGCACATGCGTACCCTTCCACATCACGTATACACAGCACACAACCAGGGACATCAAATAGGGCACACGCATACCCTTCCACATCACGTATATACAGCACACAGCCAGGGACATCAAATAGGGCACACATACACGGTTCCACATCACGTATACACACTACATAGCCAGGGACATCAAATAGGGCACACGCTTACCCTTCCACATCACATACCAGAGTCACAGGGCATCAAATAGAGCAGATATACATACGTACACATCACACAGTATGATTACAAGGCCATCATTCACAAAAGCAGTAACATTACCTTCAGTTTCACACGCACATCACAGATATATAAATCTTTTTCATATGTAACACCATCACACAATCTAAACCATAAATCACACCTCACATATTTGTTTACAAATGGTAGGTCTGCTGAGGAAAGTTTATTACGTTAAACAGTTCCCTTGAATATGGTGATTCTCGTAAAATAGATAATTTAATATAGTCATGTGCAAAACAAACAGCTGTCTCGTGTCTTAAAATAACATACCCAAGGGTATGTTCTGATTGCAATGTTCAATACAGTAATAGATTCAGCTTCTCGAAACATAAAAAACATTGTGATTCGTCTGGTTTATCCCTATCGTGTTCCCATTCTATTGTACATTGAAATTTAGAATATATTTCTATCTCATAGAACATTTGAAGAAAGAGCATGGCCAAATTATTCCAAAGGAGGAATTTGTTTTTAAGGATGTGGCAGCATTTCTCACATGGAAGGAAGCTGTTTGTAAAGGCAACCACATTGCAATGGTAAAAAAAAACAGGTTCAGCCCATGCCGTGAGTGGCTCTAAATTTTCCTATTATATTTGCAAATTTAATAATTTTTGTAGACCCGAAACAAAAATAAATAAAACTAATAGAAAAAGGACATTTGGTAGTATGCCGAATACAAACTGTCTGGCCAGAATGTACATCAAAGAAGATGATACTGGAATTCATGTGACATACATTAATGCTCATAACCATGAGCTTAATTTTAAATTTGTGAAATTCTATCGATGGGATAACACCACAAAGTCTTCTGTAAATCATTTTTTAGAGCAAGGTGTGCCAACACATGTTATTCAGGAACATTTACAGCCTTCCATTGGTGACGATAATAACACATCTGCAGTAAAAGAACATAATATAACAACATCTCAGATAATTAAAATGAGGTATCAACTGGAGATGAAAAAAACGACTTAATAAAAATGATGCAGAATCTGTAAATATCTTAATTAATTTATTAAAAAATGAAAGTTACAACCCAGTTTTAGCATATAAACCTCAAGGAATGGATACCATAATTGGGCCCTCCAGTTTAAATAATTTACCACACAGTTCTGAACTTTTTGTTGTAGGCATTCAAACAAAGTATCAAGCAGCAGAAATGGTTGCTGGTTGCTGTAGAATACTGTGTATAGACTCAACTTATAATACAAACCAGTATAAATTTTACTTATTAAATTTACTTGTTCCTGATGAATATGGTGTTGGGTTCGCTGTTGCTCATTTTATAATAAATTATTTAGATGAAATGACTCTGGCGTGTGTCTTAAAAATTGTTGTTGACAAATTTCCAAATATGGAAGTAAACTGTGTCATGACGGATGGTGATGAAGCCATTGCCAATGCGGTTGAAACTGCATTTGGGAAAAATGTGAGACATCTTCTTTGTTTGTGGCATGTGAAACGGAACTGGTTGAAAAATCTTAAAACCAAAGTGAAATCCAAGTCTCTGACATCAGAAATTTTAGATTCTTTATTAATTTTAACTCATGAAAAAAATATGAATAATTTTAATGAAATGTTAGAAGCCTTTTTTAATAAATACTCCGAGTCCGCTAGTCGCTTTTTAAATTATTTTAAAGAAATTTATGTGTGTAAAAAAGAGAAGTGGGCAATGTGTTTCAGAAAATTTTCACATAGATATACCGACACAAACATGTTTTTAGAATCATTTCATAATAAAATTAAAACTCAATACCTCCAAATAAATGTAAATAGGCGATTAGATGACTTGATTAACATCATTTTCAGAGTTAATAAAACTATACACTTAGCGTTAAAATATAAAAGATTGACCCAGATGCCCCCATTAGGTTATACCAATGCAGTTAACAAAAGGCATAAAATAGGCATACAAATAACAGATTCTGATATAATTGAAACTGGAAATTGTAGTGTTTGGCAAGTCAGGAGTCAGTCGGACTCAACAGTCCTTTATAAAGTCCATTGTTTAGCTAGAAAATGTTACATGCCAGAATTATGTTTTATAAAATGTAATGAATATACATGTTTCAGCTTGTGTTCACACATGTATACATGCTCATGTGCTGACAGTAATTCATTGTGCAAATATATACACAAGCTTCATTCTTATCTTGTCCATAAGCTAACTTTACCATCGTGTTGTAACCCCTCTTTAACTTTGACTTGTAAAAAAAATTGTTTTTTTTTTGAAAAATTTTAAAAAAAAATTTTTTTTTTTTTTTTTGTTTTCTAAAGAGGGGCCACAAGATAATTAAAACTAGGCCGAAGCCTAGAGAAGCCAAAAATGCGCTGGATCCAGTGAGACGGGACTTGCAATTAAAACTCACCAAATTAACGACCAATAAATCTTTTTATTATAACTAAAAACATTATCTCCTTCGACACTGTTACTTACAAAATCAATGACTATAACATTTAGATTCTCTGTTCTCCTTAAAAATGTTAATTGAAAAATTATTAATAATTATAAAATTTATTTTCTATATTCACCTTAAAAATGTTAATTGAAAATAATTAATTCTCCTAAAAAAAAAAATATTAATTGAAAATTAATAGAGATAAAATCTATTCTCCTTTTAAATGTTATGTAAAAATAAATTTATATAAAACCCATGTTTTATATTCTCTTTTTATAAATGGTCGTGAAAATAAATTTATATAAAACCTATGTTTTATATTTTCTTTTAGCCCTATATCTAACTCCCCAAAAATACACACGTATGTACAATACATATATAACCCCCAAAATACACACGAATATACAATACATATACATGTTCCACAACACAGGACAATTATAACATCTATCTCTTGCCACACCCTTTTCCACGCCATTAGGTACATAATTAACAATCGATAAATATCCATATTAGTTTTTAATACTTAATATGTGTATAACTGATTATGTATGCAACACCAGTGGGCCCAGGACATAATAAATTCAAGAGTTGGCAAAGTGCCTGATACTATTAGAAAGTGCTGCCACATTGAGCACTTAGACTTGGAGTAATTATAATTAGAATACCGTGAACACCCCCCAGTGATCATAATTAATTAAAAAATTTAAATATTGATAAATGTTGTTAAGTCTTGAAAATAGTAACGTGTCATAAACCTTATAACCTTTTAAAAGTAATTTGGCCCAAAGGCCGACATGTTCCTAGGCAAGATAGTGCATAACTCAACCTGTCCCAACAGCATGTTTAACTCTGCATGAAAATGCACCTATACAGGATTAAACTGGTGACCCGACTTAACTACCAAAGAAACTTCTATCCCTATATAATCCAAACTGAATTTAAAAATGAGAAATTAAAATATAACATGAAAACTAAATTGAACCAGTGAGATTACATGTTGATTGAATGAATTAGTAGCACTAATAAAACCCTTATACTGAAAATAAGAAGGAAATTTGAATGGTCTGAATGGTGAGCAGCCACAGATACATGTCAACCCCTGGGCTCACAATTTATACAACAGATTTACAAAAAGTACAAAAGATTCCCCCCCCAAGTCCACGCACTATTCTGTCCCGTTAACTGGGGACCCCATTAAATGTTTAAAGCTTAAGTCATTGTTGTAGAGTGACTCTATGTCCACTGGTTCTAGTGAGTTACATCAAACTGTGTAAAAAATATAATTTGGATTGATGTCACCTTATATATTGCATGGTGGTGAAGTGGTGATCTCCTGGCCTACATGATAGGGTGTTTGTGGTTTATGCTCGCTATTCTCCTCCGGCAGATGAAGTTGAGAGAGAGAGTCTGGATGTTAATGGTTCAGGTTGGAGCTGTTCCCCGTCTTCCGCGAGGGACCCTGGTCATACAACATATTATCAGCGATAAGTTCACAAAACAAATTCCCCCAGAAACCTCACACGCACCAAAACCCACATATAATATTAACACAGCTGTAGGGCAACTTAAAATGATAGTTTTACACACCTTGCAATGGTTATATGGCCACCTGGGCCTTATCTTGAAAACATTGAGTTTTGTTAAATTTCATATTATAAACTTTACCCCTGTGGGTTAACATAATTCAATTTTGATTATATAATTATTCAGTTTGTTATACAATTAATAAAATTTACACATAGTCTGATTTTGCCACGTGGTGTGAGAGGTTACTTGATTACAATCATTTCTATACTTATTAAACAAATACCTTTTTGCATTTACATTATTCTCAATTCTGGTGCCTTAGTTAAGACATCTGAAATTAATATAGTATTACTATATTACCAAAAGTTACATTTAAATTACGCATTTCGCAACTCACCACGTGGTGGCGTAATAGGTTATCTGAATTCATTCATATGTGGACTTATTAAACAATTTTTTCTTTCTTATTACTTTAAATTGATGTAAATAATCATTTGCCGTAACTTACCGCAGATCTGTAGTAGTTTAGCCTGCCATAGGTAGAAGATGATGCAACGAAAAGCTCTTCTCTGTCGGAGGAAGAAATCAAGCGAAGCGAACAGATGGCCGACCAACAAGAGACAATTTTAACCAGACCCAGTTCCGGCCTTCTCACTTGCAAACAGCGGCGCACTAACCGGGCACACTTAAATACTTTATTACAGTATAGTTTGCATGTATCTGTTAAACACGGTACGGCATTTTTCGTCAGTTTTGGCATTAAATGCCGTACACGCACCGATCTATTTTAGACTCGGCACACCCCCACCCCAAAAGGGCAACATAGTTGCCCCACACTTAGACAGAGGAGCGGAACAAAAAACTCCTCACAACTGCTACGTTCCCCATGCGACCCTCTCCGCCATGCCAACCCCACGGTACCGCCCCAACACGTCACCCCCTCTGGTGACCACCACCTACTTCTACTGGTCCCACTCACATACTCGTCCGAAGACCTAACAAGGTATCCCCCACCTTGGTTTGTGAGTGACCGTACTACTTCTCTCGTCCACCTCTTGGACCGACCAGCCACATGCACCAACAAGGCATCTCCATCCTTGCCATATGGCTGGCCCACATCCCTACACTAGGGCGGACCGCCCCGCTTAGCCGGACAGAGAAAACCGCATAGAGAGCACGCGAACATCCATCCTAACTCTTACTTCACATTTGATTACACCGTAACTAGCAAGGGGGGGTTTACTTCAGGACGGCAACGTCTAACAACCCACACTTAATCCAAAAATAACCTACCAGGGAAATCAACCGGGGAATGCGGCATGGCCCCGACCCTACAATAATCAACAACAAACTACAACAAAGAAAAATGAAAACAACAAACCCTAGTCACAACTCTTCCAACTAACTTCTTTTCTAACTCCTTTCTGATATTTTTTTTTTTCCTTTCTAATTTTTTTTTTCTTTTTCCTTTCTAATTTTTATTTGTTTTTTTATTTTATTTTGTTTTCTAAGGGGAGGGGTAGGAAAATTGGGAAGATGAAAAGGGCAATGATCATTGAAAGGTCAATAGCTAGGACTAAGGGTAAGGACCTGGTTCCCTCCAAGAATAAGGATGGGTGGAGAAAACCAAGGCTCGCGGAGGCAGGGGCGCAACCCTGAAGTAGACAAACACCACTGGGACTGTGGGGAACATCTACCCGCTACCCGTTAACCGCTTCTTCTCACCTTTTTATGACGAACTTTAGGTACTCGTTCCTTTTGGACACCACTCTCTGAGAAACTATCTCGTGTTGAGCTGTACTGATTTGTTTCTTCTGAATTAGAATCAAGGCAACTTACCTGACTACTTTTACCCCGATTTGGATTATCCTCAACCTCTAACTCCTCTGCTTCTACCTTCTTCTCTTCTACAATTTCCCCTGGTTCTCTTTCTTCCACCTCTTCCTTTTCCTCCTCTACATAATCCAAATCACCATCACGACACTGCACATCTTCATCCTCTAGTTGCTCTCCTGGTCCGCATGAAACTTCTTTCCATTCCTCGGAATCCTCAACACTACTTACAGAAAGCGTCTGCACATCTTCACACACTACATCATTCTCACTCACACACTCCACAACGCTGCCACCCAGTTTCTCCTCAACTTCTACCTCATCTACTTCTACCACACTTGCAGCCTGGACATCCCCTTGTCCATCCACAACCTCAGAAACACTTGCAGCCTCCCTAACACTTACACTTATACTCCCCTGCGCAGCATGTGCAGACCGCTCTTCTGCCTCTTCCTTCGATTCCTCTTCTTTACCACTCTCAGCAACTCAAACTTCCTCAACATTTCCCAACCTGGAATCCAGCTGTCCCGGTCCATGTGCAATGTCTAAATTAAATTCTACTGATGATGGTAAAGCTCCACCATCAAGTGACTTCTCATCTCCCGGCGTAGGCGATGATGATGTTACCGGATCTGGATCCGTCATGAACCGAGATGGAGATACCGGAACAAATTCTGCGGCATCTGGATTCAACCATGACGTCCTCTCTGAGTCCTGTAATTTAGTATCAACAGACGTGTTCTTGTCGTCTTGTATTGATCCACAGAAATTACTTCGCTTTTCTTCTTTCTCCTCACCTTCTTCATCCACTACTCTATTAGGCACTGGTAATTCCTCTGGAAGCTTCAAAGTTTCTTTTTTCTCCCAATAGGAATAACGCCTTGCTACAGGCTCCCTACTTGCCGATGTTGGTTTACTAATATAACTTCTTCTTTCCCTGTTAATTTCATACTTATTTCTTTTCTCTGCTGTAACCGTAGCTACCGTCTTCTCACTTGTCACCCCCTTGTAGCCTCCATTACTTCCGGAATATTCAGTTTTTCTGACAGTCTCTTGTGTTCTTCTCCAACCGCCATGTTTGTCCTTTGTAGCTCTTCCTAACGAACCACTGGAGTATTGGACATCCTTAGCAGCTCTTCCCCGGGACTCGTCCCCTGCCTGGACAGTCTTAGAAACCACACACAACCGGTACAGATCCGCGAAACAACTTGGATGGTCTGCGAATGTCAAACGCGATCTCTCTTGGGGATTCAGTCCTTCCAGAATTGCTTGTATTACTTCCGTCTCGGGCAACCCTAATCTTAATACCCGGGCAGCTTTCCGAATGTCCTGCACGAAGTCCCCCAACGCCTCCCCATTGGCCTGTAGGCGATAGAATGAATCTAACTTAAGCTGGGAACGTCGTCGATGGGGTATGAAGAAATCCAACACTTCCCCATGAAAAGCGTCCACACTGCCGCCCCGACGCAGAGTGTTGGTGACCAACCCTGCCAACGAACCCCGGCAATACGGGTATATAAGGGACAAGACCTCCCCATCGGACACACCCGGGAAATCTGCCAACTGCAGGACAAGATCCAAGAAGACCAGCAACCCATCCTCATCTATTCCATCTACCACTGAAAGTTTCTGGAGAACTCCTGAAAGGGGGTGGGGCAATTTCTGAAAGCATACCGCCGCCAGAATTGCACAATTCACAATACACAATCAACAAAACATAATTCCCCCAACACCCTAACCTAAACCTAACACCCTACAAAAATAATGACAATAATAACACAGGAATCAGAAAAAACTCGAGTACTAAACTCTTCCTTCGAGCAGACTGCGGGTCCCCCTACCGTTGCGAGGACCCAGCCCACTTACCTGAACCGCTCTCAACAACACTACACATTAAGGAACGCGACACACACACAAACACACAACATGACAAAATCTACCGACCAACGACAAATTCCCAAAAAAATTTGTAATGGCTTCGGCTCCCGTATCTCGGAGGAGACCGACTGCCGATCGGGCCATACCGCATAAATGAAAACGCCTTCCCTATTATGGGCAAGGTAATACGCGAACAATATCTCCACCTAGGCACAGATCTGCGATAATTCGCGTTTCCAAAGAAATGTCCCCCTTTAAAATTTCACACCGCGTGGCAACCTACCGTTCAACGATACCAACAGGCGGGCAAGTACATACACATATTATACACCAAACCTTAAACCTAACAAGACAGTCATTTTTAGATATAGGGACTTTTAGAGATTCTTCTAAGTTCTATTCGAACCCCAAAATGTTTCCTGAGTTTGCAAGCCCCGTCACACCCAAAGGACCCAAGGTGTGACCCTAATCTTAACCACGCTCTGCTACCAAATGTAACCCCTCTTTAACTTTGACTTGTAAAAAAAATTTTTTTTTTGAAAAATTTTTTTTTTCTAAAGAGGGGCCACAAGATAATTAAAACTAGGCCGAAGCCTAGAGAAGCCAAAAATGCGCTGGATCCAGTGAGATGGGACTTGCAATTAAAACTCACCAAATTAACAACCAATAAATCTTTTTATTATAACTAAAAACATTATCTTCTTCGACACTGTTACTTACAAAATCAATGACTATAACATTTAGATTCTCTGTTCTCCTTAAAAATGTTAATTGAAAAATTATTAATAATTATAAAATTAATTTATTTTCTATATTCACCTTAAAAATGTTAATTGAAAATAATTAATTCTCCTAAAAAAAAAATATTAATTGAAAATTAATAGAGATAAAATCTATATTCTCCTTTTAAATGTTACGTAAAAATAAATTTATATAAAACCTATGTTTTATATTCTCTCTTTATAAATGGTCATGAAAATAAATTTATATAAAACCTATGTTTTATATTTTCTTTTAGCCCTATATCTAACCCCCCAAAAATACACACGAATGTACAATATATATATAACCCCCAAAATACACACGAATATACAATACATATACATGTTCCACAACACAGGACAATTATAACATCTATCTCTTGCCACACCCTTTTCCACGCCATTAGGTACATAATTAACAATCGATAAATATCCATATTAGTTTTTAATACTTAATATGTGTATAACATATTGATGTGTATAACTGATTATGTATGCAACACCAGTGGGCCCAGGACATAATAAATTCAAGAGTTGGCAAAGTGCCTGATACTATTAGAAAGTGCTGCCACATTGAGCACTTAGACTTGGAGTAATTATAATTAGAATACCGTGAACACCCCCCAGTGATCATAATTAATTAAAAAATTTAAATATTGATACATGTTGTTAAGTCTTGAAAATAGTAACGTGTCATAAACCTTATAACCTTTTAAAAGTAATTTGGCCCAAAGGCCGACATGTTCCTAGGCAAGATAGTGCATAACTCAACCTGTCCCAACAGCATGTTTAACTCTGCATGAAAATGCACCTATACAAGATTAAACTGGTGACCCGACTTAACTACCAAAGAAACTTCTATCCCTATATAATCCAAACTGAATTTAAAAATGAGAAATTAAAATATAACATGAAAACTAAATTGAACCAGTGAGATTACATGTTGATTGAATGAATTAGTAGCACTAATAAAACCCTTATACTGAAAATAAGAAGGAAATTTGAATGGTCTGAATGGTGAGCAGCCACAGATACATGTCAACCCCTGGGCTCACAATATATACAACAGATTTACAAAAAGTACAAAAGATTCCCCCCCCCAAGTCCACGCACTATTCTGTCCCATTAACCGGGGACCCCATTAAATGTTTAAAGCTTAAGTCATTGTTGTAGAGTGACTCTATGTCCACTGGTTCTAGTGAGTTACATCAAACTGTGTAAAAAATATAATTTGGATTGATGTCACCTTATATATTGCATGGTGGTGAAGTGGTGATCTCCTGGCCTACATGATAGGGTGTTTGTGGTTCATGCTCGCTATTCTCCTCCGGCAGATGAAGTTGAGAGAGAGAGTCTGGATGTTAATGGTTCAGGTTGGAGCTGTTCCCCGTCTTCCGCGAGGGACCCTGGTCATACAACATATTATCAGCGATAAGTTCACAAAACAAATTCCCCCAGAAACTTCACACGCACCGAAACCCACATATAATATTAACACAGCTGTAGGGCAACTTAAAATGATAGTTTTACACACCTTGCAGCGGTTATATGGCTACCTGGGCCTTATCTTGAAAACATTGAGTTTTGTTAAATTTCATATTATAAACTTTACCCCTGTGGGTTAACATAATTCAATTTTGATTATATAATTATTCAGTTTGTTATACAATTAATAAAATTTACACATAGTCTGATTTTGCCACGTGGTGTGAGAGGTTACTTGATTACAATCATTTCTATACTTATTAAACAAATACCTTTTTGCATTTACATTATTCTCAATTCTGGTGCCTTAGTTAAGACATCTGAAATTAATATAGTATTACTATATTACCAAAAGTTACATTTAAATTACGCATTTCGCAACTCACCACGTGGTGGCGTAATAGGTTATCTGAATTCATTCATATGTGGACTTATTAAACAATTTTTTCTTTCTTATTACTTTAAATTGATGTAAATAATCATTTGCCGTAACGTACCACAGATCTGTAGTAGTTTAGCCTGCCATAGGTAGAAGATGGTGCAACGAAAAGCTCTTCTCTGTCGGAGGAAGAAATCAAGCGAAGCGAACAGATGGCCGACCAACGAGAGACAATTTTAACCAGACCCAGTTCCGGCCTTCTCACTTGCAAACAGCGGCGCACTAACCGGGCACACTTAAATACTTTATTACAGTATTGTTTGCGTGTATCTGTTAAACACGGTACGGCATTTTTCGTCAGTTTTGGCGTTAAATGCCGTACACGCGCCGATCTATTTTAGACTCGGCACAGTGTATAAGTTCTGATTGTACAGATTTAGCTACAGATGAAACGTTGGTAACTACAAATAGTAACTCAGTTAACCTAGATAATGCAACAGCAAATACAGACATATTAATTCAGTCCGTGTGTCAATTGGCAGATAAATTGAAAAACATTATATGTAATAAAAATTCTCAATCTTTACTGCCATATGTGCAAAACACTTTACAATTATTAGTTCAAAAATGTGAAATGTTGAACAACGATCAAAACTGTGTACATGGTAAACCTCCTTCAATGGCACATAATTTTGTTCCACCAAACATCAAAATTTCTCTTCAAAAGAGATTTTATCAAACTGCCAAAGAAAAGAAGCCTATAAAAACAGAGACTAAAAATACAGACTTTACTCGGTATAATTGTATAAAGGAGTCTTTGCTACTACGTGGAAAAAGTTTCACTGACCCTATTTTCAGCGAATAAGATATACACCATACCCTTTACAATGTTTGCGGATATTGCATCAGTGCTCTTCATTTGAAATCTTTGGATACATATATAAATAATAACGAACTGAATATGCTGACCTCAGCAGATCCACATTTTCATACTGATTGGCTCTATGATAATGTAATAAATGTTTTTTTAAATAAGATATGTACCGGTAACAAATTTCCTATCTTCCCAGTAGATAGTGCAGTATCCCAAATGATTCTAACATTTCCATTAGATTATGCACTTGAGTCTGTGTGCCACATGGAGTTGCATGGGTATTCAAAATTAATTATACCCCTAAATCCAGACAGTAATCATTGGGTCCTTTTAGTAGCTGATGTTCTTAAAAAACAGTTGTCATTTTATGACCCGGTGTCAGAATCTGTAAAACCCGTATATGAAAAATCAATCTGTACTTGGAGACAAGTGTTAGTTAAGATCTTGGGGGGAACACTTGAGGATTGGCAAGTGAACTGTCCTAAACATGTTTGTCAGAATGATAGTTCAAGCTGTGATGTGTTTGTTTGTTGGTATGCAGAAAAAATTTTATTGGGCCAGGCAACAGATGAGAATTTTAATTCAGATGAATATAGAAAGTATATATATACAGTGTTATAACTGGTAAGAAAATGTGATGTAAAATAACTTTTTGTTGTCACAGAAGGTCCGCGATTTGTTGAAATTTTATCAGCTATCACGGAGTTCTGGATCTTAATACTTATATAAATTCTTAGTCTTAAAAAATAATAATACTTTGTATATTGTAATCAAATTTATATCTCAAATTACATTGAGTACCAAACTACTTTTTCATATGAAAATTTAAATCCATTTCATTATTCATCTCAGTAAATATGAAAAATTTATGTACAAAGTCTTCAATGAAACTTAGCACTTTCAGTACCAACCTGATACAAAACTATTACTACCAGTAAACAGGCATTTTAAGGTTTTTTGAAAATTAACAGTTCTCTTGTACTATTATATTCTTTTAGGCAACCAGTAAGAAAAATATGTACTATTAAGTAAATACAATAAACTGCTCAATTTTTTTCTACTTTCTCCAGTTGGGTACATACAAGAAAAATTTCACTCTGATACATTGACTGCATTATTGCAGTTATGTTTATTTCTGTTATACAAAGATACTCCCATATTTTTGTCACTTGTTGCAGGTATTAACACACACATCAGGTCTTGGAACGCAAGAAAACTAATTAGAAAATTGTTGTGTAAATAGTGTATATACAAAATAATTAGAAAAATACTACACATATTTTATTTAAGAAAGTATTGTCTTTTAACTGATTTTTATTTTATGTGCATTTATTCACATTCTTATTTATATGCATTCATTGTTCTGCATGTTTTATAGTTTTTATACTTTGTGCAGTATAAGTTGTTTATAGTTTTAATAGTTTTTTGTATTAAATTTCCGTATAATTTTATGTACATTGTTAGATCTGTTTTTATTAGTTATTGTTACTTTTGTTTTATAGTATTGTAATAAGTCTTAAATCTTAATCTTACCCTTCATCAATGTAGCTATATCCTGTAGCCTCAGGTTGTTGGTGCCAAATTATGTTAAATTAATTTTTTTCTAACTATGTGAATTAAAAAATTTGAACTCCTTTATTCTGTCTTGTCTTAATTTCAATAAATTTTATTATTCTTTTCTCTTTAACATATATTGAGATTCACTAACATACAATGCCCTTCTCTTCAGTTAGTAGCTCCTTTAGGTTCGATAACATGAAAACTCTTTCTCAAGGTTAATAACAAATTAATTAAAGTCTATGTACAGTTAAAGTCATACAAAGTGAAATAAAATATAATAATTATAAATCTGTTTTAGTAAAGTGATGTTGTATATGTGTTAGGGGTTCTTTGGATAATACAAAAGAAACAACCTTATAGGAACAACTAATAAAATTAAAAAAAATTACAATGAACAAATAAAATTAATAATCATAATGTTTATAGTGTTTTTGTTATTTCATTTCACTGTTCTTTTGCTTTGAATTGAATAATGTTTGATCAAAGGTATATTTTAACATGATGGAACAATCTCACCAAATTTGTAGTTTAGTATACAGATTATTTCTTGATATTTATCTTCTTGCCTTCAGTTTTCCGTGTATTATATTAAATCATTATGCTTCTCATTATTTTTTTAAGTTTTTCTTCATTAATTCATTGTGTAACATTAATTTTTTTGTATAAAATGTCCAGGTTCAAATTAATCAGCTCTGACCTATTTCAAATATATTTCAACAATACCCTTTCTTTTAAAAACTCCCGATTCAATTAGTAATGCTCTTGGCTATGACATGATTATGGGTATAATCTTGTTATGTTACAACATCCTGTGTAGTTTGACTTCCCTTGCTATCATTTTGTATTATACACAAAATTCCCACAGAGAATTCTCGCTGCTTACCAAGGTGTACACATTAGTTCACACAACATTGTCACATACGAAGTGATGAGAACAAAATAAAGTAATGAGAATTTCTTAATTTCATGTCTATACATTTTCAGTTGACAACATATTTTTTTCTCACGTTCATACCACTCTCTCTGATGCACATGTCAGTTATTAGACCCTTGTTTGTGTTTAACAAGTGAACATTGACAACACATTTTAGCATACTTGGTGAGCTGTCGTAATTGTACAAATAAGAAAGAGATATTATCACTTACCTTAATTCAAAAGATTCCTAAAAAAACCTAGTCACCACCACATTTTTACAGGTGGAAGCCGCATCAATGTCCCCGTGAAACCAGTTTAAAAATATCATACTTTCCCTTATCAGAAAATTCCAAAGTCCGTTAGACGAACTCATTGAGCACAGGTTAGGTTTAAGACGGGTGATGTTAAAATAACTTAACTCATATTCATCATTACTTACACAAGTTTATTAATTGCTATTATTAATATAAAATATTTCACAAAAAATAATATGTTTTTGTTTAAAAGATATCGTCTTTTATAAGGTAACCTAGTGGAACTGTTACCCTATGTGGTGCAATCACCATCAATATGTTTGTGATGAAAACTTAGAAAAACTTTACCATACTGTAATTAGATCATTTAATTATCAATGATATATAACATAAAAATGAAATCAATTCTCTCTCTCTCTCTCTCTCTCTCTCTCTCTCTCTCTCTCTCTCTCTCTCTCTCTCTCTCTCTCTCTCTCTCTCTCTCTCGCAATTATTGTTTTATTTCATATCTTCTGTTTTTATGTTCTTTTTTTTTATATTTTATTTGGCCAAAATTTTCCCCACTTTTGTACTTATCTGTTTGTGTGTCTAATGAGGTTCCTTTGTTCCTGGTTTTATCCAGTTACTACCAAGCAAGGCTTTGTTTTGTCTGATGAAATACTTCTCGACCTTGCGAACTGATTCTTGAACGCATATACATAATTACGCACAAATGTCTTCCCAGGCCAAGGTCACATATGCAGTTCACATCTCTCTCTAACCCGTGAAAATTCCATTGAAATGTACCATTACATTGTATGTTTTAGAAATGATGGAACAAAGAATTTGCATTAAATTCTGAGTTTAAAATAATTTCAAGTGCATGTTGGAAAGATAACAGGATTTTTCATAATGTCGATATACAAGACGTGTAGGGACCAGACAAAAAGCGTGTCTTACAAGAGATATTGTAATAAGCTGGCGTGTTTTAATGGGATTCTACTGTATCTACAATGATATGTTTGCAATAGTAACACTCACTTGTTCTTTACCCTTAAGTCTTCTCATTTTGTAACGTGTTGCCGCGTTACAAATCCAGGGAACCCATCTTAACTGAGCTCTGTCAATTACATGGGCTGCCTACGTTGTAACGAACTGTATTCAAATCAAATTAACTGAACAAATTACTTACTGACTGTGTAAGGAAACAAGGGAAGGTGTTGTACTGATTTACGCACTCATTTTCTGTGTGTAACAAGACGACTTCTCTTTATTTAACAACTGTTACTGACAGATCCCATGACATTACTAATTAAACTAAAGTATTTAAATTCTTTTATAAAACTTTGGGATCAAACTGACTCTATTTTGCTATACCTCGGATCCGGGTTAACTTTCTGTATTTGATAATAAAGACTTTTATTATATTCAATTCATTATCTTAGCTTGCAAGATATCTTTAACCATTTGAAGAATGGTTCTATTACTTGGAATAATAATAAGATACATCAATATATAAAGCATTACAACGTATGAAGTTTGAGTTTTTTTTACAGTAAACTCTTAGATTTACATTTTTAATGTTTACGTTAAATTAATTGTCTTTGAAAAGTCTCTTTTGGAAGTGTGTAGTATAACAAATATTATTAACTCTCGATAGACAGGCTATCGAGTCACCTTTAGAATGGAATGTAGAAACCTCGTCCGGGGGTGTCCGTCTTGGGAATCCTCGTACGCGCCGTCATCATCTGAGTCGGGTCCTCGTCAATAATGTATCGAAAGTTCACAGAGGTGATTGAAGCTTCTTCGGTGTAAGTCTATGTAGATTTTTGGATGTCCTAAACAGCGTCTTCTGCCGGGTATACGTGTCTTTAAGCAGTTCCTGCAGATCACATCTTCAGGAATGATGTTGAAATGTGAGTTACTTCTTGAAGTGAGTCGTCATGTTGCTTAACACTCTTATTTTTTTTTTGTTACATATTATTTCTTCTTGTTACCACATTTTTATTGTTAATAGTACATGCTACACGCTTTTGTAGCAGTAGTTACTAAACTACATTTAAATTAAACAAACAAACTAACAACATTTTATCAGAGCTTTCGCTCGTACGTCTGCACACTGTGAGGTCAACATAGCGAGAGAGAGTTTTCCTGCTCGCTTCAACTCGTACTTAACAAAAGGTAGAGGGGCAATTACTCCGCGAGAATATAGTCCCTACATTTATTCAAGTTAACATTTTTTATTTACACAAACTATACCTTAATAAACATATATATTTTTAATGAGTTAATTTAACGACTATCTGTGTCTTTAGATTTTTTTAATTATTAACATTATGATTTTTATCTTATCCTAAATTACAGACGACTCAGGAAACATGTCGAGTCCGGAATTAACAGGTCACCGCCTGACAACAAGCAAAGGGTTAAATACGACAATAATAACTATTTACAATATGCCTTTTTATTAAAGTTTCTTTGAACTTCTTAATTACTACTTATTCTCATACTGAGTACATACAGGGGTTTTAAGTATCATAGTGAGATTTAAAATTGCTTAATCCCTCGCAAACTTACTTTTTTTAAAATTCTTTTTTTTTTATAATTACTGTTACAATTTAAATCGTCACATACTCCACCGCTTAATTTGCACATTACGGTTTTTCTTTTTTTTTTTTACTGGGGACTTGGAGTATGAATGGTGTCAGTGTGTGTAATTTCTTTCACATAGTTATTGGTTAGCATTATATCTACTTGCTTCCTCTTCACAACACAATCTACTTTTATACATTCTTATTAACTACTCTGTTTTTTTTTTTTTTTTTTTACTATTCACACTTAATATTTACAAAATAAAACACAAAACTCTTTCTTATCTCTATCACTTAAATCTACTACCGGTTTTTTCTTTCTGGTTGTCTTACTCTCTCTCTGTAGAGTAACTTTCTAAATCTTTACTATTTAGAATTCTATCTTGTTTCCATTGAGTACTAGATAACTCATCGAGTTAATGAGTGTTAGTTCCCATCTAGTTAATGAGAATTCATTAATGTATGCTTCGCAGAACTGGAACTCAGGTTGATCAGGCCTCATTTCCAAACTCTACGTTTAAAATTTTTTACGGTTTCTGAAGTATAATTTACTTTACTACCTAGTATTCCCTTTTCTATTCTGGGTTATACCATTACCTTTTTTCTTATACAATTTTAGCTGTGACATATGCGTTCTTCGCACATATTTTTGAGTCGCAGGTTCGCACAGGGCTACTGTAACTGGAGTTAGGTACTTCTGGATTCGGTAAGGGCCACACCATCGGAATGATAGTTTAGAGGTGGTCTTATCAATCGCACTACTAGTGGGGTGAGTTTTATACATCACTAAGTCACCTACTTGGTACCTAATTGAATTGTTATGATTACCTTTCTCGTGGTATCTTCTGGATTTTTCTAAGTTTGCTCTTAAATTAGAGCAGGCTTTATTCCATATTCGCTTTATCTGCGTATCCGTTATTTGCAGGGGCAGCAGATCGTGTATCTTCCATCTCGTGGACAAAGGTTGGTTTGGTCGGTATTTGTACAGTAACTCAAACGGGGTCGACTTGTGACCTTCGTGATAAGCTGAATTAAAAGCATATTGAATCCAGGATAGGTTTTGGTCCCACGACGTGTGATCGTCCGCATGATAGGCGATTAGCGCAGATTTGAGGTTTCGTAGATACCTTTCAGCAATATTGCCTTGCGGTCGATACTCTGTAGTGGTTATATGGTCTATCCCTAACTTGAAACTCATATTCCTAAATTCTTTCGCTTTAAACTGTGGACCGTTATCAGATACTATACGTACTGGAGTACCGTAGTCTTTAAATAGTCTTTCTTGTAATATTTTTACAGTCGTCGACGCTAATGCTCGTCGCATGGGATACATCCAAACAAATTTGGTGAACGAATCTACACAGATGAGTAACATGGTATTCCCTGATTTCGATCGTGGATATGGACCTGAGAAATCTAGATAAAGTTTAGAAAAAGGGGTCTTAGGGATTTCTGAAATCAGTTGGCTTACTTGAGTATTCCTGGCTGGTTTACTGAGGGCACACAATGTACATTTCTTTACGAAGTTGGCTATTTCGCTGTTCATATTGTTCCAATGATATTCCTTTCAAACACGATGTATTGTCTTATTGATTCCCATATGGGCTCCTATGGTAGATGAATGGAAGTATTCCATCAGCATGGGCTTAATTACAACAGGGGCTATTATTCTTAATTCCTTTCCGTTCCTTATCTTGTGACATAGTACATTTCTACTTAATACGTACTTCTCGGATTTAATACCTTGCGTAAGTTGTTCTATAATAGGCTTCAGTGAGGGGTCTTGTTGTTGGTACAGGGCAATGTTGGTAAAGGCAAGGGGGAATTCAGTAATTACGGCGTTAGCAAATGCTATTTCCGGATTCTCTTTGTTTTCAGGAGTTTTAGTGGGCGACTGGAACATACGGGACAGGGTATCAGCGACTACGTTTTGAGTACCTTTAATATGCTGCACTCTGAAATTGTAGCAGTTTAACTTCAATATCCATCTTCCAATTCGTCCTAACTGTTTAGGGTGATTCAATAACCAAGCTAACGCCTGATTGTCGGTTTCCAAAAGGAATTCTTTATGTTCCAGGAAGGGTTTTAAATTCTCGAACGCAAAAACAATTGCTAGACATTCCAATTCATATGCAGAATACTTTCTTTCCTGATCGCTAAGTGTTCGTGATGCATAACTAATAGGTAGTCTACAGTTATCTATCTCTTGATATATCACTGCACCTAACGCTACACTAGAACTGTCAGTTTGCACTACGAAAGGTTTCGTGAAATCCGCTAGTTGCAAAACTGGGGGAGATATAATACTTTCTTTAAGTTGCTCAAACGCGTGTTGATGTAGTGAGCTCCATTCGAACTTCGTTCCCTTCTTTCGTAAGGAGTTTAGGGGTGCTGCTATTTCGGCAAGATGGGGAATATATTTATGGAAATAATTTACCATTCCCAAAAATAGGGCTATACCTTTTGCATCTCGTGGGGGTGAAAATTCTCTAATAGCGCGGGTTCGTTCGGGGTCAATGCTTACCTTTCCATTCGCTTTCACGATGTGGCCTAAGAAAGAAAACTGAGGGACAGCAAAACTTACCTTCTTCGGGTTCACAGTTAATCCTGCTCTTAGTAACCGAGATAATACTTCGCGTAGATGTTTAAGATGTTGTTCCATAGATTCGCTGTATATAACGATGTCGTCCAAATAGTGATACACATATTTAAATTTAATATCGTGAAATATCCTTTCTAACAGTCTACTACATATGGAACTTCCTTGAGATATTCCAAAGGGTACTCTAGTAAATTGATATAAGTTAAAAGGAACTGCAAACGCGGTTAGACGTTTTGATTCTTCAGAAAGGGGTATTTGGTGAAAAGCTTGATTCAGATCCATCACCGTAAAGACCATAGCTTTAGTGAAATAATGAAATGCACTATGGATGTCTGGAAGAGGGATTGATTCAAATTCTATTCTTTTGTTTAATTGCCTATAGTCCACAACTGGTCTGTGTTTATCTTGTCCTTTTGGTACCAAAAAGGAGGGTGAAGAATATGGGGACGTAGAGGGTTCTATGACTCCTTGGTCCAACAACTTGTTGATATGGTTTCGCATGACTTCCATCTTGGGAGGCGACAATTTGTACGGAGGTAGTCGTATTACTTTCTGATCGCTCAGATTAATTTTATACTCTATTAGGTTAGTGAGTCCTAGTTTAGGTGTAAGAACCGAGGAAAATTCTTTTATTAATTTCAGTATTCTCACTCTATCTCTTTTTTCTAGGTGAGACAAATCTGAGTCTTGGTGTATAACATGTGCATTAGATGAACAATATTTTTTTTTATTACTATCAAATCTATATTTCCGTGTACAGTCAAATCGGAAATAATATACTTGCTCAAAGATGTCAAGAATCATTCCTGTCTTACTAATAAAGTCTGCACCTAATATTAAATCAGGTCCTAATTCTTTACATACTAACATTGTAAACATCCAGGTTAAGTTCTTGATTTTAACCTTAACGGTAATGCTCAGGTTTATGTTTATATTACGTTTATCAGCGGTAGCACACTTTATATTCACTGGTTGATTCCGTTTTACTAGATGGTGTTTAGCTAACATGTCCGCTAATTCTTGGCTGATTAAAGTTCTACTAGATCCTGAATCAATTAAGGCGATGGTGGATGTAACGCCTAAGTCAACTCGTATTAATGGTAATAGATTTTTCGTCCAGTTACATTTATTAATCGCGTTACATTTTTCACGAAATTCTCTCACATAGGGATCGATTTCTTTCGAACTCTTTTTTCTTCCACGTTGGTTATAAAATATTTTATTATTATTATTCGTTTCTTTGCGTCCACCTGATTTCGAGTAGCTGCGGAAGACACAGGATTTCGGGTCTCCCTGCCTTACATGTTTTTTGAAATGGGGTGATTCCGTTCCAACGGCTTACTCTTGCAGTCTTTTCTAATGTGCCCATATTTACCACAATTATAACAGGTGGGTTTATTGCGAGGTGGGTACTTTGTTTCCGCTTTATATGGTGTTACACTTAACTTACCAGATTTGCGCACATGGTGAGGTTTACTAAAAGCTTGCCTTTCATGAGAGGTTGTTACATCAGGCACTAGTGCTCGCAATTCATTTCTATTAGTTCCAGCGGTTTTCATTGCTTGTCTATTTTGATCAGAGTACCATACATTTGAAGAATGGATACTGCACTGTTCTAGATCAGCAATTGTATTGGGTCTATTCATCAACGATAGACGAGATCTTTCTTCAGGTGACACTCCTATTAAAATGGTATCGACCAGTTGTGTCTCATTCCAGTCTACTCGTAGTAGTCGAGATGACTCCCTAATATTGGATATGTAGTGAGCTAATCTCTCCTGATGTCCTTGTACTTGGAGTACTGTCTTTCTTTTTGTTTCCTCATAGATGCCGGTGGGAATAAAGTATTTTATTATAGAGCTATGTAGCTCATCTACTGGGAATGTAGAGGTTAGGGCTTCTAGCACACGATTCTTCAACGGGAGTTTACACTTTGGTAACAGAACTTGCAAAATTTGCCAGTCATTCAGCTGCTGTAGATCTTTTATCTGGAGAAGGTAACTACTGAAAGTTAATAGTTTGGAAACATTTAATCCATCGGTGTAAGGGATTTCTGTTAAGATTTTCTCCACTGGATGAGTCATTTTACCGTATAGGTCTGCGTTATAGTTCGTAGTAGTCATTCCTTTATGAGAACGATTTGGTTCATTGGAGGTAATCAATTCATGATTTCCGGGACGAAACTGAAAATCCTCGGGAGGAGGGGCATTTAAATCTTTATCAGTATTTTGCTCTTGGTTCGCTTGCACTTGCGATACGGTGGGCGAGTTCCGATCAATGTTAGGTGGAGGTAAATCAGTAGTGGGAGATTGTACTGGGGAGATGTGTAATTTCATTAAAGACTTCTCTATTTCGTCCATCCTGAATGAGTCAGATTTTCTTCTTAAGTCATTAATAATTGAAGGTAAGCGGCGTAGAGCTTCGTCAGCTAGGTTTTGTACGTCAACAGGTATTTCCGTGAGATTAGGCCAGATCGACAAATTTTTTATTCGCCTGGTTAAATGCTCTATTCTCTGGGTAGTCCGCAAAATTATTGCAGGAGATTTCTCGTCTTGGAGGTTTTGAGACAATAAGGTAAGCTCACTATACTTGGCATTACAAATTTCTTTCTCGCTTTCATAATCGAGTTCGCTTAGGTAGTTTAATTGCACAGGTGTATCAAATCCACATTCGCGAATAGACCTACGTAATTCCGCGACTGTTACATTTGCATGGGGTAGTCCACGCAAAAGAGCTTCATAAGACAGCTCGTCTTTTAATAACAAATCCGGGTTAAATTGGGCCATTTTTTTTTCTAACACATTAAAACGTACTTAAAATTAATCCTACAACACTACACATATATTACACATATATATAAGATAAATTCTCAAGTAAATAATTTACACAAATTCGACAAGAACAATTTCTCTTCTAAAGGAGAGACAGAAATTCCACACACATATATTTCTCAAAGTTGAATACCGATCAGCTGTTTTCTGGAATGTAGGTCACCCGCTTTATTTAGTTAACACAGGTAGGCTGAGTGTGTCAGTGAGAAAGGGGGGTTCTCTTATTGTTCTCTACACAATGCCAGCGATTACTTCCTGAACAGGTCCGAACAGGCGGAAGGGAGCACAGACGTTAGGGTGAATCTTATTCAACAATATGGACTATTATTACGCTTTATAACACTCTGACTCTATTCATTCATTTACTTTCTGTATGATTATGATTACTTTACTTTTCTTACTTGCTAAGAATTGATTTTAATTGGGGAAGGTAAATCAATTAGTTATTTTGTTCACAAGTTCAAATTACGAAATTCCTTTCACGTAATTAACTGGGTCTACTTTACGAATGAGCATTATTATTATTAACAAAGTTTTGTTACTACAGACACATGTTAGTGTATATCTAACATATACTATGCAGGAGTATTCAAGAAACAACAGGTCAGGGATTGTCTTAAAACCAACCTGTTAGAGATTGCTCAGTTGACCAAACATTACAAGTCATGTATGCAAGTAGGTACATGCATATATCTTCACACAATGATATTTCAACTTCTACTGACTATCATTTACATATTTTTTGTGTAAGATATGAGATATGTTTAAAAATTAAATTTACATTAATTACATTATCTGAGTGCATAGATCAATAACATTCAGGGATTTATTTAATTTACTAACAAATTAAGAAAACTACAGAGTGGCACAATTCTGTTTGTTACACTCTGTACACAATTACTCTTACAATACAACAACAACACAATACCATTTATATAAATAAGCAGTGGCGCAAATTTTGTATGCGTCACGAGGCGTACAACACCTTTATATAAATCAGCAGAGTGGCGCAATTTTGTAACGTGTTGCTGCGTTACAAATCCAGGGAACCCATCTTAACTGAGCTCTGTCAATTACATGAGCTGCCTACGTTGTAACGAACTGTATTCAAATCAAATTAACTGAACAAATTACTTACTGACTGTGTAAGGAAACAAGGGAAGGTGTTGTACTGATTTACGCACTCATTTTCTGTGTGTAACAAGACGACTTCTCTTTATTTAACAACTGTTACTGACAGATCCCATGACATTACTAATTAAACTAAAGTATTTAAATTCTTTTATAAAACTTTGGGATCAAACTGACTCTATTTTGCTATACCTCGGATCCGGGTTAACTTTCTGTATTTGATAATAAAGACTTTTATTATATTCAATTCATTATCTTAGCTTGCAAGATATCTTTAACCATTTGAAGAATGGTTCTATTACTTGGAATAATAATAAGATACATCAATATATAAAGCGTTACAACGTATGAAGTTTGAGTTTTTTTTACAGTAAACTCTTAGATTTACATTTTTAATGTTTACGTTAAATTAATTGTCTTTGAAAAGTCTCTTTTGGAAGTGTGTAGTATAACAAATATTATTAACTCTCGATAGACAGGCTATCGAGTCACCTTTAGAATGGAATGTAGAAACCTCGTCCGGGGGTGTCCGTCTTGGGAATCCTCGTACGCGCCGTCATCATCTGAGTCGGGTCCTCGTCAATAATGTATCGAAAGTTCACAGAGGTGATTGAAGCTTCTTCGGTGTAAGTCTATGTAGATTTTTGGATGTCCTAAACAGCGTCTTCTGCCGGGTATACGTGTCTTTAAGCAGTTCCTGCAGATCACATCTTCAGGAATGATGTTGAAATGTGAGTTACTTCTTGAAGTGAGTCGTCATCTTGCTTAACACTCTTACTTTTTTGTTGTTACATATTATTTCTTCTTGTTACCACATTTTTATTGTTAATAGTACATGCTACACGCTTTTGTAGCAGTAGTTACTAAACTACATTTAAATTAAACAAACAAACTAACAACATTTTATCAGAGCTTTCGCTCGTACGTCTGCACACTGTGAGGTCAACATAGCGAGAGAGAGTTTTCCTGCTCGCTTCAACTCGTACTTAACAAAAGGTAGAGGGGCAATTACTCCGCGAGAATATATTCCCTACATTTATTCAAGTTAACATTTTTTATTTACACAAACTATACCTTAATAAACATATATTTTTAATGAGTTAATTTAACGACTATCTGTGTCTTTAGATTTTTTTAATTATTAACATTATGATTTTTATCTTATCCTAAATTACAGATGACTCGGGAAACATGTCGAGTCCGGAATTAACAGGTCACCGCCTGACAACAAGCAAAGGGTTAAATACGACAATAATAACTATTTACAATATGCCTTTTTATTAAAGTTTCTTTGAACTTCTTAATTACTACTTATTCTCATACTGAGTACATACAGGGGTTTTAAGTATCATAGTGAGATTTAAAATTGCTTAATCCCTCACAAACTTACTTTTTAAAATTCTTTCTTTTTTATAATTACTGTTACAATTTAAATCGTCACAATTTCTGTATTTGTATTCTTTCTTTAAAACCTATTTGACAAAGTCTCGTATCTCTCTGTAGTCCTCCTTCCTATATATCTTTCGACCC
The DNA here is from genome assembly GCA_034769895.1 of Magicicada septendecula. NCBI lineage: Eukaryota > Metazoa > Arthropoda > Insecta > Hemiptera > Cicadidae > Magicicada > Magicicada septendecula. Next base: position 432,950,248 of record CM068367.1, read on the forward strand.
CACTGTAACTCTGTTCATTCTCAGTTTTTTCCAACAATTATTCATGCAACATATCTATAATTCATGTAATTATTGTTCATGTATTATTAATGTAATTGTTGTTTTGTTACTGTATATAATTTTTTTAATAAACAGTTATGTACATTGTAAGCATTTTAATAAGACTAACCGTATTAATCATAATACATATTCGTTCCTTATCTAAAATATTGTAAACATCAGATATTGTATTTTGGGAGAAACACTAGCTAGCCACAAGTAAGCAGTCCCGAGTGGTAAGAAGGTGACATTGTATCTTACTGTCAATTGAAGAAACAGGTTTCATTCAAAAGGGGACTAACTATTTAACATAATCAAGTAACTTTATTAAATGGAAACCAAACTATTTCTATATGGTGTGTGTGTGAGTGTGGCTTCTTACAGTTATATAATTAATTACATAACAATTAAGCTAAGATCCATCACAATGAGAAGTTAAGATGCTGGCACACAAAAAGTTACATAGCGTTATACAGAATAATATGTTGACAGGTCACTAGACAGACTTGTTGATGATGAGTACTCCTCTGGCATTATATCTGCACTTGTCAAATGTATGTGGAAGTGTTGAACGTAACTTGAAATAAGATGTTTTAATATATACTGTGCTTTAACATGTACAGATTGATGAGATGGCTTGTATCTCATTTAAATATAATTTAAAATATAAAGGAGTTGTATCTCATTTATGTATTTGGTAAGTACTTAAATAAAGATGAAGTCAAAAGAAATGCTTGAGAATAATTTCACTTTATTCCAAAAAGAATCATATTTTTTTTAAGTGAATGTTTATTCAGAAACTAATTCTTAGGAGGTTGATAATTGCTTCACACATGCTCAGTAACTGAATTGATGAAAAAAATTACTCAAGTACAACTTTCATTTGCACCAATCATGGGTACAAGTAACCACAGGGTATTTTATAACCAGTATAATAGGTTTTCTGACTAAACATCTTACAGAATTTACTCCAGAAACCACATAATCTTAGTGCTAAATCAAATTTTAGCTTTCCTTGAGTTATTCTGGTAAGAAAGAGTCCAGTCAGGAAAAGATTATCATCCACATCGTGGATGCCACGTCATGGACAAGTTCCTTTGGAAATATCTCAGGGCAATACAAGTAAATAAAAATATATGCATCTAATAAGCGTTTTATTTCACTAACCTAGTCACCATTTTGCACATTTCCTATTGGCCCTTTATTTTTGGCATATGCAATCTGTTTGTTATATTTTATTCATATAATTTTGTTTGTCATTGACTAATAATAGTCATAATTTCTGTGTATCATAGTAATCACCAGACTTTTTTAGTCTGTTTATTTCAGTGTTCAAACTTGGAACTGTCCTTAATAGAAAATTTTAATGTGTACATTATAGGTTATCACCATCAAGGTTAAGAAACAGAAAATGATTTATAAAGCTCCATCTACCAACGTAACAAATTGTGTATAAAAAAGGCAACTATCACAATGTCAGAGCATAGGTGCAGTAGAAAATTGAACTGAACAAATAAATAACTTCTTTGCATATACAAATTCATAACTGAAATTAGAATTATACCCAAATACCAACAATAATTATAAAATAACCCATACTACACCGTTGCTGGTGCAGTGCTACAGTGATAAGCTTTTCAATATGTAAAGTAAGTTTTAAAAAAAAGTGTTCCAAACTGAAATAGTTACATTAAAAAATGCTAGCAGCAAATTTATATCCAACCATGAAGAAGATGAGGCAAAGTGTCTGTAGCTGTGACTGACAGGTATGGTCACTGAGCTCACTCAAAACAAAACTGAGAAAAAGTGTAGAAACAAAATTCTTATTCAAAATTGTTTTTATTTGATTTCTTCAACTTTTTTTAATTGGTTGCACAATTTATATTTATTTACTCAAATACAAATAGTAATTAACATGACTAACAAAAGGTAAGTATTGAATATATATCTTCCAAAGAGGACTCATACAAGACTTGATTAGGCTAGCCAGCAATGCGGAGCATCAAACAAGTGACTGGCGTGTATTGAAAGAGGGAGACATAAATGATAAGTAACTAGAGAAACTAATTTTTGTTCTCCTTTCTATTCTTTTCCCCATAGTCTCTGAACTGTAAAAAACTCAGTTAAAATGATTTATAATAAAAAGTTATTTGCCTTGTATCATCCAATGAGTTTACAGGAATACATTATAGTACCAAGTTTGTAATCTGTTGGTAACAATACTTCATCTGTCAAATGTACTGTGCCAATAATTATGATAAATAACATTAAATATTAAAAAATATATTAATTAATTGCACTTTAAGAAGTATAATTATTTGCTAATGTGGTGAATTAGTTTAATAATTATTGTTGCATACTAGAAAAGTCCAATGTACACATAAAAAGAAAGATATTGTTTTGTAATTTTTTGAATCAACTAGTATTATTATTTCATAAGTGTCCTATCTGGATCAAATTATGTGTTCACAGTTTCTCAAAAACTCCTCAAGAGATAGGCATAAAATATGTAAGAAAAGTGTAAAACTCTTTATGTCAACATTTGGAAGGTTAGTTCCTTTTGAAAGATGTTGGATTTTTTTAATTTACAAGTCATCTGCAACATGATTGGTCCTTCACAGGCATCTCAAAGTAATTTTAACATTAATCCTGCCTATCAAGTGGAGTACTTATCTGAGAAGCAGACGTGCCCCATCAGTAGAGTTGCTTTCAGATGAACTGAACATTTAATATGTATAATAGCCCTACTCTTCTTATACTCATTGCATTTTTTTGGACTGAAAGCAAATTCTGAAAACTTTCTTCCATCGACTTGAAAAATTCCTGTTAAAACCAGCTATGACTTTTTTTTACTAATCATACCTTCTCTCCACACTTGGCCTAATAGTGTAGAAAATTCACATTTTGTTGGTGGACAAACTTCTTGTCTCAGTCAAGCTTATCAAATTTTTCTCCCAAGAAATATTTTACTGAGTCAAAACACATTTATGAATTGGTTGAATTTTATCAGTTATGTGAATTAGTGACGAGCACTAACAACAATACACCTGACTATTTATCAGATGCAGAAAGAAATATTTTTTTCACATCTGTTCTACACTAACATAGGTCTAACAAAATATCTGGAAATCTTTTTACATAGGTTTTTGAATAGTTTAATTAATTTTATTTTTCGTAGAATATGTTTTAAGAGTGGCGAACTCATAATAGTATGTAGATTTGGTAAATTCTGATATTTAATAGTACTAAACAAACAAGAGTATTTGAATAACAGCATTTACAATTACCCCAAAATCACATTTAGATTTACCACACTGGGCAAATTTGTGGGGTAATGTAAATGCAGTTTAGCTTGAAACTTTTAAAAAACCTTTACAGAACATCACAATAAGTTAATAAAGACTGTTAGATTTACATTTATGTTGTTTGGGTGCAATTTCTGTCCAAAAATCAGTATACTTTCAAAGTCATACAAAACTGTTTCACAGTATAGTTTAACATGAAAACTGGTTATAAATATTAGCACATATGGTACCCTTATATTAGAAGCCCAGCAGCACTGCAGTTTTGAAGGGAACTTCAACAGATGATGTAATGACAATACTGATTGCCTGAAAATTATCCCACCTAACCCTACAACATAATTCAACTTGTCCTTGTGTGTTTCATACTTCCAGATGTTTTATGTGATTTGAAACAATTATTGTATATGAAACTTTTGCAATATGATTAAAAAAAGTTCAAATCAGCTGAATGTCTAAAGAAGCAAGTTATTTGCAGAATGCTGGGCTATTAAAACAATTCTGAAAGAATTATTGCTCTTAAAACATCCTTTATCAAGTAACTACTGAAATCTGCTTGTTTTCAACAGCAAGCTGAAGTTCCATTATGACCTGGTGACACTACAAAAATTTCAAAGATTCACCTAGCCTTATTACACTAAACTGGGGTTGAGAAGACACCTATTAAAATGCCACAACAAAATTCAACTCTAGATACATCAACTAGATTCGTAGAAATATTTACATCAGAAATTAGATAAACTCAAAAGTCTTTAATGTCTACAGATCCCACTATACAAAAAGAAAGAAAGATACCTTGCTTGAAATCGAAGATACAGATAAGTTTTAAGAACTGAAGACAATATCGAGTAAAAGAGCAAGAAGAAATATCTAGCAGAAACAATGTTAACAGAAAAACAAATCTAAGAAGATTGTATTTTGATCATACAGTAATAAAATTCTAAACAACATCCTATTCATTGCGATGATTCTGATTATAACAAAAATTAATTCGCAATAAGTGTTTTGAAAGACACTACCATGAAAGTAACTATCAAATACCAGAGTGGCAAAAGATTCAACCGGGAAAATTTGTTCTCATTGTTTTTGCTGGAGGACCAAGAAATAAAACTCGCTGCAAGTATGTTTGTTGTGTAGAAAGTATATAATGATAAGGGAGAAATTTATGCCACAGGATATCAATCCAAAGATGGACATTTCTACAAAGTTATATTAAAAGAAAATTATGAAAATAAGCTTTGAACAAATATTGACAGATTTGCCCAATCCAGAAATTAACAGACAAATTGTCTATGAATTCCCTGGAAATGTTTCTGTGTTTGGAAAATGATAATCTTTATTCTATTACTTACTTGTTGTATTATGTAACAGAACAACATATCTTTATGATTTGTAATAAACTTAGTGGCTGAAGTATATCTTGTTTTCCATGTTTTCATTCAATTTTCACATAGACGAAGGTGTAATTGTAAACATGCAGTTAGGATTTAGAACACGACACAAAATAGTACAATGTCAACTAGTTTACAGTTGTTCCAATATTTCAATGTATAAAGAAAAGATAAAGAAAACGCATGTTTACAGTTGCCCCTAAGAGGTTGGAGTAACTGGAAATGAATGGTATTATTATAAATTGAGATTTAGAGGTGTTTATTATTGATATTTAAACAATATTTTTGCATGAAACGTAATAACAAAGTTTGAAATAACTATTATTTGCAGTTATTTCATTTTAAAACCTATACATAATTTTTAACCAATAAATTAAATACAACAATTATATTAACAACTCTAAACACAAAGTTCTTTATAAGTAAAAACGTAAAGTTTTACCTTACAACCTGAACCAGTTTTCACCTTTAAAAGGCTTCTTCAGAGGTACCTGAGGGAGGTACTTATAAGAGAAACTTATAAAAAACTTTGTGTTCCGAGCCGTTAATATAATAGTTGTATTTAGTTAAGTAATGGACATGTCATAGACAACGAAATCCAAGAATCAATAAACATTCTCCAATCCTTCATATTTCATTTCCAATAACTCAACTATATATTTTTAGGTTAGGTACACTTTTCAAAACTTTTTTATCAAATCCTGAGAAGTGTGAGCTTGTAACTGTTTGTTTTGATAAACCCCTTAATAAGGTTTCTCAGGAACAATAACTGGAAGCTACAGTTTGCTTCTAGGATATATCTCATGAAATAATGGAAACTTGCTACCTGAATTCTGTTTTTCTTTGACTTCCTATTCCAGAGACATACGATACTTTTAGTTTTTCAAGGGATTGGAAGATGACTCTACAAGGGATAAATCTGTATCTTAATAAAGTGTTACAGGTAAGTGTATAATCCTAGATGGAAATTTTACGAACAATTCAAAAGACTGTGAGAAAGCAAACTGATGAACTGTAAAAGGGAGAAGTACTTATATTTAGTTAACTAACGGACACGTCATGGACAATGAAATCCAAGAAATTAGAGAACCGTAAAAAGAACTTATTGGGTCTTTGACTAATCTAAGCAAAATTCAAGAGCTCTAATAAAAACCATTTAAAACAAATGACTTTAGTAGATTACTCATATTAAGTCTTTAAGAATATATTAAAATTACAGCCTGTTTCATGCACTTGTTATTTCAACTTATTTTCTTAGCAACTGACAATAGTGTTAACTGGATATTGAAACACACCATATATTGGTAGTCTTTTCTATAGTCATAGTGTGACATGTTACAATCACTGTGCTGGTTGGTCACTAATCTCATCAGCCATGTTCATCCATTTTCTGGTAGAAAATATTCAACCAAATGGAAATACTCGAGCAAAACATAGGCCTACATAAATAAAATGATACATACTTGAGCACTTTTCAAAAATAAAATTAACTGAATTCTATGCAGTGTTACAGAGTGAATTGCTTTGACAGTTTCTGAAACAAAGCTTTCTAGAGAAGGAGACCTACCTCAAAAATTATAAGACTAGTGTTTACAGTGCTATAGAAGAACTATGTAGAATAATAAAATCCAATGTTTTGAAATGAAACCTGACAGTACAAAGATGAAAAACTGATAAGGAATCATTCAATAACAAAAAAACAAATTACTAAAATTATTAATAAAACAAATGAACTCAGAAATTTAATTTCACCAAATTATTTCTATTTAAGACAAATTAAATATAGATTGATAACCCACACATTAGTCATAGCATTGTTAATTTCAAAATTCCATGAAATTTTAACTAATGGATATTGAACATTTGATTGAAAATATAGAATACCAGTAAGCCTAGAAGCATTAAAGTAAAGCTTGTTTTCATAAAAAGTGAATTGAAAGAAAAGAAATACCGGTACACAATTTCAACATTTGTTTGAACTGTAACGAGAAATTCCTTTGAGTTAGTGTAATGTGAGACACAAAAATACTGCTGTTGCACTAATTAAGATGTATTTAATGTTAAAATAAAGGTAACTGACAGTATTAAGTTATTCTTAGATGTAGTAAGTTAGGTTAGGCCAAATTGCTCATTAGACTCTGACTAAATTTCAATGATACAAAGTGCTCATAAAGACGTTTAGTCCTACACTTAAAAAAATTATTTGCACATATGAGCCAGGGGGCCATTCCTACTCTAGTTACATTGGACATGAGCAGGAAGCAGATGTATTAATAAAATATTATCACTTAACAAAATGCAGGAATAATTATAATTAAATATCACTATAATATTGACCTATAGGTGAAAGCCGGTTTAGGCTGTAAGGTAAAACTTTACGTTTTTACTTATAAAAAACTTTGTGTTCCGAGTCGTCAATATTATAGTGATATTTAGTTAAGTAACGGACACGTCATGGACAACGAAATCCAAGAATTATAATTATTTAATTATAATAAATTAAATAGGGAATGGACTTAAACCTGCAGTAGAGACTTTAGTTTATTATAAAACAAATAGGAAGAGAATTGAAGATTTCTTGTTTGCAAATGTCATACCAGTTTTCTTCACATACCGGTACAAGTAATGGCAGGTTACAATTTTTAATCATATTTTCTCATAATAAACATATGTTGCTACTGATTTTTGTTTGTTAAGAGTATGAAAACATGTTTTTTATTATGTTGTGTGAAAATAATCATAGAACTGTGGGTCGTGAGTGTCTATTTTTATTCAAACCTGAGAAGTCACTATATAAAACAAATCATTACACCACGTAAAACAAGTTTCTATACACTTTGTAAAAGGCTATAAATGTCAAATATTTAATTTTTGTATTCAGAATATACAAAACTTTGTTTATACATTTGTTATTTCTATCTTTTTAATAACAATAGACAATGGTACAAAGTCTGTAAATGGTACAAACTAAGTATGGAGTCTTTATTTGTTTCTATTCATAAACAAAGGTCCTTACTGTAATCAGTTTTATGCAAAATACACTCTTTGACATCTTTTAATACCATATAGGCTAATCATTTTATACTGGTTTCAAGTGGTTCTTCCAATTTTTTTTTTCATTAACTTAGACCAACATAAAATTCCACAATAACCTGTAACTATATTATGAAATTTTATTATATAAATTTAAGTTTGAAACTTCCACCTACCTTTTAATTCTTGTGATCTGGCCGAATCTCTAGTGTGGGACTTAACACATTTCGTACGACGAACTTATCAGTGCAGCAAATGAAATAAGGTATTTGAAATGATTATTCGCTCTTTTAGTAAATAAAACAAAGTAATGAATTTATTATTATAATTCCAATCATAACTCCTACAATTAAATTAAACGGTATTTGATATTGAGGTGAAGCCCCTTTTTACCAGCAACAATTTTAACATTTCTCAAAATATTACTTATATCTAGACTACATCATTAATTAATTTATTCAAGGCGACCCAGCTTGCTATTCTCTCACATTCATTCTGTTTTAACACCCCATGTTAATTATTTAGTACCCAAAAAAAAATGAAATTATTTATTTAGTGTAATTGTCAGTTGAGTACTTCACCCTTGACGACTCTGATGATCACGCGTCGCACCGATTATATGTCCAAAAGCTTAACACATTTTCACTTCTTTTCTTTCACTCCACTTCGAGCTGATAGGTTGCTTTAACTTACATTTTTATACACTTTGTGGACATTTTGTCAAATTTTGTAGTTTGCGAACTTTTTTATGAAACCCCGGCCGGGGAGTAATTCTGTCGTCGACTGTGTTTATGGTTTTCACATTTTTATAGTTTTGCCCGACCGGGAACACGCGCCAATACTCGCGTCTGTTACATTTAGTTCTTTTTCGCCGACTGACGAAACGACGACTAACTAAATCCCCACCTTGTCTGACTGTTTCCAGTAACATACACGGCCCCTTAGATTACAAAGTTTTTTGTCACCGTTTAGGTAACATGGTTTGGCATTGTGCACTGGTGTTGATGATGCTGACTGGCGAAAATATTGAGGCTGTGGAAGGCGTGGCCTCTAAGAGTATCCGGCAGCAATGGACCGCATGGAACAAAAGTCTTTGTCTCTCGCCATTTTTCGTGGCGTCCCTTTGGAGTCTGATGTGCGTCGTCTATGCGCGCATGTTCCTGTTGCGCGTCTTTGTACATGCCTCAATGCTTAATTACCGTGTGTTTAGACTCAGCATCGCATTCCATTGCCACCTCGCCGTTCAAAATTTCACTTCATTGTTCCTTTGACGACAATTTTATTTCACATTGGGACTGACCGTGCAGATGGAAAATAATTTTATAACTTTAATAAAATGAAAACCCTTCCCATTAGCCCCATTACAATACCCCCCCAATGAGAGATCTTCTGCCGAAACAGAAGAAATCTCATTGCTAAACCCTAAGAGGATCGGTGAGGATATGGTGCCAACAACCCCCATCAGTTCTTACCCATCATGGGTAAACTACCCCCCTGGCTTGGCGACTACAGCCGCACCTGAACGATATTACTGGACTTCTCTATCCGAGATCCCAACACCATAAAATCGAACAGACACGCACCACAGTGCACCTAACCTTCTAACATGCCACCCCAAACTCCAAATCCCTGGCCTTATACCCTGCCAGATCCTCAACTGATATGTTCCCCCTTGTCATGCATACTGGGTCGCCTTCAGCAATACTGGGTGCATACATATACTTATTAATACATCCTAACAAAATTTATTTTCAAATTCAAAAATTTAGTTTAAATTAAAATCAAATTGTTATATTACCATTACTTTCTCAAAAAAATCAAAAATAAAAATCTTTTGCATGAATCCATCAACTCTATTAATTTTCTCCACTACAACAATCACAAAGAAAAAACAAATTGAACATCTTATTAAAACATGAATAATGATTAATACTCTATATTCTAAACAATATAACTCAATAAAACACTAGTAGTACACATAAACAATAATATACTTGAAACGCAAACATCACCTATATAGCAGGCATAAAACTCAAAAATTTTTTTTTTTTTTTTAAATTTATCAAAATATACTTTTCTCCATATTCAAAAACATTTAAAATTATTTAAGTCAATTAAACGACGAAAATGCATCAATCAATTGCTAGAAACAGGTCTTGTTTACAACATCCACCATCAGCTGATTTCCCTGTGTCAGGTAAATGACCTTGACCTACCCACACTACACAAAGTTATACAATACAAAATACATGGTATATGCTCATAATTCTTATACACTAACAGAATAACCACAATGACACACTCCAACATCACAAACAAAATAAAATACCATAAACACCTTATCTACTGGAATTATTCTTCAAAATCAGTAACGTTATTTATAGAACATAACACAGAGTATAATACGTGTCAGTCGTCTACAGTAACCAGTTCTCAAGTCAAAGAGCGAATTGGCTGGTCAGTGTCTTTTAGTTATAAAAACAAATTTTTACATTCGTTACTCCCCTGAGCAACCTCCTGGCCACACACACTATTGTACCCCCCACTGAACTGTGGCGTTCAGCTGCTTCCACAAGGACGGCATTGGTGGAGGAATTTTGGCATCCCCGTGTCCTTGCTTCGGCCTTACATTTTTTTTTAATTAAGTAGATATCATAATATCTATTGTTTCATATTTACTAGCCCTTAATGCGGGTCTACCACCTGGTTAACTGTTCCCACGCGAACCGAGTGGCAGCCGCTGTTCCATAGTTCCGGGGATTTCCCCTAAAGTCACCCCCCTTTGATTTCAAATCTATACCAATTTCAAGCACAGCTATGGTCAGGTTTACAATTTTTTGGCCATAGCTGGCCGCCATCCAAAACCACGATTAGTGCTGGTAAGGCAGTAATCGCCCGAAAAGGCGGGGAAATCATCTTTCATTTCAAGCATGTTTGACTTCGTTTTATAATACACTGCACGGCAACAAATCAACATATAATATAAAATTATATAAAAGTTGTGCAGTGTATTTTACGCCAGTTTGGCCTCTGATGGAGGTAACACTCTCTGTTACTCCCCAACACTTACTGCTACCTACAGTGGCACATGCCACCACTGTACTAGCCTACTTATAGCTAAACTTAATGTCCTTCTACAGTTGCAGTCTCTACATTCCATAATTATATCACTTATATCAACACCACACAACCCTCCAAAATTACCCATATATCTCGTATGAAAACCTAACATAACATAATAAACAAATAGACATTAACCTTGATCATTAGCATTGTTACATTCACATTAAACAAACAATTCCCTTTTAAATAATTTATACAGAAAATTATAAACATTATAAGTTGAAATTTTTATTAACTCTTCTATATATCATCATTTCATTATTTATCACTTACTTAGATTCCTCAAAAATTTCAAATTTATTATTAACATTTATTTTATCTCATATTTCAGTTATTACTACCTTTTGACTATGGTTTCTATTTAGTACAATTATCTCAAATTAGTTTCATCATTGAGTTTAAAATCTTTCAACACCTGTAAACATTTTACTCTATTTAACTTGTATTATAAAATTTATACTCACAGTACATCATTCAAAACATATGATTCCAAAACAATACATCTCCATTACCTTCTGAAACAATAACGATAATATGATTCCACAACTAAATACATCTTACATTTATTCGTTTATTAATTATTATCAAATTTAGATCTCATAAAATAATTCAAAATCATTAGAAAAATTCAATCATATAACATTTTAAATCAATCAAAATATTTAAACCTCTCAAATTATTTTAATTCCATCAGGTATTGAAAACACAACATTTTAATTGCATGACTCTAAAACAATTACAAATCATTAATTACCAACTCATTATTTATTTTGTCTGATAAAATATTATTATTATTATTAAAATCAATTTCTACTACATACACATTGTTTACCTCACATACTTGTTACAATACAAACACAATTAATTTCACCTAATTTATTTACAAATCTTTGTCATTATTTTTCAATTTACCACACTTCATTTTCTAAGTAAGCAAGGTCATAACCACAAATTAAAATATTTAAAATGTTCATTCCCTGATTTTTTAATTCAACCTCCATCATCAAAAATTAGTCGTGTTTTCACATAACATTTTTCAATTTTATTTATGCACATCATATGGCTATCCTTTGTGTAATAACCATAAAAATTTATTTTATCCATTTTACCACAATAATAATACATAGGGTTACCTCTCATTATTATTATTTTGTCATAAACCAAGTCAACATTATTGTTTTTTGGCAAGTCTCCATCAGTATTTATTATTACAATCAGATCATTTAAATTTTTATCACAATAGACGTCAGCTGTTACTAATACGCTGACCCTCTCTACAGGTAAGTATATGTTATTATCATCAATATAATCATCAATATTTATTTCACAAGGTGAGTCAATTTGTTCCTCTCTTTCAATACATAAACTCAGCACTAATATTTCATAATCTCTATTCACCTTAAATATTTCTACCACTGTCTCTCTCTCTCTCTCTCTCTCTCTTCATACCTTTCCCAACCCATTTTTACTCTCTCATTCCTTACTTCCACATTCCAATTAGGCTACTAATAATTAATCATTTGCATATTGATAGAAACTTGCATATTGGTTTTTATTGCATTAGGTTGAAGTGAGGATTTTAATGTACTTCTTTCATTATAAATTAGATTTACTTAAATTCGTCTTTGTAAGGTAATAATGTGCTATAAATGGGAAATGGGAACTAGGTTATAATTTCGGTCCAATAAATTCAGAACAAGAAAGGAAATTAAATAACAATTATGCTTTTAAAAAAAAGGTGAACAGGCAAATCGCCTCGCATTGAACATATCAACTTTCTTTCTTACAAAATAATGGAAACTGCATAAGAATTATACCGGAAGAGAATGGTAATAGGGAATCATGATTCAGCATGGTCTCAGGTTCAAAAGTACAGCCGTTTTCTGTACACTAATTACAGAAATTTTTGTTAAAACGTAGGTTTCTTCTAGTACCAAATAATCATTTATTTTTTAATTCCATTACAACCATACAAAAACATTTACGATATTTGTACATCTTACATATAACCCCCACGAAGTTTTGAAAATAACTAGTTAATATATAGTCTATAAAAGACCTTAAGCATCAGATTTTTATTTTTTGCCTTTAAAAATGTACTAAATTAAAATCTGTTTCATGCAGTTATTGTTTTAAATTATTTTCATAGCGAAATATTTTTTTGGAACTACGCCTCTGCTCACCGCAGACGGCTTGGACAAAATTCATTGGCGGGCTTTTCTACAGAGATGGACAAACACACTCCCCTCCCTAGTACTTAGTGTTTACCTAAAGTTGACTATCTCTGTATTTAGAATTTTACCAACAAAGATGGTCAACATGGCAACATCCGACTGTTGTCCATCACTGCATTAAGAACGATTCGATCAAATACAAAACAAGATGGCGGTGAAGTATTTTCGCTGCATTAGTTCTAATTACGTCGTAATTACATACATATTTTTATCTTCAATTTCCTAATTTATTATAAAATGAATTTAGGAATATACGGCCGTCTATGATTTTAAACTTGTTACGTTATCTGGTCATGTAACATGAACCAATGCCTGGTGACTATATATATGCCGGCACAAGCATGCACACACACACATGCTCCCCCCAAATTATTTTAAAGGTACATTTGAATAAATTGTAATTTTGAGCTCAAAAAATTAATAGGTAGTGATTTGAATTTTGACTTCCCTGAATTCGGGTGATTGAAGTTCTCGTCAGACGTTCTTCATGGTCCAGCAGGTGTTCGGCCGAACGTTAACTGTTTCTTTCTGTTATTTTACACCACTGACTTTAATTTACATTTTTGTATTGTTAGTTTTTTAACTGATTTGAATTTTCACACTTTAATTACATTTTTTATCACTTGTTAATACTTTTGCTGGCAATTGCTGGCCAGCGAACTAAGTTGCGTGCAATCGCACGGACGGTGTTGTTTCAACTGAGAAAGACAGTATGGTGTATAATACCCAAGTGGAAGGGATAACTCGTCATCAAATCTATTGTTTTCTGGCGATGACGGCATTGTTATACGTTTTAGTTATTACGTCTTTCGTACTTTTGATGACGTTTTTAGGAGTGTCCTGCCATTGCTGGGTCTGCATTGCTGTCGATCGGCACGTAAGCCATTTGACCTTGACGTCACTCGTCGTGGCAAACTGCGTTGTTTTCTGTATTGGAAAATTTTAACCTCCTGTCTTTTAATACATTTGATTTACAATAAAATTATTAGTTATGTACCCCAAATTTCCTATACGGACTTATGTACCGTTACAAGTTGTGTATTTCTTTTCTTTTCCATTCACTTTTTATGGAAACGTGCTTTACATTAATATGTGTACCCTTACTGTATTACGGTCCCAAGCATCTTTATCAACACTTTATATCTTTAAAAGTTAGACAAAGTGTAATGAGCTATTTGGCTTAACCTGAATTTACATGACCTGGCTCAGAACAACTTTATTTTGGCAAATACAAAGATGAAGACTCTGTACACCCTGGTTGCAATTTTTTCGGGGCTCACACCTGCTGCCAGGCTTAGTTCTATAACATAATCAGGAAGAAAGGAATCAGCTCGAACCTGCAACCACTGTGGAAAGGCTTGTATACCATCACCAAGAAGATTAATGATGTCATCTACAAATAACTTATTATGCCATTTGGAAAAATTAGATAGGCATAAAATTTTGTTTATTGTAAACTGTATTATGTTTGGAAGTATCCCAAAGTTAATTTAACATTAATAATGTCAATCAATGGGCCCAGTCTAGTTTTTTAAGACTAGGAGAATCCTTGAAATGTTTGGAGCATCACTAGGTCATGATGGATCTAATAGTCAAATTTCAGTTTGCTGTGAAAAACTGGCAGATTTGAGTAGTCACTTGATAAAGGATGGTGTTGTAAAAGCAACAATTCTTTCAGAATTATTTTATAGCCCTGTCAGTCTGCAAATAACTATCACTCATTCAGCAGATTTAAACTTTTCTTATTCGTGTTAGGAATGTATCATGTAAAACTGCTGGAAGTATGGAATACAAGGACAAGTCGAGCATTGTACATTTTTAGGTTAGGCACACTTTACAAAACCTTTTCATCAGATGTTCAAAAGAGCAAGCATGTAATTGTTGTTGTTTTTTGTATAAGTCCCTTAGTAAGGTTTCTCAGCAACAACTACTGGATGTCAAAGTTTGCTTCTAGGCTATGTTTTATAAAGTAGGTAGTGGAAACTTGCTACTTGAATTCTGTCTTTCTTTGACTCCCTAATCTTTCAGCTTTTTCAAGGGATTCGAAGATAACTCTACTAGGAATAAATCTGCATCTTAATAAAATACTACACATAAGTATGGATGGGTCTAATCCTAAATGGAAATTTTAAGAACAATTCAGAATACTGTGACTCTGGGAACACGAGTTGATAAAATGTAAAAAAGGGCGAAGTAACTGTGGGTAAATGCAGAATCCATGATGTTAAAAGGTTTGAAAAAAAGTTCACCCTGAGTTATCTTGTCTTTTCCAATCGGTAGTAGTATACCTAGAATTTTTTCAGTGTAACGAGTTGGTTTCACCTTTTCTTAATTCTTAACCTCATATTATGAGTACAAATGTATGCCTACTTATAAGTAACTTTACTAATGAAAAGTCTTTTTAAAAAAGAGACTTGTGTCCATGTTGTAACTACCCGGGATTATTCCCCGCTGCTGGGTTCGCCAATTTATTACACTTCAGGAATTACAGGTTCTTTATGCCTCACCTTGGATGTGTCAAATTACAACAAGACGGGTTTTAAATTAATTTATCCCTCTCTTTGTGTACATTAGTATATTAGTTGCACTTGTTAATTCTATTTCTATATAAATAAAAACACATGGAATAGTATCTGGTAATAATAATAATATTGTATTTTTATACAAAAAAATTTGCTATAGTCTATTTAGTGTAACTATTAATATAATTTAGAAATCTCAGGGTCGATTCTCTTCTCTTTGTTTATATTATTTTTAGGTTCTTTTGGCTGATATAAAGGTTCAGTAATTATAAAGAAAAAACAAGTATAGAAAGTACATTACATTACAAACAATAACAATAATGAATAATATAAATTGAGTATTAATTATAATAATATATATACGTTACACAATGTATCAGTTCAGTTCAGTTCACACAGCCTTCTGGCATCCGTGATGGAAATTTCCAATATCAGTTTGTTTATGTTGTCCAAATGAAGGAATCCACTTCTTTTGGTGATCAATAAATGTTAACTCTTGTCACTTTCGTGGTCCGAAGCCTTCTGTTGGAATATTGTGATTGAAGTCCAGTGTCTTGTTATTAATTCAATCCAAGAGTAGTTGTTCTTCTGTTTGTGTCATCAGTAAGATTTAAAGGCTGGTTTGTTAATCTGTTTCTTTAATCACTTGAATCTTATATTCTGTTATAGTTTGATATAAGGTTTTTTTACTTTCTATTATATTATTTTTTAATAATATTCATATGTTTCTTGTATAAATATTTAGCTTGTTTTCAAAATTTACCCTCAACTCTCCTTCTTGGCTTATTATTCTTTAATAATAATCAACAACATTCTTTTTCTCTCTTTTGGTTTCCTGGATACACATAAATACTCTGGTCATATCTGTTCAAATTGAGATTTAGTTGTCATAGGATATTATTTTTATATAATACATTATTTTACCTTCTACATACAAGTTGCTTTTTAGTTATTACATCATAATACTCAATACAATTTACATATTATTTTATCTGACAAAACTATGAACAATTTTAATATCAAATATTATAGTTATTTGTAATTTGACAAATATTTTTGAATAATTTATTATTTACTGAACATAATCATCTAGGCCTATGTTGACTGGTTATATTTTTATATTGGAAGACTCATAATCGATCCTGCTTATACTTGTTTTATATTAATTAATTTCTTTAAATATAAACAAACTATTAATTAACAATTATATTTTAATTACTATAATTCCCTTCAGGGCTTAACTGAATGCACACTTTTAAACCATTGTCTGTGTGATTAATATCTATTAAACTTATATAACTCAACACTAATAAAGAAAAAACTAAATGTTAATGCCAGTATCTTCTGTTACTATGGATTAGTAATTCATTTCATTAAATAATTGTTTATAATTACTATCCACTCACAGTTATTCTTAATTGACTACCACTGTATCTCACATACTCTTACCAATTAATTACACTTGTCTTGTATTACATTTGTGGCACATCTTAATTACATTTTACATTTACTTCTAAATTTGTATTGTACTTTATATGACTTTCTAATTGATTCACTCATTATTCATTAAATTTATTATCATTATTTATTTGTTTATGGACTACTCAAAATCTATCTGGGTACTGTCTATATAGTATATTAATCTGTCATAGTAATGTCTGTTGTAGGACTTTTGGTTTTGAAATAGGTTCACACTTTTATTTATTATTGTTTCTTCTTTCAAATTATTTTGATTTCGATTTGTTTAGATAACTTGTTGTTATTGCTCGCTGATGTCTTCAACAGTTGAAGTGTATGATATTATGGGAAATATCACTATAGTATTGATGACTCGGAACACTAAGTTTTTTATAAGTAAAAACGTATAAGTTTTTACTTATAAAAAACTTAGTGTTCTGAGTCATCAGTACTATAGTGATATTTAGTTAAGTAACGGACACATCATGGACAACGAAATCCAAGATATTATGGTATTAATATTGCTTGGTGATAAGATTGACATTTATTAAACAAATTCTTCATTATTATAGGCAAATTGAAACCTACTTTTCTTGTCGATACCAATTATTTTCTTCTTTATCTCTGGAGTTTGTTTATTTGTATTGGTGGCTTTAACGAATTGTAATGCTTGAGTTTTCTCTTGGTTCATTGTGTATTCTATTTATATATTCCATTCTTTTATTCACATTGATTCCATACTAATGTTAAATGATTCCCCCTATATTAAAATGGTATTATGAATGAATATCGACGTTGAGTGGCCCTTTTACGTCCAATTGCTCATCCGAACATTCACATACCTGGTACAGTGCACTTTGGCTGCTGCCCATAAAATAATTCTAAAGTGGCGCCTTAGCTTTCTCACTCTATAAATAAAATAATTATAAATCTTATCATTATACACATCATTGGAATCTTTTATCTTCTGAATATTTTTTCTTATTCTACATTACCTTCCAATAACTCCATTTAATTATTATATTCAATATTACTGTTGGTATATTTCTTAAGTAGATTTCTTTCTCTTTTATATAACTTCACTTCAGAGTTCAATGATTTTAGCCTTAATGTCATTCACCTTTGTTATTCAATACCTCTTGTAATATAGTAGTTTTAATTATCCTTCTATTATTCTATCTGTTTTTATCCTGCAACTCTTCTTCAGCAAGTTCATTTTCTAATTAGTTTATTAAATTTCTCTTAGGCTTTTGTCATTAATATTGTGCTCCATTATTATTATTATATTACTATATATATATTATTTATGCTTGATTTAAATAGATGCGCTTATTTCTTTTAGAATTTTGGTGTCGTTACAATGTTAACAGCAAAAATGACTATTACCAAAGCTCTGAGAACTGTCATATGATAATGGCATGACAATGTATCAGTTAGAATAATCAACAACTTATTAAGGCACACTGTAAGGAGGTGTACTGTATGTAATCACTTTGCACACATCATTCCAGAAGTCTGTTCTAAAAACAATTATAATCAACCTGCTGTTTCAACAGTACTAATAATGCAGCATGGCAAAATTTAAACCATTTTTGTTGGTCTGAACGTTTGTTTCAAGCTGAGTATACCAAATATGTTTGTAATAGGTTTATAATTTAAGATGTGAAGTATATGAAGCCATTACTAGTACCTGTTCATTAGACAAGAAATTATAACTATAATTTCCATTAATTTTGTTAATGTTCTTTGCCATTCATTATTTAGTTATTTTTTTACTATCAGGAAAAGTTCTGATGAAATTTCTGTACGTGTCATTTTGGTCTCTCTCTCTCTCTCTCTCTCTCTCTCCCCCTCTCATTTTTATTTATTGACAAAACATAAAAAACAGACACTCCTCTGTATGTGTCCACATTGCATAAAATTAAAAAAAATTAATCCAAGAAATAAAAAAAAAACTTGTAAATTCTGAAAACATTTGTTCTAATACAGAATTCAAATTAGATAAAGGAAAAAAGGAATTGTGTGTGTGTGTGTATATGTGTGTGTTTTAATGGAGACATCTCCCCCTTGCTCCTCAACCACTTTCAGAAAGTGAACAGACAGAACAATACCTGACTTGCAAATGGTCTTGAAACATACTAGTAATCTTGGAAAAGAGGATCAGTCCTCTGTGTGTTTTAATGATAATTAGTTAACCAATGGACATGTCATGGACAGTGGTGTACGCAGAAATCAGTCTGGGGGGGGGGGCTTGAACCTCAGCAGTCCATATATTACCCTACTCTTCTACAACTTATAGTATAAGGTACAGCACACATACCAGTTAATGGTTAAAATTTATTAGTAGGCATATTATTTTAGTAGGTTTCACATTTTCGATATTAAAAATATATTATTCGTGATGGGGGACTTATGTCTCATTCTATTTTTTAATCAACAAATTTTAAAAACAATACTTTTTTCTTTCTAAAACTAAATATTTTTAATAGATTATTTATGTTTATTGTAATATTTAACAACACATTCATTTTACTTCAATTATACTATAATATTATACATTAATATCAGTAGCATCGGAATACAGTTTTGCAACGTTGGTGTTTAACAACTATATATTTCAAATGACTTGCTAATTAACTAATTGTGCCAATACGAAAAACCGTTTTTCATTAAACTGTTATACTTCTTACTGTTATACTACTATTTTACTAATACTTTATTAATGAAAAATTACACAAATGCATATTAGCTGAATTCTTACAAAATTAACAGCAGTATTTGAAAAATGAAAAAGAACCAATGTACAGTAAATAAGAATCAAGTTGACTATTAATTTACAATAGGTAAAGCATTTGTGTCCAAGCAAAGCAATTTGTAATTTAAAAAGCCAAGTCCATTCTCCTATTTCCTTGATTGGCAAATTGCTCAACAATATCTTCAGGAGAGATGTCGATTTCCCTGTGAATATTGCCCGAAGCTAGCCCATTAAGCCATGATGTAGACCTCAGCCATGTCTTCAACTGCCTCAGAGAAGGAGCGTTCTGGATCAGCTGACGTTACTGGGAGTACACACAATACTTCTTAAAATTTTCAAACATTGGGAAATACATCTGGATTGCAAGCTTGGAGAGAAGACAGAGCTGTGTCTGGAACATTCATATCTGCTTCATCCACCCACTTTTGCTTCCATATTTCTGCCTTAAGTTTAAGTTGCATCTTGGAAATGTTAGGGTAAATGATAGAGGCAACAGACTGGTTGATCTATTGAGCCTTAATGATGAAATGAGGCATAAATACTTGAAGATGACAAATTTTATTAAACTCAAGTCTGAAACGAGTTTCTAATTCAACAACACAATGATCAACAAAAGGAATATATAAATTTAGCTTGTAGAGTTGTTTCACCCGCAATTCCTGGCCAGCATTTGCTCTATGTGATTGATATGTGATAACAAGAATACTGGAATGATTGCATAATTGCACCTTTTTTTTTTACAGGAAATTTGTGGTCAGCCATACTTTCAGTGTAATTATTACAAATAACGGCATAGGTCTACTTCATGTTACCATCAATTTGAGATTTATATTGTAATAATAAATTACTAATGTCTGTTATTTTACGTAATAATGAAGACTTGTTTTGTGAAAGAACATTTGTGTCAGAACAGCCAGGAATTATATTTTCACTATTTTCAGAGAATTCAGAAACAATCACGGAAACATTGTTGTTATTGCTACAAAGCCTCACTAACACAAGTATCTTGCTGTGATGATGTAGAAGTTGACAAAGAACATGTAGGCCTTTCTGCTACACTATCACACTTCGCTAATTTAGTTTTTATTACAAAGAAACCCAAAGTTCTGACTTTCCTTTTTGGAACTTTTGTCTTGCCATCAAGTTTGGACTTATTAGTCTCCATCTTAGACATAACAAACAATCAAATAATCACTAATAAAACTACAAAAATGGCGGATTTAATAAACACCATACTGCTAAACAAACACAAACGCACAAACACAAACGCAACAACGTGTGTACGAGTGGTGTAAGTATCTCCTGAATGACTACCTCCGATCACTGCAGAAAATAGAGAATATGTGGAAGCTTGTAGAGGCTACCTCTCACCCGTGGTGCTCGTGCAGCGAACTTCTGTTCGCACGAGCACGCGTGAAACTCGAAATTTTGGACACACGCTGTGGAGTGCGTGCATGCTTCGAAGGGACTGCACGCCACAGGCAGGCGTGCAGGATTTGGTAAGTAGGTTAGTTATCTTTATACGTTTGGAAAATACGATACATTTTAAATAAAATATTATCGTTTCTAGAAATTAATTATTTTATAATAATATATATATATATAACGATTCTATTTTTTTAAGTAAAAAAATTATCCAAAAATTTTGTATAAATGTAAAGTGTTTTCAAAGTCATTTTTTTCATTATTACAGCGGCATTATTCAAGATATGAAATTAGGAACATTATTAAAATTTTCGTTTTATTTATCGACTGATATAAAAAAAGTGCTGAATTTAACTTAAGTACTAAATAATATTTTATGAAAAAGGTTTATATACTTATTTAAGTTTCATAAAAACATTAATTAATACTTACGAAAAAATTCTTAGGGTTCACTGGTAGTAGTGGCCAGTGGCATGTCACTGGTTAACGTGCGTGTGGCCGCGCCTCCGCGCCGTCAAATGAGAGCAAGAGCGAGAGAAACCAGGTAGTTTACTGAATATTACACTCTGCATAATACACCGCTCAATGAACTATAAATTATAATAACTGAAGTAATAATTGTTATTATAAACTACTTATTTTGTTAGTATTTATATCCCCGTCCAAATCCGCCGAAATATGCAAATTTGTAATTTTAAACAAGACCTAAGTATATTAAGGAAGTGCATATTATATTTTTGCGTTGGGGGGGCTTGAGCTCCCCCCCCCCCCCCCGCGTACGCCACTGGTCATGGACAACAAAATCCAAGAATTTACAAATGAATAATGAAAACGCAAAGATTAAAAACTAATAAGAAATCATTCAATAGACATAAAGAAACAAATTAATAAAATTTATTAATGAATCAAAGGAATTCAGAAATTCAACTGATAATCACACATTAGTACATAGTGTTACTAATTTCACAATTCCACAAAATTTGTAACTATTGGATAGTGAACACTGGATTTCAATATAGTAAGCGTACATATATTAATGTAGGTCGTTTCACAAAAAGTGAATGGAAAAGAGAAGAATATACATTTCAAGTTTTTTAAACTGAAAACAAGAAATTCTTTAGAGTTAGTGTAATGTACTGTGTTACTGTAAGACAGAGCAGTGCTGTTAGTGTACTAATTAAGATGCATTAAATGTATAAATAAAGCTAAATGGCATAATGAGTTATTCGTAGATGACATCATTAATCTTCTTGGTGATGGTGTACAAGCCTTTCCACAGTGGTTGCAGGTTCGAGCTGATTCTTTTCTTCCTGATCATGTTGTAGAACTAAGCCTGGCAGCAGGTGTGAGCCTTAAATTCAGGTTAATCCAAATTGCTCATTAGACTTTGTCTAAATTTGAAGATATAAAGTGTTGATAAAGATGTTTAGGACCGTAATATAGTAAGGGTACACATATTAATAGGGGGCAGATTTCTATGACCTAAAAATGTAAGAAATATGCATGCATTTATGACCTAAAAAACATTAAAACATGACCAATAAAATCCAAAATATGACTTTATTAATGACACGTATGTGTTACATTTTTATTTTATTTATTAAATATAGAGCTAATCCTGATATTTATTATTTTTATTTATCTACTTCAAATGAGTGTCTTTAAGATAGTCACACAATGCAGCATTCACGAACTCATTTAACTGCATTCTAGAAAACAGCACCAACCCTGAAAGGAGAGAAAAGTAATTAAATAATTTTACTTGCTCAAATTCCATTTAACGCCCCTATTAAAAATATCCATACCTGATCTCAGTCTGAATTGTTGCATTTGATGACGACATGCATTTTCAGGTTGTGAAATGAAAATCCTCTCCTGTTGTCGCTGAGAATGGTCTTGTAGTGAGAAAAACTTCTCTCCACATCGCACGAAGTAATGGGGGCGTACTTATATAAACTTAGGTAAAAGGATGAAAATTCATTTTCGAAGTCTGAACCTGGTTCATTTCCGCACAAAATCTCACTTATGCCACACAGTTGCAAAAATCCAGGATTCTTCTCCAGTACACTCACTAATTTTGCACAAACTTTGGCTGCTACCATTCCTTTTGCATGTTTTATCTCTTGTTCTGTGTATTTTACAATATTCTGAGCATCACTTAGTTCAGAACCCGAAGCTTCTAGCTGGGTGATTTTGCTTGGTAACAAACCGAAGTTGGATTTCAAGTAAGCCAGGTCAGTTTTTATAGTGGAACATGAAAACAAATCTTGCATTATTTCCACTGATGAAGAATCTGTAGGGTCCAAGGAGTTCATGATCTTCTCCACGGTGTCGTAATTGTTGCAGTAATATACTGCAGCTTCAATCCAGGTACTCCAGCGTGTTAGGACAGGCTGGGGAGGAAGGGGCAATGAAGGAGCTGCATCTTTAAATGCCTGCAGGCGGAGTGGTGATTTCTTAAAGGTTTTCTTTCCATTTGATATTAACTTATCCACTTCCGGGTAGTTACTGCGAATTTCTTCGGCCACTCTATGTAAAGCATGCGCAAGGCATGTGTATCATCTTCGGATATAACATCTTCAGTCCCTTGGCTGCTTTCATCATGTAAGGAGCCGCGGCAGTAATAAAGAGAAGACCATTCTCTCTTTTTGCCCCATTTGGCCAAAGTACATTCAAAGAATTGTCGAATAAGACAGCAATACTTGAATGATTTGTCCTCTCTAGCACTTCATGCTAAGAGGAATATTTCTCCAGGTCTGTCTTCTTATAGTGTTCCAACAATCACGTTTGCAACATACCTCCCATCAGCATCTGTTTTTTCATCAATTGAAACCCATATTTTACAGTCCCCCAAACTACATCTTATTTTATACAACCCTCTTCGTAACACCCAGTCAGATTCATTTGGAACCGGATGTTTCGTATATTTCTCCAGAAACTGTCTCAAGCTTTGATTGTTAAGCTTTTTCAATGGGATGTTGGGTGAAATCATCACCCTGCAGAGATCCTTTGTGAACTCTGAAGTGTTGGAAGATGAAGTTGAAGTACTAGCAGATTTTTCGAATAATAGAAGTTGTCTACTTGCGACTGCTGACTGTCTTTGTAAGCAATTTTTATGTTTTGCCGTATTACAGTGTTGCTGCACGGTGAAACGTTTCTCAGTGGCGACTTTAACTTCACACAACTTACAAAATAAAATAGTGCCATCGGTACTAAATATTTTATCACCAAATTCTCGAATAAAACAGCGCAAATTTTTTATTCACCAAACTCTTTATTCTAGGCATGATGGAAACAAACTGCGGACACACGGAATGAGTGAATGACCATTACAGGGGAAGGTGAAAGTTAAAAGCACTTTACAAAATGTAAGAAAAACGCGCCCCCTCCCTTCGCTTCTGCTCACTGGCATTATCGCTCACGGAGACAGACAATATTTGCCTAACGGTAGTCCTACTTGAATATCCGCATTCCAAAGACATTTCACACCTTATTCACCATTTCTCCGAATATATAGGTATTTAAGGATATCCTGAAAGATGTTTTTACTACTTTAACACACCACAATTTGTTACGGAACGAATAAATGCATTTTCGTGTGAAAAATACACGAAAAATGCCATTATAATCCATTTTCACTGTAAATATGCTGTAAAACTTCATAAATGTCTAAATATGCATATAGAAAGTCAAGAAATATAACTTAAATATGCATTTTAGTGCTAAATATGCTACAAAACTAAAAAACTACAGAAATATGCAATTATATGCACAATAAAACACTATCAATCTTCATCACAATACTTAGAACCAAGTTTAAATTAAGCTGAAACCTGAAATAATGTCAAGGAAAAAAATATGACATATCATAAAAATCCGCCCTACATATTAATGTAAAGCACGTTTCCATAAAAAGTGAATGGAAAAGAAAACAAATACACAATTTCAATTTTTTTAAACTGAAAAGAAGAAATTCTTGAGAGTTAGTGTAATGTATTTTGTTACTGTAAGACAGAGCAGTGCTGTTAATGTACTAATTAAGATGCATTAAATGTATAAATACAGCTAAATGACCTAATAAGATATTCTTAGATGTAGTAATTCTGGTTAGGTCAAATTGCTCATTAGACTTTGTCTAAATTTTAAAGATGGTTAGGACTGTACATTAAAAACATTGTTTGCACATATGAGTAGGAAGCAGATGTATTAATATAATGTTACCGTACCCAACAAGATCAGGAACAATTATGTATATTAAATTAAGTAGTTAGTGGACTTAAACACCTGCAGTAGAAACTCCAGTTTTTATAAAACAAATAGGGAGAGAATTGAAGATTTCTTGTTTGGAAATGTTATATCTGTTTTCTTCACAAGTAACCAAGGTTACTCTACTATAAGGTTGGGCCCTAACCGAAACGAATTGCTATTGGCTGTTGAAATGACGTCACCATCGAGGAACGAGCTGCGCGGTAAATACCTCTCAATACAAATATGTTATTTTTTTATTAACTACAGTTTGTTTGTTATTTATATTTTTATTTATGAACTTATTTTATTGAATGAAGTACGTAATAATGTTATATGAAGCGAATGTTTGCGTAATTTAAATGTGTACGCTTTTAATATTAATCGTACGGTATAGCAACTGAAGAAGCAGTACGGATTTCCTATACATAATTTTTAATAAACCGATTGATAGTCGGAAAAATAATACCGAAACACCTTGCTAAAAATTAAATTTAGTAATTAGATCAGTCTAGACTGATATAAACAAAGCCTGAATACTAACGAAGCAAATTTTAGTAGACTAATTACAGAAGTGACTCGTTTTATCAAACTATACACTTATTTGTTAGAACATTTCCGTTCGCCTGCATACAATAGACACGGTTTGAAAAAATTGAAAGTAATGACAATTAAATGCTCTTTGTAGTTCCTATTTTTAGTTCCTATTTTCTACACCCTTTTTTTATAATTTTTTAAAGCCCGTGTTAGACTTTAGAAATAAAATTGCAGTACAATAGGCTTTATAACTTCTCTTTTTTCATCATAGTATTCCTTATAATTTGATGAAAATATATCATTATTTGGTAGCGCTCATGTGTACGCGCGCACACACATGTATTTTTTTCAACCACAACTTCCCCTCACGCTTTATCTAGGCTTGGGACTAGCTATATTCTGTACAAAATTAATTTAAAATTTTAATTTTACAGAATATAGGCGGTTTAAAAATTGTGGGCTAATTATACATTGAACCCGTTTGTTTATAGACGGAACCCAGAGTCCACTGACCAGTTACTTATCAGACCTCTACTCAGTTCAAAGTCCAAACCAGACAGCGGCTGTCTAAGTTCCGCCTTCCTGCAAAGAACAATGATGCCTATAATACCATCCTAATTAATACAAAAGTAGAAATATATTAATTAATGTGTGGGTTTAACTATGGACGATGCGTGCCACTGGCGTGATTTTCTCTTCTGTGCTTCTGCTGCTGTCATGCGGCCATTCATGAAACGAAGGCGAATGAACATTCTCGTCCTGGCGTATATTTTTACAACTTCTGTTGGCATCTCAGGAAATTTACTTAAAATTCTTGTAGTGATATTTTTTATAATATTTTTACTTTTATACAAACTATCCGGCCCATTGATGTCCCTAAAAATTATTTCACACTGTGAAATCTTGTGCACCCAGTCTTCTGAAGGAACAAGAAGACCTCCTTGAGATAAAAACTCTATCCAGCCTCCAGCAGAAGTACCAACGGGAGGGGGATATACATTTTCTGAAGGTGTTCCCATTGTAGGACCATGCTTTCTCCCACGATAGGCAATGTAGCCAGCTAGGTAGCGGAACCCCTCAGTAGAGCAGTCTGCTCCATCACTGATCGCAGGAACATCAATGTCTGCACTAAATGACAAGGAGAAATCTTGCATTTCTGTTGACCCTTCAATCATAGATAGCTGCTCGGTCATGTCATGTAAGATACCTTGCAAGAGATGAGAAGTCATAATTTCCTGATCATCATCTTGGACAACAGGTGCTTCCTTCGAAAAAGGTATTTTATTTGTATTTTGACCCACCAAAAGCAAACGAAGTCGATGTTTAACTTCTCTCGGTGGTGGGTTAATAAAAAACTGCCCAATGCCTCGTATTTGGGAGAAAAGATTTTCCAGGCAGTCTTGATTTCTTGCAGTTAAAATATATTTAAGATTGTTTTTTCGTATATGACTACAAAGGCCAAATAACGAGTTGATGGTCATCATGAAACCTTTTTGAAATGGCAACAAATTCTGAGAGTTTCCTACGCGCATTGTTTCACAACAAGTATACATTTTTTTAAGTACGCCTTCTTGTACTTCGTGGTGAGTGCCATACCCAGTAGCCAAAGCTTTATTATCTACACATCTTCTTGAATTTAAAATATCGAAAGAATCGTTAATCAGTTTAAAAAATTTAGCCACATGTTCTTCTTCAGGAAATAAATATCGAATTGCTTCAGCCGTTGTGTTTGAGAATAACTGCGTCGCCAAAAACACGCGCTGACGTTCCCTACCTTTGACGGTGAGATGGACATGTGAGAGCTTAGGGCACAATTTGAATTCACCATTATCCAATGCCAACAATTTTTCAACGGTCGTCTTTGTGACGTGTTTGTTGTCAGAGAGTGTCAGACCGTCATCTAGAAAATGGTTTCGTAAAAGCTTATAAAGGTGGGGAACATCTGCGAAAACCCATATGACTTTTTCTACGTTGTGTGGGTTTGGGAACCACGAATTTGTATACGTTACGTTTAGTTCATTCCACACTCGTCAATTTTTTGTCCCTAGTTCTGCTACAGTGGCAACAACATTGTACCCTACGTCTTCCACGCAACAAATAATGTTTTTTAACAATGCAGTCGACATTTGGACATCAAAATCATAATATATTGCCTGCTTCCAACCAGCTACGAGGCCACGAAGCATGGCAATCTAACAATTGCTGTGAGGCCCTACAACACGATCTTCCTTCTGATCGTAACTGACGCTACTATCTACATTCATTTCGTCAAAAGAAATAACACACATTCTTTCAGCAGTGGTCAGTGTGTTCACCTGGGCTTTCATGAAACACAGAACATCATGGAGTATGCCCGGCTGACAGCAAAATGGAGCAGATGTCCATCTCTTCAAAGTCGATAGTCCTGGCAAGGGAAAACCACATTTATTTCTCAAGAACAAGTAACATTTTCTTGATACAGTGTGTAGTGTAACTGCCTTTGCGATGTCTTCAGAGTTCCATTTTGCACGGTTTTTATTTGACAGTAAGCAGTTAATTTGTGTTTCAGTAAAAATTTGTCCTAAAACTTTTTTTATCTTATCTTCAACAAGTTTTTTCAGATTCTCGTCTTGACGTTTTAAATTTTCAAGAGCAACCTTTCTCTGTTCCTTCAGAAGTGTATTTCTCAGCTTGAAAGTCCCGCACATACTGTAGATTTCAAAAAACGGTTTTCACTTTCCAACTTTTTTACATACTTCTTAAGTGATTGTACATCCTTGAGCTCAATCTCGCAGTTTGTAATAGTGCTTTGGTCCATTTTAATTTTTTTGGGTGACAAAGCCGATAGGGTTTTTAAGGCTCTTTTCCTGACCTTTCTCGCATGACATCTCTCTCTTCTGCCACTGACTTTATTACTTTCAAGAACGCCTGATACCCCTGTATTATCATCACTGCGGCAAGGCATACCGTCATTACAAGCAGTGATGACGACGGGAAGATTAACATGGGGGACAGCATCTTCTCTGAGAACACTTCTTGATGGTATATTCATTAACTCATCACGTAAGTCACGGACATAATCTGTTGTAGAAAGTGTTTTGAGCAAACCGTAGCATTTGAAATATTAATATTATCTTTTCTGTAGCACTTCGAAATCCATATTTTTTGTACTCTGGGGTCTTTTGGAAATTAATGATATTTAATATCTGTCCCGTTCGTTATTTTGTTGTGTGAATTACAACCGGCTACAGCACACGAAGGCATATTGGCAGTAAAATAAGGACAAGAGTAAGTTCAAACAACGGAAATAATAGCTATGTTCAATAACGAAAAATCAAAATGAGACGAAACAACAAAGTTTACCTTGGTGTCACAACAAAAAACGAATACACCTTGAAAACTAAAAACTATCGCAACAACAAGCAACAAGAAATCTAATAATAAACAGAAAATTAAGAGAAAGTAACTGTACAAGAATAAAAGTACAACAGCTAAAGTAATAGCTATGTTCAACAAACACCCAAAACTATGTCAACAAACAAAAGAATAAATAGAAAATTAAGAAAGGTAATTGAAAATAATTAAATTTTCGTAAACACCTATACAAACGTATTGGTAACCTAACACTGTTACTGTCGAAACGTTCTTGTGAAATGCCACGCCAACAATATTTAAATTTAAACAGTTCTGTACCACTTTTTTTTTGCAAAACACTACACGTATTTGTTCTAAATCTGTATTGCTACACCTACGAACAAACGCATAATTAACAGTGATTAAACTCACAATTTATAACACCCGGATAACACCTATATAACAACAATGTAACAATACTAGGCAAGCAGTAATTCCGCCACAGAGTACGAATATAAATAAAACTGAATTCCGCCTCCAAGGTGACGTCATGCGCTGTAGCGTGGATTCAGAACGCGTACTGCGCAACCCATTCGGCCCCCCCCCCTGCAAGTAACTAATGGGAGGTTATGATTTGTAATCATGTTTTCTCATAATGTATGTTGTTTATGGCCTTTTTTTTAAGAGTATGAAAAAACAATAGATACTGTACTTGAAAAAAAGTGAATTTTATTGGTACATACTAAACTATAGAGTCCTATTTGTTTCTGTTCATTAACAAAGGTCCGTAATGTAATAATTTTGTGTGTAATATACAAGCATTCTTTAATATGTTTACGAGATTCTCCAATTTTATTTGCATTAATTAAGACCGTAGTAACTTATAAATTCCACTGTAACACATTACCATTAAGGTAAATACTGAATCATTTGCGTGTTAACAGAAACTGCACACTGCTTTTTATTGCATTATATTGAAAAAAGTATTTTAATGTACTTGTTTGGTTATACGTTATATTGTACTAGGTTATACGTTCTAATAATGATCTTCGAATAAATACAGCCTTTTATCCATACAACAAATACAGCCTTTGAATGTACACTAACTAAGGAAATTTTTGTTAAGTCTAATTAATTTTAAAAATCTAAAAGGTTAAGTTAAATTTGTTAAACGTAGAAAACCTCCAAAAAATCGTCTCTGTACCGTAATTATGTGTGATAAATGGAAACTAATTTCTGTACTTCTAATAATTACACCCTTTTAACGTACACTAACAAAGGAAATTTTATTTAAGTTACATTGTCGTACATAACCTCCATAACCTGCCATTAGTTACTTGTGAATAATACTGATCCATTAGAAATCTGGACACGGAAAGGAATTACAAAGGAGGTAACTTATTGGAATGTGCTAAGCGTTATGACGGATCTAGCTTACGATGGTACGGCAAACTCAAACTTCCGTCTCCTCGTTTGTACTTACTTTCCGTGTCCAGATTTCTACTGAATGTGTATTATTCACAAGTAACTAATGGCAGATTATGGAGGTTATGTACGACAATGTAACTTAAATAAAATTTACTTTGTTAGTGTACATTAAAAAGGTGTATTTATTGGAAGTACAGAAATTAGTTTCCATTTCCCGCACATAATTACGGTACAGAGACGATTTTTGGAGGTTGTGTCTACGTTTAACAATGTAACAACCTTTTAGATTTTAAAAATTAATTAGACTTAACAAACATTTCCTTAGTTAGTGTACATTAAAAGGCTGTTTTTATTGTGTGGATAAAAGGGTGTATTTATTCGAAGTACCGGAATTAAAACCTATTTCCAATTTAGAACGTATAACCTAGTACGTTATTGGTACATATTTTATTGGGGTTTTGATACATATTTTATTAAAAGGCTGTATTTACTGGAAGTACAGAAATTAATTTCCATTTATCGCACATAATTACGGTACAGAGACGATTTTTGGAGGTTGTGTCTACGTTTAACAATCTAACTTAACCTTTTAGATTTTTAAAATTAATTAGACTTAAAAACATTTTCCTTAGTTAGTGTACATTCAAAGGCTGTAGTTATTGTATGGATAAAAGGCTGTATATAACATTAAAGGCTGTATTTATTCCAGGTACCGGAATTAAAACCTACTTCCAATTTAGAACCTATAGCCAAGTACAATCTAACATATAACCAAACAAGTACATTCAAATCCTTTTTTCAACATAATGCAATAAAAAGCAGTGTGCAGTTTCTGTTAACACGCAAATGATTAAGTATTAATAATGGGTTACAGTGGAATTTAATGTTACTACGGTCTGAATTAATGCAAATAAAATTGGAGAATCTCGTAAACATATTAAAGAATGCTTGTATATTACACACAAAATTATTACAGTACGGACCTTTGTTAATGAATAGAAACAAATAGGACTCTATACTTTAGTATGTACCAATAAAATTCACCTTTTTTCAAGTACAGTATCTATTGTATTTTCATACTCTTAAAAAAAGGCCATTAACAACATTTTAGTTACTTGTGAAGAAAACAGATATAACATTTCCAAACAAGAAATCTTCAATTCTATCCCTATTTATTTTATAAAAACTGGAGTTTGTACTGCAGGTTTTTAAGTCCACTAACTACTTAATTTAATATACATAATTGTTCCTGATCTTGTTGGGTAACATTATATTAATACATCTACTCCCTACTCATATCTCAAACAATGTTTTTAATGGTCGGTCCTAAACATCTTTAAAATTTAGACAAAGTCTAATGAGCAATTAGACCTAACCTGAATTACTACACTACATCTAAGAATATCTTATTCGGTCATTTAGCTTTATTTATACATTTAATGCATCTTAATTAGCACATTAACAGAACTGCTGTGTCTTACAGTAACACAATACGTTACAATAACTGTAAAGAATTTCTTGTTTTCAGTTTAAAAAAGTTGAAATTGTGTATTCTTTTCTTTTCCATTCACTTTTTGTGAAACAACCTACATTAATATGTGTACGCTTACTATATTGAAATCCAGTGTTCACTATCCAATAGTTAAAAATTTTGTGGAATAGTGAAATTAGTGACACTATGTACTAATGTGTGATTATCAGTTGAATTTCTGAATTCCTTTGATTCATTAATAAATTTTACTATTTTGTTTCTTTATGTCTATTGAATGATTTCTTATTAGTTTTTAATCTTTGCGTTTTCATTATTCATTTGTAAATTGTTGGATTTTGTTGTCCATGACATGTCCATTGGTTAACTTATTATCATTAAAACACACAGAGGATGGATCCTCTTTTGCAAGATCACAAGTATGTTTCAAGACCATTTGCAGGTCAGGTATTGTTCTGTCTGTTCACTTTCTGAAAGGGGTTGAGGAGCAAGGGGGAAGATGTCTCCATTAAAACACACACACACACGCTAGCAGCACACAATTCCTTTTTTTCTTTATTTAATTTGAATTCTGTATTAGAACAAATGTTTTCAGAGTTTACAAGTTTTTTTTTTTTAATTTCTTGGATTAATTTTTTTTAATTTTATGCAATGTGGACACATACAGAGGAGTGTCAGTTTTTTATGTTTTTTCAATAAATAAAAATGAGGGGGGGAGAGAGAGAGACCAAAAATGACACGTACAGAAATTTCATCAGAACTTTTCCTGATATTAAAAAAAATAACTAAATAATGAATGGCAAAGAACATTAACAAAATTAATGGAAATTATAGTTATAATTTCTTGTCTAATGAGCAGGTACTAGTAATGGCTTCATATACTTCACATCTTAAATTATAAACCTATTACAAACATATTTGGTATACTCAGCTTGAAACAAACGTTCAGACCAACAAAAATGGTTTAAATGTTGCCATGCTGCATTATTAGTAGGTACTGTTGAAACAGCAGGTTGATTATAATTGTTTTTAGAACAGACTTCTGGAATGTTGTGTGCAAGTGTATTGTGTTCAAGTAGCAAGTTTCCACTACTTTATAAAACATATCCTAGAAGCAAACTTTGACATCCAGTTGCTGTTGCTGAGAAACCTTACTAAGGGACTTATAAAAAAAAAGAAAAACAACAATTACACGCTTGCTCTTTTGAACATCTGATGAAAAGGTTTTGTAAAGTGTACCTAACCTAAAAATGTACAATCCTCGACTTGTCTTTGTATTCCATACTTCTAGCAGTTTTACATGATGTATTGCTAACATGAATAAGAAAAGTTTAAATCTGCTGAAGGTCTAAACGAGTGATAGTTATTTCCAGACTGACAGGGCCATAAAATAATTCTGAAAGAATTGTTGTTTTTACAACACCATCCTTTATCAAGTGACTACTCAAATTTGCCAGTTTTTCACAGCAAACTGAAGTTTGATGATTTGATCCATCATGACCTAGTGATGGTTCAAACATTTCAAGGATTCTCCTAGCCTTAAAAAACTGGACTGGCGTCATTGAGTGACTAATGTTAAATTTACTTTGGGATACTTCCAAACATAATACAGTTTACAATAAACAAACAAAACTTTATGCCTGTCTAATTTTTCCAGAACTCCATACACATAATTTGATCTGGATAGAACATTAATTAAACAATAATACTATTCGATGCAAATAAATAAAATATCGGTATGGAGAACCATACATGACTTCCATGTTTTAAGATTTATATTTAAAATCATTTTAGAAATGAAATATTTCCACAGAAACTACTTCTATCTTCAGCCTCAAGCACAGAATTGTGGTCACTAACATATACCACCTCACGTTAGCGCACTCGATTTTCACTGATGATGGCAGTCGATGGCACTTCCGAAACGTCTGGTTTTGCAGAAAACATTGGACCACAGCCAAACAGCCCGTGAAGGAATTTTATCAACAAACTACTTCTTTGTTGCCGATAACGTAGTACACATATAAAAAATTATCCCCTCCCCTTCACCAATCATTTTCATTTATAGAAAATAATCCCCTCCCCCTTCAACTTCCCCCTACCCCTTTTCATTTATAGATATTTCACCTACCTTTCTACAGTGGATTATTATGACCTTCTTTTCAGGATACTTTATTTATCAAAATTAAGTACTTTACTCTTGCTAAAACATAAAACGTTGCAGGTAAACTACCCCTTCTCCTTAACCGATCTTCACCAAAATCAACAGACCTTGAGTCCTCTACAATATACAAAAAATTATTTGAATTTGCGGCAGTTATCGTTCGCCATAGACAAAATTCTACACACAGACGTCTTTCAAAAAATGACTTTTCTTCATGTTTTGAGGGTAGTACAATCAGAATCAGCCCTTATCTCGAACGCGATTTTTTTTCCATCCATTTCCTTATGGAACATGGAAGTAAAAACAATATCCTTCTTTTTATAATATGTATTGCACTTGTTTTCTACCATGGGACACTAATTATTAGATAAAATGGTTACCTTCATTTAAGCCACCTTCCACTCACTGTGTACTTTCTCAGAGGCTATAACATGTTCTTTTTAACGTTGCCGAACATAAACTGATGTTAAATTAAAAATAAAGTAAAGGCTTAGCACCTGAAGTTTGCAACGTCCAAGTTGAAGAATCTATTTAATTATTGCACTTAACTTGTTATAAGTACTGATTACATTTCAGGATTATTATTTTCAGAAATAATGTATGTAAACCAGTTTTCCCCCATATGAAGTTAATTAAAATTCTTTAATGCATAGCATTACAGGCCTTTATGGTAGTAGATTTGAATTATTAAATTTGAATTTACACAAATAATTCTCTTTGATTAACCAGAGTTACACACACAAACTAAATGTTGAGTGTCCTCCTAGTGTATAAATTCAGCTAAAACACTATTCCAAAAACTTACCTTGTTACTAGAATGTGTGACATGAGGAACTTTTCATGTTAAATAGTTTAAATACTTTGTATTGAGAATTAAGCATTTTAATAATTTCTATTTATGCAGGCGTATAGCAAAATCTGATCATCATGAAAAAGGAATAAGGCATTTTGTAATAACAATTAACTTATTAGTTCCTGCTGTATTACCGACTCATATTACAAGACCAATTTTTGTTTAATTGAAAAGATATATTATTATTGTTTCTTTTGGTGCAATCTGTAAATTACATGACACACGTCCATAAAGGTTTGAAAATATGCTTATTGCAGGATAGGAATAAATTCTCAAAAAACTAATACAAATCTGTTATAAAATTATCTTGTTGTTGCATCCTCTTCGTTCACTTTAGTAATTTAATAATATATATAAAACTTTCACTAATGAACTTACTGTTGTCACTTCCCAGTAGGAATGTCACTGGGGCTCAAATGGGGGAGTGATGCGTAATATATGGCCTGCATACAAGAGCTGGTCACTAGCCTCTCCTCTCCAACTCCAACTCTCACCTACAAGCGGTGGGCCCTGTTAAGTCGAGCAACCCATGCTAAGGTTGTGGTAACCAATCCCTTCGGCAGCTTGGGTCGGCGAGTCAACGAGAGATGGGGGTCTGGGCGAGGTGGCCCTGAGGTAATCAGGGACCCGGCTTACCAAGATGTAGTGTGTCGGCAGCAGGATGCATGGCGGGGTTGGCGGCGGAAGAACATAAAAATGTCAACGGCGGCGCCCATAGATCTAGTGAGTATGGTCTACTGCGGACGGGTGGATGAGACTCGTTAGCTCAGTGAAGGCAACTCATCTAAGAGACGGGAACTCTAAACATAAAACCCCTGGTCCTCCAGGTTGGGGGTTGGGCGTAGGGTTAACAACCCACCCCATAAAATAATATTGTTATGAAACCAAGAGAAAAAGGAAAAGCTGGACGGATTAATGGAATTGGGACTGGATCGTGGAAAATGGACAAAGATTTTAAACTTGCGACGTGGAACTTGCGTTCCTTATACAGACCTGGAGCCTTGAAAATATTAATAGGAGAGGTTCTCAAATATAAGATAGATGTTTTGGCTATGCAGGAGATGAGATGGACTGGTGCTGGAATCATGGATCGAAGGGACTACTCGGTGTATTACAGCTGTCAGAACCGGGACCATGTGCTTGGAACTGGCTTCTTGGTAAACCGTAGAATGAAAGCAAATATCATTGATTTTAAACCCCTTACACCTAGAATGTGTAAAATAAGACTTAGGGGAATCTTTTTTAATTATACTATAATAAACGTGCATGCCCCAACTGATGATAAGCCTGAGGAGGAGAAAGATGATTTTTATGACTTGCTGGAAAATGCGTATGCTAGCAGCCCTAGACATGACATAAAAATAATCATAGGTGACTTAAATGCCAAAGTGGGAAGTAGCCATGCTTGTAGTAATATAGGAAAGTATAGTTTACACTCTGAACACTCAGACAATGGTTTCCGACTATTGAACTTCGCAGTTGGTCAAAATATGATCATAGGAGGGACTTTCTTCGACCACAAAGACATACATAAGGGCACATGGGTCTCTCCAGACGGGAGAACGGTCAATCAAATAGATCATGTCCTATTGGATGGCCGCCATAAGTCAGACTTACAAGACGTTAGAGTTTATAGAAGTGCCAACATGGATAGCGATCACTATCTCGTAGTTGCAAAACTGAGAGCTAGAATCTCCAATAATAGAAATGAAAAAGGAATAAAGACTGTTAGATACAATACAGAAATACTAAAGGAAGAAGAAATAAAACGGAGGTTCGAGGAAGTTACTAATGAGAAAATTAGACAGTGGAGACTTGAATGCCGTGAGGAACAAGATATAGAAAACCACCGGCTTAATCTAAAAAACATGTTAGTGACCATGGGAGAAGAAATCGTTGGTTTGAAGAAGAGACATGGGCGAGATGAGTGGTTTGATAAGGAGTGTGAAGAGGCAACTGACTTCAAAAACAAGACATACAAATTTATGATCCAAAGGAAATGCACTAGGGCTGTTCAAGAGGAATACAGGAAGGCCAGGCGGAGGGAAAAGAAGATTCATTGAGGAAAAAAGAGGGAGTATATGATGAGACAGATGAAAAAGATAGAGGAATATAAGAGTAAAAGGCTGAGCCGAGATATGTACAGGAAGGTGAATGATATGAGACAGGAATTTCAGCCTAGAACAAATGCCTGTAGGGATAATAGTGGTGGCCTTGTGAGTGATAATGCTGGCGTAATCAGGAGATGGACAGAACACTTCGAAGAGTTGCTAGGCTCAGTTGGGGAGGCTTCGATGGAGGCATCTGAGAATGAAGAGGAAGCAGGAGAATTCGAGGATGATAGAGAGGAGTTGGTGCCATCCTATGACGAGGTGTATGAAGCTCTAGAAAAGCTTAAAAATAACAAGGCAGCAGGTTCCGATGGTTTACCAGGGGAACTATTAAAGAGCGCAGGAGGAGATTTCATAAAGGAATTTGCCCATCTCATAGAGCGAATATGGCTGGAGGAGGTAATGCCTGATGAGTGGAACAATGGGGTGGTGTGTTTAATACATAAAAAGGGTGATCTGCTCATATGTAAAAATTATAGGGGCATCTCTCTACTTAATACAGCATATAAGGTATTGTCCAACATCATGTTTTATAGGCTGCTTCCCTACGCTGAGGAAAACATAAAAGAATATCAGTGTGGATTCACTAGGAATAGGTCAACAACAGACCAAATGTTTACACTAAGGCAAATCCTGGAAAAAACGTTGGAATATGGAGTGGCCACTCACCATCTCTTTGTGGATTTCCAGTCGGCATATGATTCAATCAACTGGAAAATGCTGTATAGAGCTATGAAGGAGTTGAATATACCATCTAAGTTGGTGCGTATGGTTGGAGTAGTTATGTCTAATTCTAAGTGCCAAATCAGAATACAATCAAATCTATCTAACTCCTTAAAAACATTGAATGGGTTGAAACAAGGAGATGCCTTAGCGTGTCTGTTGTTCAACATAGCTCTAGAAAAGGTCATCAGGGATTCAGGAATTCAAACTAGCGAACACATATTTCACAAGAAGGTACAGATTCTGGCATATGCCGATGACATTGACGTCATAAGTAGGTCTGAATCTGGCTTAAAGGAAGCCTTTCAGGAACTGGAGTTGTCCGCTAAGGCTATGGGCTTGGTTATAAACCAAAGCAAAACCAAATATATGGTTGTAGGTGCCAACACTCGTGCCCTGTCCCTGCGCATTAACGATTATGAATTTGAAAAGGTTCAGGGTTTTCCATATCTCGGGTCATATGTGGACTCTGGAAATGACTCCTCTAGAGATATTGAAAAACGGATATTATCTGCTAATAGGTGTTACTACGGACTGGTGAAACATTTTAAGTCAAAGTTAATAAGTAAAGATACAAAAGCCACCCTATACAAGACTTTGATTAGACCAGTCCTGATGTATGGCTCGGAATGCTGGGTGTTAAAAAACTAGATGAGCAGAAACTATCCGTTTTTGAGGGGAGGGTACTGAGGAGAATCTATGGCCCTGTGAGGGAAAACGACATTTGGAGGCGACTGCATAATCGAGAGTTGTACGAAAGGTTTAAAGATCTTCCGATCGTGCAACTCATACAAATTAACAGATTGTGTTGGGCTGGTCATGTGCAGAGAATGGCGGAGGATAGAATCCCAAAAAGAGTGATGAATTATTTGCCGATGGGAAGGAGAAGGAAGGGAAGACCGCATACAAGATGGCTGGACCAGGTTGGTAAGGAGGCAGTGAGGCTGGGTGCAGTAAACTGGTGGACATTGGCCGGGAGTAGAGACCAGTGGGGAAGATTTCTTTTGGAGGCCAGGGCCCGGACTGGGCTGTAGCGGCGAGGATGTGTGTATGTATGTATGTAGAGGACTCAAGGTCTGTTGATTTTGGTGAAGATCGGTTAAGGAGAAGGGGTAGTTTACCTGCAACGTTTTATGTTTTAGCAAGAGTAAAGTACTTAATTTTGATAAATAAAGTATCCTGAAAAGAAGGTCATAATAATCCACTGTAGAAAGGTAGGTGAAATATCTATAAATGAAAAGGGGTAGGGGGAAGTTGAAGGGGGAGGGGATTATTTTCTATAAATGAAAATGATTGGTGAAGGGGAGGGGATAATTTTTTATATGTGTACTACGTTATCGGCACCAAAGAAGTAGTTTGTTGATAAAATTCCTTCACGGGCTGTTTGGCTGTGGTCCAATGTTTTCTGCAAAACCAGACGTTTCGGAAGTGCCATCGACTGCCATCATCAGTGAAAATCGAGTGCGCTAACGTGAGGTGGTATATGTTAGTGACCACAATTCTGTGCTTGAGGCTGAAGATAGAAGTAGTTTCTGTGGAAATATTTCATTTCTAAAATGATTTTAAATATAAATCTTAAAACATGGAAGTCATGTATGGTTCTCCATACCGATATTTTATTT
The DNA here is from genome assembly GCA_034769895.1 of Magicicada septendecula. NCBI lineage: Eukaryota > Metazoa > Arthropoda > Insecta > Hemiptera > Cicadidae > Magicicada > Magicicada septendecula. The sequence goes on from CM068367.1 coordinate 432,990,035, forward strand.
ATTTGCATCGAATAGTATTATTGTTTAATTAATGTTCTATCCAGATCAAATTATGTGTATGGAGTTCTGGAAAAATTAGACAGGCATAAAGTTTTGTTTGTTTATTGTAAACTGTATTATGTTTGGAAGTATCCCAAAGTAAATTTAACATTAGTCACTCAATGACGCCAGTCCAGTTTTTTAAGGCTAGGAGAATCCTTGAAATGTTTGAACCATCACTAGGTCATGATGGATCAAATCATCAAACTTCAGTTTGCTGTGAAAAACTGGCAAATTTGAGTAGTCACTTGATAAAGGATGGTGTTGTAAAAACAACAATTCTTTCAGAATTATTTTATGGCCCTGTCAGTCTGGAAATAACTATCACTCGTTTAGACCTTCAGCAGATTTAAACTTTTCTTATTCATGTTAGCAATACATCATGTAAAACTGCTAGAAGTATGGAATACAAAGACAAGTCGAGGATTGTACATTTTTAGGTTAGGTACACTTTACAAAACCTTTTCATCAGATGTTCAAAAGAGCAAGCGTGTAATTGTTGTTTTTCTTTTTTTTTATAAGTCCCTTAGTAAGGTTTCTCAGCAACAGCAACTGGATGTCAAAGTTTGCTTCTAGGATATGTTTTATAAAGTAGTGGAAACTTGCTACTTGAACACAATACACTTGCACACAACATTCCAGAAGTCTGTTCTAAAAACAATTATAATCAACCTGCTGTTTCAACAGTACCTACTAATAATGCAGCATGGCAACATTTAAACCATTTTTGTTGGTCTGAACGTTTGTTTCAAGCTGAGTATACCAAATATGTTTGTAATAGGTTTATAATTTAAGATGTGAAGTATATGAAGCCATTACTAGTACCTGCTCATTAGACAAGAAATTATAACTATAATTTCCATTAATTTTGTTAATGTTCTTTGCCATTCATTATTTAGTTATTTTTTTTAATATCAGGAAAAGTTCTGATGAAATTTCTGTACGTGTCATTTTTGGTCTCTCTCTCCCCCCCCTCATTTTTATTTATTGAAAAAACATAAAAAACTGACACTCCTCTGTATGTGTCCACATTGCATAAAATTAAAAAAAATTAATCCAAGAAATTAAAAAAAAAAACTTGTAAACTCTGAAAACATTTGTTCTAATACAGAATTCAAATTAAATAAAGAAAAAAAGGAATTGTGTGCTGCTAGCGTGTGTGTGTGTGTTTTAATGGAGACATCTTCCCCCTTGCTCCTCAACCCCTTTCAGAAAGTGAACAGACAGAACAATACCTGACCTGCAAATGGTCTTGAAACATACTTGTGATCTTGCAAAAGAGGATCCATCCTCTGTGTGTTTTAATGATAATAAGTTAACCAATGGACATGTCATGGCAACAAAATCCAACAATTTACAAATGAATAATGAAAACGCAAAGATTAAAAACTAATAAGAAATCATTCAATAGACATAAAGAAACAAAATAGTAAAATTTATTAATGAATCAAAGGAATTCAGAAATTCAACTGATAATCACACATTAGTACATACTACTACTACTACTCTCCAGCACTACAGCCCATGGTGAGCCTTGGCCTCCGCTACGACCCGTCTCCACTCATCTCTGTCCACTGCCTTCAGTCTCCAGTTCCTAATGCCCATCTTTCTTAGATCTTCTTCCACATCCTGCTGCCATCTTCTTCGAGGCCTTCCTCTTCTTCTTTTGCCCAGTATCGTTCCACTTAATATAGTTTTGGGCATCCTCGTAACATTCGTACGGAATACGTGTCCCAGCCATCTAATTCTAGCTGATTTTATGTGTCTCACCAGGTCTTGTCCACCAATCAACTCATTTATTTCACCGTTATTTCGGATCCTATACATATTCCCTTCCTTCACCGGTACAAATATCTGTCTCAAAATTCTTCTTTCAAAAATTCTTAGTGCACTTATATCCTTATTTACGAGAGTCCATGTCTCGGATGCATAAGTAACAACAGGTCTGATCAGTGTTTTATATAACATCAATTTGGTTCTTGGAGTTAGAAGCTTGGATTTCAGTAATGATTGGTTTGCATAGTAGGCTCTATTGCCAGTTATGATTCTATTTACTATTTCGCTGCTCACTCGGTTTTCATAATTCAGAATAACACCTAGGTACTTAAATTCTGTAACTCCTTGGAAACAGTAATGGCCTGTGTGAAGGTCTAGCAGTTCTCTATTTTCCTTCGCAGACACTTTCATGTATTTTGTTTTAGCCTCATTGACTTCCAAACCAATCCTGCTCACTTCCCTCTCTATTTCAATAAAGGTGTCTTTTAATACATTTTTGTTCTTGGCTACCAGCACAATATCATCCGCATATGCTCCTAGTTGCCTCGTCCTTTTGAAGATGTGTCCTCTGAACTCTATCTTGTTTATAGCATAGTGTAGTGCCAAGTTAAAGAGGGTCGCAGATAATGCATCACCCTCCTTTACTCCAGTACCAACCGTATAATCTCGGCTTTTGTTTCTTCCCAGAACTACTTTTCACCTGAAATCGTACAGACTGAGCAGTACCAGTCTCACAATCTTTTGAGGTACTCCCAATTCTTCCAATGCTATTCGCAACATTATTCGATTTACACTATCGAAGGCTTGCCTGAAATCTATAAACAGTATATGGATGTCAATACCATATTCGAAACATCTTTCGAGTGACTGCCTCATGACGAAAATTTGATCGACTGTGCTCCGGTCGGCTCTAAATCCACTTTGATGTTCACTTAGGATTTCCTCTGCATATACATTTAGCCTATCAAGGAGAATCATGGACAATATCTTATAGACACAGCTTAGCAGTGTTATGTCTCTATAATTGCTGCATACAGTTTTATCTCCTTTTTTAAAAACTGGGCATATTACTCCAGTCATTTGGCATTGTCTCTTCCTCCCATACACTACATACTATATCATGAATTTGTGCAGTTAGTGCTCCACCGCCTTTTTTGATCAGTTCAGGGCTAAGCTGATCTTCGCCAGGCGCTTTCCCGTTCTTTAGTCGATTAATTGCTCTTCTCACTTCCTCAACTGAGGGAGTTTCTACATATGGTTCTGGACCTATTCTTACATTCTCTTCTACAGTCTCCATTGTGTCAGGCTTATTTAATATTTCTTCAAAATATTCAGCCCATCTGTTGAGGATCAGCCTGTCTTCTGCTATTAGTTTTCCATCTTTGTCTTTGCAGATATTTAGCTTTGGTTGGTAACTTCAGTTTATACTTCTTACCTCATTATACAGGTTTTTTGTTTTCTTCTGTTCTGATAATTCCTCTATTTTGCGCACCTTCTCCTTCATGTATTCTCTTTTTTTCTTCTTACATAAATGGTTTGCCTCGCGTCTGCTAGCTCTATATCGGTCACTATTCTGTCTAGTGTTTCTCTCCAACATTTTCCTTCTGTATTCATTCTTTCTTTGTATAGCTTCTCTGCACTCGTCATCAAACCATTCGGACTGTTTTCTCCTTTTCACACCTACTATCTCTCTAGCCGCCTCTATAACAGCTTCTTTCATGTTTGCCCACTTTTCTTCAATATTATTGATTTCCTTATCAAGTTTGTTAGCTATCATTAGTTGGTATTGACCACAACACTGACCATCTTTAAGTTTATTGACATACCATTTCATTCTTTTCTCTCCTTTATCTTTTTGGATCATAGCTAGCTTTTCTCTGACCACTGCTCTCACCAGATAGTGATCAGTATCACAGTTTGGACCTCTCATTGCTCTAGTGTCTACTACAGAGGTTGCATGTCTTTTGCTAACAAGAACATGATCAATTTGATTCGTTAGATCAGTCCCAGGGGCTCTCCATGTCCCTAAGTGGATTCTTTTATGATCAAAACTGGTGCTTTTTATGATCATTCCGCACGCTGTAGCGAACTCTGCAAGCATTCTTCCATTGTCACTGGATTCATTGTGCAGGGAGAATTTCCCAGCAACACCCTTCAGAAAATTCTCTTTTCCAATCTTAGCATTAAAGTCCCCCAGAATGATAACTAAGTCGTATTTTGGGACTGCTCCATACACACTTGTTAATTTTCCATAAAATTCCTCCTTCTCTTCATCTGATTTATCCTCAGTTGGTGCATGTACTGATATGAGTGTTATATTTCTGAAATGGCCTTTCATTCTTAGCTTGCATATTCTATCAGATATTGGTTCAATTCCAATTACCCTGTCAGATATTTTCTTGTTCATTATGAACCCAGTCCCAAACTGACCTGTTCTTGCTGTAGGTCCACTGTAAATGAACTTGAAATCTCTTTTCTCGATCACTCCCTGTCCTTGCCATCTAATCTCTTGTAAGGCAATAATATCCAAATGAAATCTGTTCATCTCATCAGCAACTTCCCTCATCTTTCCTGGTTGCAGCATGGTCTGTACGTTCCAATGATCAATTTATGCTTCCATTTGTCATCTTTTTTTCTTATCTTAATCCGATGATTCGTGATGTGTGCTTCTCCTAATACTGTCCCACCCCAGAGATCCGAATGGGGGACTGTTTTACCTCCGGATATATTTTGAGCATTAGGATCATTCATGATGTTTTCCTTCAACTTCTTCTTTCCCACTGACAAGTCGTTGGGTTTCTCTACAGTTATATTTTATGGTGTGGGTCGTAAGCTCCACGACCAACCCCCATCCTGGAGGACCAGGGACACTTCTGTTGGGGTTACCATACCTTAGCTGGTAACGATACGAGTAAATACAAGTACTTACTCGATACATTCCTTCCGATACCAAGTACTTTTTGTATCGATACTTTAAAACTAAGTATCAAGTAGGTATCGGTCAAAAGTACTCGTATCGGTATATCAATATCACAATTTCATTTTAACACGTTAATTGATACATAATACGCTCATCTACACTGTAAAGAAACATTTTTTTGGGTATCATATTGAATTTTTTCAAAACATCCTTTTCCTAGTTTTGTGTAGTTGGCAAGCTTGTTTGTCTATGCCCGAGAGAAAAAAAAAACTATGCCGTGACGTCCCGTCAGTCGCCATATTGTGTCGTGGTCATCGTTGTTTTGTTTTCGTTCCGCGTTCGTAATCCTAACCTCGGACTGTCGTCGTTGTTTTGTGTTTAAAGCATTAGAGGTATATTTTGCTGATTGAAAATGGGACCTCCAAAGTCTAGTGTGTGGCAATATTTCACGAAAAATGATGACAAAAACGCAAGCTGCAAAAAATGCTTTAAAGCTGTGCGGTTTTTTGGCAATACTTCTAATTTGCATAAGCATTTAAAAAGCCACCCTGATTATATTGCACCTGTTAATAGTAACGAGAACGACAAGATTTCAATGTAAGTACGACATTTAATCTACAAATTAATTATTTGGCATGTTTTGATGTCGATTGTGAGTAGTGTTGTGTGATACGTTAATCGATATTGTTTGATATAATCATGTTGTAAGAGTTGACTGGTATGGATTAAGTAAAAAACATTTAACTTAACTAATTAATATTTTATCTGCCTTGAGGTAACGAGATGGTTAAGTAAATAGATAGAACGTTTATTTTCAAGGTACAAAACGCGTACTGACTTTATTGAAGATAAAGTGTATTTCATTTATTTTTAGGAGAATGAAAAAAGAAGCTGACAATATCGCAGACGTCAGAAGTCGAAATAAAGAAATAGTTCCCGATTCCTCTGAACCCTCGACATCGACATTCACAAAGTCTATGTTCAATAATACACAGTCAGACTAATCTGAATCCAACCAGTGATGGTAACACATTAAAAACTATGTTCGAAAATATTGCTTCACAAAAAAGTAAGTAGTCACAACTTATATTGTACACAGTTACAGTTAGTATTTTAATTTAAACGAATATTAGTTTAAATAACATTTTAATTTAAAGTAATTATAGTGTAATACATAATCTGGAAGGTTAATATTTCAATACATTTACGAATTTTGCTTTGTTTCAGGAGGTGGCGTGAAATATAGTAATATAAATATGTGCATTTTGTATTTTATATGCAAGGATATGCGACCATTCAATGTTGTTGAAGGGGAAGGTTTTTTGAAATTTTGAAGGAACTGGCCCCTTATTATAAAGTACCTTCGTCGACACACTTTAAAAAGTTACTTTGTGACAAATATAACATTGTGAAGATGGAGTATGTTTCAAGAATATCTAATGCAACTGAGTTATGTGTGACGCTCGACATATGGACGGAAACCATGAACGAAAAGAGTTTTTTGGGTGTCACAGTACATTTTTTAGAGGGAACAGTCCTTATCAGTTCGAATATTGCTACCAGGGAACTTCAATCAAACCATACAGCAGAGTACATATCTAATGTATTTGGCGATATTCTAAAAGATTGGCATATACCACTATCTAAAGTTACTTGCGCTGTTACAGACAATGGCGCTAATATGGTTGCCGCGATCAAAAAAACTCTTGGCGAATCGAAACATTTACCGTGCTTTGCACATACTATTAATTTGATAATAGATTCCTCTTTAAAAAATACTTCACCTGCAATTAGTAGTATTATCAATAAAGTTAGAGAAATTGTTAAATGGGTCAAAAACGGTGTTATACAATCAGACAAACTAAGAAAAATCCAGATCGATAGTGGAGTTCCTGAGGGATGTACTAAAAAAATTATTCTTGACGTTAAGACACGTTGGAATTCACTATATTATATGATTGATAGATTTTTAGATATGTCGAAAATTGCTACACAACTTTTACTCGATGCTACAGATAGTCCTGAATTGGTGACTGGACAAGAAATTGAAATATTGAAACAGTTAGTCAGTCCCCTTGTTACAACCATTCGAATTTGTCACAAGAGAATCTTCAGGCCAGAATTATGTTACCTTATCCAAAATCATACCCATGATTAATCGTCTCACTTCGCAGCTAACAAAATTTTCATCATCAATAGAATGTGTCACTCAGTTGCAAACAAAACTACTGGCTGAATGTAAAAAAAGATTTGGTCTCATTGAATTTAACACCCTTGCAGCTTTGGGAACAATTTTAGACCCACATTTCAAAAACCTCCATTTTCAAGATGCAAATGCATGTGGGAGGGCGATACAAAAATTAAAAAATATTATTAAAGAAGATATGATAATGTCAACCAATGGATCTGAAGAAGAAGCAGCCAACGAAGATTTCGATTTTTGGTTACACCACAAACAACTTGCAGTTGGCCAAAAGCGGCGGCGTGCTAACTCAAAAGCCGATGAAGTTTCAATTTATTTGGCTAATCCAGTCTGCGCTTTAAAAGCCAACCCATTGGAGGAATGGGAGGATTTAAAAATCGTATTCCCAGCTTTATACAAACAAGCGCGGATTTATTTAAATATTGTTGGTACCTCAGTACCCTGCGAAAGGCTGTTTTCCAAAGCTGGCGCTACAATCACTGTATCCAGAAATCGTCTAACAGGCAAACACTTAGAAAAACTAATATTTTTGGGGAGCTCTACAAAAACCGACTTTTTTTCATAAAATTCTTTTTATGTATATTTTTTAAACTTGCAACGAATAGTATATTCGGCCATACGCCGAATACCGAATATTCGGCGTTAATATGGTCTACGAGAAAAAAAGGAGTAAACTACTTCCTGAAAATTTTTCGTTGCAAGTCTAATATTTTTATATCAATAAAGAATATCAATACTTATTACTGTTTTTATTTAATTTATTCCAAATTTTACTATGAAAAATCGATCGATAAGAGTAAGTATCGATACTTTCCAATCGATACCGAATAAGTATCGTTACTTTACGACCAATACTGTATCGAGTAAAAGTATCGATACCTCAGTGGTATCGTTTTATCCCTACCAAAAATCGTCTCTGTCCCGTAATTATGTGCGGGAAATGGAAACTAATTTCTGTACTTCCAATAAATACACCTTTTTAATGTACACTAACAAAGTAAATTTTATTTAAGTTACATTGTCGTACATAACATCCATAATCTGCCATTAGTTACTTGTGAATAATACACATTCAGTAGAAATCTGGACACGGAAAATAAGTACAAACGAGGATACGGAAGTTTAAGTTGCCGTCCCATCGTAAGCTAGATCCGTTATGACTTTTGAGTTATAATACATTTCTACCTTTGTTGAATAGCATGAAATTATTGGTCATTTTCCGTTGAGGATTCTGTTTGTAGTAACAACAAATTTTATAAAATACTTGTATTGTTCATAGGTTAGCCAATAAAACGACAAAGCGTAAAGTTCAACCGCGTATATGTATATACTACTAATTTTATTGGCAGACATGGGACAGTTGGCAAGCCGACTCAGGATCGTCTGTAATGACAATTTTAGAAACGGTTGAATGAAATTTTTATGAGAATAATCAATTTTATCTGTACAACAGAAGAAAGTAGTTATTTATAAATAATGTATAAGTTGACTGTAACATGATTTTAACCAAATTCGTTTGCGAAGACCGAATATTGTAACCTAGGACTGGACATTGTAGACTGTTTGGTACGTTTTAAAAATAATTTCTGTCATCTTTAGGGTAAAGTAGCTGTATGGTTATTTCACTTGTAGTAAATTAAAAGTTAAATTACAGAAAATTTGATTGATGTATTAAGTGTAAATTTTGGGTTCAGAATTTAGGTTTTTGTCACTAGCCTATCCAAGATTTGCTTATGTGTACACATGTAGTTGATTTAATAACCTCATTGTAAATTTGGTATCAAAAGTGTAGTTAGGATATTATTGGATAGGATGAGTTGAACATACGCTTTTCAAGGATTTCGAGAGTTTATATATGCATTGAAAGATTGTACTTTTGGTATTATGACATGTCATGCATATACGTCTCTAGAAACTGTACGATTAACTTAATCAGCTTTATAATTTAACGTTTAAAATTTGATGTAAGAGATGATGATACTTAGCCAGTAACTTCAAAATTTATTATGCAGTTCATCTAATATAGCCTATTATCTTTTTTTTAATGTATGAGCTTGTATAAATATCTCAACCCAGCAATTTGTGTAGATTAATTTTGATAGTTGCAATATGTACTAACATGTTTTACTTGTCTTGATTGTTCATCTCTTCTTTCACAGCACTATCACTTTACTAAAAATGAACTTTATCTTGTGAAAAACTTACTTTTTTCGTCGGACGCGTTTCGGCTTAAGTATCCGCCTTCTTCAACTTTTTGGTCAGACTGCCATCATTTCGTAACGGTTTTTGTGTGGAAGGTGTAGTGGGGGTGGTGTGTGGAGGAAGGGGATTGGTGCAGGGATTCAACTTGATGTTTGTTTTTTGTAAAATTGTGTCAAAAAGTGTATGTGATTTATATTGTAATTGATCGTTGAGAATGTTGTTTGGTTGTGTTGTGTGGTGTTTATATATAACACAACCAAACAACATACTCAACGATCAATTACAATATAAATCACATACACTTTTTGACACAATTTTACAAAAAACAAACATCAAGTTGAATCCCTGCACCAATCCCCTTCCTCCACACACCACCCCCACTACACCTTCCACACAAAAACCGTTACGAAATGATGGCAGTCTGACCAAAAAGCTGAAGAAGGCGGATACTTAAGCCGAAACGCGTCCGACGAAAAAAGTAAGTTTTTCACAAGATAAAGTTCATTTTTAGTAAAGTGATGTTTTACTTATTTCACACATTTAGCCAGTAATTCACATGTTATGGTTTCATCAAAAGAAAATTATATGTATTTTATGGTGACAATTTTATAAATTATGTTGGAAAGATTATCCTTTTTTATTAATTTGAATTGTACATTCTAGAAGTTTGTAGTTCATTTTTGAAACATTTTTTTGGTGTACTGGCTTGTCATTTGCAGTATAGTGTTTAATGTGTTACAAATAAGCACTAACAACAACAACAATAATATATAAAACAAACTTATTGTAATTTATTGTGACCAAAGTGTGTAGGTTTGTGCAGTTTTTGAAGAAACCTAACTTTCTATGTGTCACTCCGTTTGTAAGAAGATACATGTCCATACATGTGTGGAGGTGTGCATGTCATAGATAAGGATATACACATTTAAATTTGCAGGATTTACATTCAGTATTTAAATTTTCAAGAGTGTATCATTTGAAGTGTACCACCATTGGACATTGGTATATATTTTTATATAAATTTTTTATTAAAGAGGAGTGTAAAAACAATTATTGCTCAACATGCTCCAGTAAATAGAAAGGGTTTAATGTTCTGTATTTTAATAATTTCTGTGATTATCATATTCAATATCTACATGTGGAACGAGTTTTTACTTCGGTGTATTCATTCCCAAATCAGTGAAAATACTTAAATTTTGTGTAATCTGGATAACTAGCATGATTACAAAAGTGTGATTATTATAATACAATTGTGACATTTTTGTAGGGATCAAAATTTCTTTAGTACCGCAAAGAATTGGTCATGGATGCATTTACTCTCCAGTTCCTATTTAGATAGCAGCATGTTCAGCAGCATTGCGTACCTGGCCCTGTGCATTCTCCATAATTATTAATATTCTATTACAGCTTGCCACCATTTCATTCAGTTTTCCTTAAAATTCATCTGTCTTTTGTGTCACCACATATCATTAGGTCCATATGTCACTATTATAGCCTTCATAGTCTTCATCATTCCTAGGTCAGTATCAACAAAGTATTAATATAAATACTGTTGTACCGATGAGGTAGGCAACATGCATGGGTTATATAACATTTTGCACACAAAATGTTATATTCTGAGAGCAGCAGAATGATTCAGTGCTCTCAATTTCTCTGGATCTTCAAGACGATGAGTGATTAGTTACGTCGTGGCAGCTGTAAAGTATTGTTACGACAGTCTATTGATTGTCGTATGGTACAGTGGAAAACAAAATACAAGACACCAATTATGACACTAATCACCAGCTTTAATTATCACAATTAAACAGTTTGTAATTAACAAGACAGTCTCTTACAACAGATCAAATAAAAATTGTTCACACGCAATAAAATGTCAACTAATATAAAACACAATTGTATTACAATTGTCACGCACAATTATAAAACACAACACTTCGCCACCCGCACTCAAAGAAATCGCAACTCAAACCGAAATGAACGTCCCTGAGTACTTGTATTTATACCCCGCCGAAGTACCAGAATATTCCATACTGCGCTGCAAGAATGCTATTAGAAAACACCAGAACATAATTGGTTGCGGCCTTGCACACAGCAGGCGCGGACTGGTGAGTCCGGAACAATCTCGCAACACATGTCGAGAATCACGTACGCACACATTACAGCCGGATTCCACTGGATCGTTTGAGAAACATGTAGATTGTTCTGTAATGTTGTAACAGTATATTTGTCCTTAGAGGAGCTACTGATCTAAAAAAAAGTAATATAACTTAGATGCATGTGTTTGTTCGAAGAACTCAAGAAGTATGAAATTATGATATAGTTTAGTTATATGAACCAGTTGTGTAAGTCTCATTAATTTTTAATCAACCAACATTACATTTAACACATAAACATTAGGTATTTAGAATAGAATGAGTAAGTTTTAAATTATGGTATATCAGACGTAAATAAAAGCAATTTTTATAGTGGCCCAATTCCAAGTGTACCACATTCTAATTCCAAAGTTGATGATTCATCATCGTTTAAGTTTATTATTAAACTGTCAACAATATTGCACAGTTGTCAAGATACCACAGATTATTTTCTCTCTCTATAAAACGATTAATGGAATTGTTCAACTTATGTTTAAATATTCAAATTAAGTATTATCAATTCAACTGCATTCAACGTCTAGGAATTGGAGCGTACAGAATTTGAATATAATGTGTGGAAGTCAAGAACTTACTGTATATAAAAGACATTCTTAATTTTGTTTTATCAACAGTGTGTAAAATATAATATTTGTTTCAGGATAAAATTAAAAAAATTTAACATTAAAAATTAACCAACTATGGCCAAACGAGGGGCAGATTGTAGTGACACAAGTAGTAGTGGACAACCTCCACAGAAACGTGTCCAATTCGAACCTGTAAGAATTGGACCAATTTCAACTCTAGAAGAAATGGATATTAAAGTCCTTCAGTTCCAAAATAAAAAATTAGCTCAGGTATGTATGATTCAGTTTAATAATATTTGGTGAACAACTTAAAACAGGTCTCTGTACAGTATGTCTACATACTCATGTAGCATTTTATTATGAATAAGATAAATGATAGAGTTAATGATGGTGCTGAAATCATTTATTCTTTAAATTTGAGCATGTTTGTTAAACACCAGAAGGAGGTAAAACAAAGTAACATTTGCATTACTGTCTCTGCTGATAGTGAATTTGATCAACTGATGTATTTTGTGAATAACGAAGCATTGTTTTATTTGCGTGAAATGTCAATTCACCAAAGATGAAGTATTGGTATACAGAAAGTGTATAATAGTTATAACAATAGATCATTTTATGAAGAAAAGTCAGGGTAGGAGAGGTGGTGTCTGTAATTATATTGAATGTCCAACCAGTGGCGAAGCTAGTACTTAATGAATGGGTAGGCAAAAATCGTACCATAAATTTTTTTAAGGAATCACTAAAGTTATTATTAACTAAGGAATCACTAAGGAATTATTACATTATTTAAATCAAAGTGAATGTTTCCAAAAACTTCTACACATACTGAAATTTATAAATATCCATTTATGTTCTTGTAGAGATTATAACATATGAAGGTTTTTAAATATATTTTTTATCTGTTTAGAGATTAGAACAACGAAACAGAGTAGAAGCAGAACTAAGGCAGAGAATTGAACAACTCGAAAAGAGACAAACACAGGATGATGCAGTATTGAATGTTGTTAACAGATATTGGAATCAGCTTAATGAAGACATTAGAGTACTGCTGCAAAGATTTGATGCAGAAACAGCTGATGAGTCTGAGAACCGAAGTGAGTTAATTTATGTTATGAAAAGTTTACATTAGAAGATTTGCCATTAATGTTTCTGTGTTTAGCAGTTCTATACCAGTCTTGTTATCTTTGGTTGAGATGGCATGATTGACATATCTGGAACTGTTTGCTTTAATCTTTGAGCCAGTCATTTTTTTTCTTTGATATAAGTATTCTTAATCTCTTGTACTATATCATCCATAACATCTACGTTTTGAGTAGCATGTAGTGCTTTTTCTGACTTCAAAACATTATATTTGTAAGTAAAGTAATTCATAAAATTGGATCATGTTACATACAGCTTGAATACAATGTCATCGGATTTTTATCTGAGCCTGAGACAGATTTTATTAGCATACAAGTATCTTCAGACGCCTCTGAGAAAGCTTGTAAACAAGCGAAAAGCTAGCTAAGACTTTTTCGAAAAGTGCACTTTCAAAATTTTTGAAAACAATTTTGGTAATATTTTATACTCTTTTTAAGTGATCCCCAAAGTTTAAATGTGGGATGGTAATGGATTTGTGATTTATTAAATTTACACAAAATGTTATTCAGGGAAAAACGAATAAATATGACTCATAAAAGCTAGAGTAATTTAAAAAATAAAAAGTCAACAATATTTTAATTTGCATTGTAATAATACAATTGAAAATTGCAAAAGAGGCTATTAAAATAAGAAATATCTCTTTTTCTTATAAAAATTGTAATGTTTTTAATAGTTTTGTAAAGCCAATATAACAATGAACGAACTGGTTGTATAAAAAATAAAATACGAACTATTACTGAATAAATTAAATATCATAGCTTTTCTAGGATACGTAATCATGACCCTCCAATGCTCTTAAACAACATATTGTAATGATACTACTAACAATAATAAGAATAAGTTCTCGATACTATTTCACTTACCTCATCAGAATATTCTGAAAAAAACAAAAGTCCTTGGGTCACCATCATATTTTGCCTGGCAGAATGTGGAAATTGCAAAATGGTCCCTGTGAAAAACAATTTAAAAATAGTAAAATTACCCTAATCAGAATTTCCAAGGTCCGTCAGACGAACTCGTTGAGCACAGATTAGGTTAAGGCAAAGTGACGTTAAAAATAGCATTATTATTAACGTCCTCCTATTCATTATTATTCACATAAATTTATTTATTGATATTAATAACAATAATAATAATACTTTTTGTAATAACAATTTCCCCACTTTTGTTACTTATCTGTTTGTGTCCAACGATTGTGTTGTATTGTTGTTCAACGAGACCCTTTGTTCTCTCACGCACAACGAGCGGTCGCTATTGTGCACTTAAGTTTACTTTGTTCTTTTGTTGCACCTTTTGATATGTATCTGTCCGAAAACTTTAAATATTTAATCCACTTAGATCAACGAAACTTTATTTGTTTATTTGTCGATCACTGATTTTTTTCTGATGCAATACTCCTTGACCTTGGAAAACTGATTCTTGAGCACGCACAAATAATTACGCACTTTCCAGGCCAAGGTCACGTACGCAGTAAGATGCTGTCTCTCACTATGTACATATAAATGCAAAACGAATTTATGAGGTTTTAACTATTATTTTGGCAGTAGTCGTTGAAAGCAGTGCAAGTGTTATCAGTTTCTTTTTTTTTAATTTTATATACTCTTCCAGTGGGTGTCAGTGGATTTACTTTACACAGTACTTCATTAATAAGATATCCATAGGACCCCTGGGATTCTTGGATACGAAAACGATGGTGATGGGCCAGCTGGATGGGGAAATGTCACTTTCAGTTTGTCATTTTGTGTTTTGTCAACACATAGCCTAACCATTAATTGTGTCGTAGGCAACACTGATGTAGCCATTGAGGTCTTTCAAGAGCACTTTATCAGAAGATCTTGTACCATTTCCACTGAAGAAAAGTCATGACTACTACTTTTAAAGTTCCCAAGGCTATTTGTATAAAGGTGTGCAGTTTCTGTGTGCCTCTGATGGTAACAGATTCATTGAAGCGCTTTTGTAGAAAGGTTTCAGATTCTGTGTATTCTTCTTGTCTACTTACTTACTTACTACTTACTAGCCAACGCCCACCCTTGGCTGTTGAGCCATTAGGCGACGCGCTGACCAGTAGCGTCGGGCTTCGGCAATCTCGGTGTCCTCGTTGGACGGGGTGTGGTCTAAGGCCGGGCAGTCTCTCAGATGGTCAGCGTCCATCGTCACGTGGCCGCACAGCTGGCACTCAGGGGTTGGCAGCGCGCGGAGGCGGTGCAGATGTGAAGCGAGATAGTCATGTCCGGTTTTTAGTCGGAAGTTGGCGACACACACTGCATGAGGGAGGTTGGGGTTGATTGGGGACCGTCGGTGACGAGGCTTTCCCATTTTTTGCCGGTGGCTGCCTCAGAGAGTCTTTGCTTATTCTATATGCTGACGGCGGAGTTTATTTGAGCTTTGGAAGATTGTAGGGACTGCGGGGGGGGGGGGTAGGCTGGAGTAGGGTTGTGCCTTGCTTGGCCAGTTTATCGGCCTCCTCGTTGCCCCAGATGTTGACATGACTGGGTATCCATTGGAGTTTTAGGATCCACCCTCGGCTCGCCAGGGTCTCCAGTTTCCTTCTGCAGTCGATAGTCCTTTGGCAGTCGATTTGAGAGTTGCGTGATAGATTGCGTATTGCGGCCTGCGAGTCGACTAGGAGCACGGCTTTTGAAGGGGGAGTGATTTCCAGTTCATCAACGGCAGCATGAACTGCTTCGATTTCCCCATCGTAGTTACTAAGGGGGCTGCCCACGGCTAAGTGTCCTTGGAAAAGACGGCTATAGTACCCAGTTCCTGTTTTTCCATTGCCTGGAATTGATGAGCCGTCAGTGTAGATATGGATCCACTCTTCTCGGGATAATCTTTGTGGATGGTTTGCAAAGCTGATTGCTTTAGTTCTAAATCTGTGGATGCATGTGTAGGTTCTTAAGATGGTAGCTGGCTTGGGGTAAGAGATTGAAGAAGTCCTGATGGGTATTCAGGGGCGATGTTTTTGTACATGGTTAATGGGGTTATTTGTGTCTTTAGCCTGGCAGTAGGTTGTCGGTAGTTGTTCCATAGATGCTTGTAGACACGCCTGGAGCGCTCCCAGAATCGCAGTGCTGACCTTTCTCTATATGACTGTAATGGTTCTATCTGGGATTGTGCCTCCATGGCCTCGATGGGGGTGGATTTTGCAGCGCCTGTTATTACTCCTAGGGCTGTATTTTGTGCGAGATCAAGTTTGTTTTGTACGCTGGCGCTTGCTGTGACGGTGACTTCGCTTCCATATTCTAGCATGGGTCTAATATATGCTTTATAGGTAGTCTTTAGGACATCTTGGTTAGCTCCCCACTTAGTGGCTGTCAGTCTCTTTAGGAGTCGTGTTCTGTTTAAAGCCCTTTCCGCGCTTTTGTCCACATGAGGTTTCCACGTTAAGCGCCTATCCAATTGTACTCCCAGGTATTTAGAAATGGCGCTTTCTTCCAGTGCTGTCCCACTGTAAAATAGGTTAATCGGCGGTACTTTTGTAGAGAGTGAGAATAGTTGAAAGGTGGTTTTGCCAGAATTTACTGTCATTGCGTTTCGCTTTGCCCACATCTCCAGTTTTATTAAGGCCTCGTTCAGGCACGCCTCAAGTGACAGTGTGTTTCCACTGGTTGCCCAGATGAGAAGGTCGTCCGCATAGAGGACTGCTTTGGCGCCTGGCACACTTCTTACTGCTTCGAGAATGTCGTCGATCATGATATTAAACGGCGAGCAGCTCAGGACTGCTCCTTGGCCTAGACCTTGCTGTTGGATGTGGAATTTCGATGTGCAATTTGAATATTGAACTCGGATTTGTCTTTGGGACAAAAACGACTTAATCCATTTGAATAGTTTGCCAGATATTCCGTGTATGGCCAGCTTATGGATGAGCATGGGTTTCCATACCGTATCATATGCGGCTTTTATATCGACTAGCACTGCTAACGTTGACATTTTCCTGTGGAACCCGTCTTTGACGTGTTGTGTGAAATTGGTTACGTGATCCATTGTGCTGCGGTGTCTGCGGAATCCGGCTTGAGCATGGTCAACAATTTGTTTAGCCTCAACTAGTTGATTCAATCGGTTTGTGATAATCTTTTCTGCCAGTTTGCACAGGACGCTCATCAGGGAGATAGGCCTGTAGCTTTCTGCTGAGTCTGCTTGTTTTCCCTTTTTTAGGATAGGGATGATTTCGGCCTTCTTCCATATGTGGGGCACGTGTTTTTCCCATGTCAAATTGATGGCGGCTAGCACGGTTTTCTTGGCTGTATTGCCCATGTGTGTGAGGAATTCGGGGAAAATTTCATCCACGCCTGCAGACTTCTTTTCTTTTGTTTGCACAAGGGCATTTTCTAGCTCAACAATAGTAAAAGGATCATAGGAGAGGTCTTGGGTTTTCTTATCTAAACATGTGGCCGAGGGTCGTTTTAGCAGAGTTCTGGCAATGGCTTTATCTCTGTCTGCTCGGCTTATATTCGCATAGTGCTTGCATAAGGCATTGGCGATGTCTGAGGGATCGGTGAGTGGGCGGTTGGCACAGAGCAATGGTTGTGCCTTTGGCGGGTTATCGTTATTAAGCCGTGAGATATATTTGTGGGCATGGGTGCCGTTATTCCTAAAGTCAAGTTTGGCTATAAAAGTCTTTAAGGCAGAGCGCTTAGCATTCTTTATTTCTGCGTGCAGCCTGGCTTGCACATTGAAGATCTTGTGTTGAGAAGGTAAATTGTACAGTTGTGATGTTAACCACTGTCCACTCAAATAATTGTTGAGGGGCAGTTATTTGATTTTCATATGGTCGTTGTAAGTTTGCTTTACCCATTAACCTTTCCACTGTGCCACCTATACCATTGCATGGTCCTTTCCCATGAACAGTTACTGAAAAATTACACACTTCTTCGACATTAAAATATTTTCTATGAAAACTTAAATTAGTAAAAAAATTTCTTTTTTTTGTATTAAGTGGCGCTTCTATAGAGAAGTAGTAAATCTTATTTACAACTTCAAATTTTGCTTCCAAAAATTCGAGAACCTTTTTCTGGAAGCAGTAAACAGCTACGGTGTTGTGTTCAAGACTATCTGATATTTCAACATAGCTAATATGCTCTGTTTTTTTCTTCTCTTTTATGTTAAACCACATAGGGGTGGACAGTAGCATGATCACTGGCTACGTTTTGATGGTAGCTCTGGGCTTGATCTTGAATAACAAAGTGTATTTCTTAGAAAAATCACATATAACTAAAAATTCTCCATCTTTCAGGCTTTCTTTCACTTTAGATATGAAACAGCTTTGTTCTTTTGCTATAAAGTCATATGAACTAATTTTGTATATTTTTTATAAAACAAACCTGCTGAAGGTTTTCCAAGTGGTAATGGTCAACATATACCCACTGGCGAAATATAATTTTTTCAACCATATTTTCATCAAAAACTTTGTCCAAGATTTTTCTAATTTCAGCACTCCCTGGGCAAGAAGTACAAATTCCCATATTAGAATCAATGGGTGCTAGATTACAAAGGATTTTTGCCAGGCAATGTTTGTAAGAAGACAACTTCCCATTGGTTAAAGACTTTTGTTTTGCATTCTCTATCATTAATTTGATATTTTGATGAGCAGTGCAAATACAAACAAAGTGTGTATCACTTTGGCCTGCCAAAATACAATGCTTTGGTCTCAGTTCTGCAAATCAGGAAATGATTTATCTTTAAATGATCTGTAACCCTCCTGCAAATTACATAAAGTAAGTCTTTTGGAAACTCTTGTTTTGTACCCATTGTCATCTTTAACAGTAATACAATCTTTCATGCCAGGCATGACTCTACTTCTTTAAAACCTCTAAGCGATGGGTGTTTTCTTATAGGTAAATCCTCTATCCGGACTGCCTCCATCATAATTTTTTTTTATAGATTGACACTTTGATCCCTGGAACTGGGATCGTCCTCAGAAGCTGTGAGTGGAGGTTGAAAGACCTAATAACAGGATTAGGTTATTTTTGCATTCCAAAAGAAACACAAAATGTGCATCCTGCTATGATTACAAGGTTGGCGCAGAGTTTGTAAGTTTGATGGACAAGTCTTATATTATATCTTATTATAATCTTATATTACTGGCAGGGAAGAAGGAGAAGAAAAACTCAGAATATAAGACAAGGTTGGTGAGTGAAAATTCCTTTTCCAATAATAACTATACCGTATATTAACTTACTTATTCATTTAAGCTTATTACGATTTTTTGTCATTTATCAAAACAATTTCCTAAATTTTCAGTAACCTTCCAAAATTTTTATATCCAATGTTCTGAAAATAATTATTTAGACCTGGCGACCTCCAACAAACTACCTTCCCATAAATAGTCATCTTCCTCATGGTCTGCAGCTTGTACAAATTCTTCCTTTATATATTTTATTTATACTGCACTGTGTTAGTAATATTTACTGCCTTCTGTTGTATAACATCCTTTTTGTCATGACCATAAGTTAAAATCGTATTATTGGCAACATATTCTTGAATATCTGATAAAACTTACGAAAAATACTAACCAATTAAATTGCTATAAATTATTTACTTTAATGGAATTAATTTTGTTATTTGTAACCACTTTTTTGTGACTAAATGTCTCATTTGTCTAACACATATATTTGCTGTATATTTAAAATCAGATCCCTGATAAATACTGTATCATGTATGATTGATTTTTCTTCTTTGTACTTGAACATTTGTGTTTGCTTTTCATGTACAGTGACATTTATGGTCATCAGAATAATACAGAGTGTAAATGTGGCAACACATAATTAACCTATATTTGAACATATACAATAGAACACTTACTTTTATTATTTAATTTCTTGTTTAAAGATACTGTAGGTCGCTGGATTAATTCCTTAGCTTTAAACAACATGACAAGTAATATAAAACATTATGAGCTTCCTGATATATAGAACTTATGTGGTTACTTGTGTCCTAACACAAATAAATTGTTGAAAGTGATAGCATGCTGAAATAGTTTCTGCTGATCAGAACCTATACAGTTTGTTTATTCTCTAAATGAAAATAACATTCCTACTCAACTGATCTTCCCTCATTTGATATCACATACACACCTGTAATTGGTTTTTGATTTATTGCAATGTATATGTTTATGCCACATGTATTTAGTTGATGTATAAATTATCACTGTTATTTCAGATGAAAGTGAAGCAACAACATCATTTTTAATGCAGTTGTCTACGTGGGACAAAGAAGAACTAGACGAGAAGCTTGCGAATCGTGTGCAGGTGTCAAAGCGTGCAGTAGCTAAAGTTATTCAGGCATTTGATCGTTTAATGCAGCGTAATGAAAAAATTACACTTTCTCTGAAAGGAGAATTAGTAGATGGAGGTATTGAATGTAAACTAAATTCTTGAAAATGTGTTTCTATGTGAGTGACTGGCTTTTCAGTTATGAATTCATAATTTGTCATGGAACATTTCAGTGCAGACCTGGGCTGAGAAAAAAGGGTATATGAATCATAGTGTTACAAGCATACAGTACTGTCATACCCCGCTTAACGCGAGTGATACGTTCCTGGCGATTCGCGTAAAACGAAAATCGCGCTAAGCGGGGTTTCCTATTTTTTACCGACCAGTACCTTGTTGTTTTAGTTTTTATTGCTTTTATATGATTTTCCTTGTCAAAATGTGTTATAAACATTATAACATTTACGTTTAACTGCGAATTTCGACATTTTATCAGCGCACATTGTTAATCCGTTCTAATTGAATGTTCGAACTAAACTGAAAGGAAAATGTATTCCCAATGTTTAGAAACAATAATGGGGGGGGGGGGGGGAGTGAATGGTTTTCCAGGAAATTGGCCGAGGCTTAAGTTCAACAAGGGGCCCTAAAAAGGATGGATTAACCCGAACTACCATTCCAAGAATGTAAATTAGAAGATGCATTTTGCAAACTAACGCCTACGTCACACACGTCCGCCTTTTCTACAAACATTGTGCACAGTTTAATCTGAGTTGTAGCATCGGGAACTCAGAAATGGTTAATAAACATCAGCCACTGCTGTGTGTAGTGAAAATGTGTTGTGTCTATTCAGCGTCACCACGGGTCTCCAGCACAGAGATACGATTTCTCATTCGTTAGAATCCCACCAACAAGCTGTATTCATGGTCAAAATAACATTTATAATGTGTAATGGCACAGCCATGTATGTTTACAAAACGTACTACTGTTTTGGCTGACACTTATATACAGATATACGTCTGACCTAATGCAACCTCTTATTTATCTGTACAAATCAGCTGTCTGTTTTTACGTTTCCACCAAATGTGTTGGTAGGCTGACGTGTTCGTACTCCTTAAAAAAATAATACTGTACAGTAATGTAATTATGCGTTTGTCATTTTCAAAATAAAATACGCAAACTTTAGTTGTTAAATTCAAAATTTACATATTCATTACATTTACGATGATACGTATATATACAATATTATTGGTACTGTATATGTAATTGTTAATATGTATAATAAATATTTTCTTAGAAAAAAAACGCGTTATAGCGAATTCGCGTTATGTGGGGTCGCGCAAAGCGGGGTATGACTGTATAGATAAGCAGTATTTTTAGTGTTTGATTAACAAGGAATAGTCAGCCATAAAAGTTAAAATTTTAAATTATAAAACAAAAAAAATAAACAGCAAACTTAATGGTTTTTTGATATTATTAAGAGACATATTACTCTGAACATTCGGGTGCAGCATTAAGTTCTTATGCCATTCTCCACAATCAAATTGAGTGAAAAAGGGTTTTCCTCTTTGATTAAGTGAAAAAGTACAAATATAGGTTGAAGCATGTTCAGATTTATAACTTAATTTTAACATTCACTGATGATTAATTTGAGAACTGCTTATATACACATATCTTGTGTGGGTAGAGTAGCTGAACCGTAGTGAAGAGAACTGCTAATAAGTGACTGAATACCAGTACAATCACATTGCATTTCAGTTAATTGATGGTTATATTACATAATAGCTTGTGCGTTTGTGTTAACATTTGTTTTCGAATTGTTTAACCAAATACCAGTACAATCACATTGCATTTCAGTTAATTGATGGTTATATTACATAATAGCTTGTGTGTTTGTGTTAACATTTGTTTTCGAATTGTTTAAGCCCTTCACGTCTAGACCCTTAAAAATCACTCCAGGCATGCATATAAAATAAATGCAATGGCTGTGAGAATTGAAGTAAGTTGTTAAAGGACATCCTTTTTCTTTGAATAACCCTCTTTACCTTTTTTACTCTTTCCTCAAACTTAATATGTCTTCCCCGCTCTTTGTTCTCCTACCCTACCACTGTCATTCCCGCCTGCTGTTCCCCCCAAACACGCGCATGTACGCACACGCTCACATTTCTTTTGCTCGTTTCTTAAGACACAGCTGCTGTTTTTGCATCCATATCATCTTCTCAAGCATCTGTGAAATCACTGTCACTGAATTCCATTTCATCCTCTTCCGGCACATAGCTTTTATTGTTTTCACTCTGGCCACTTCATACTCCATTATAAGGTAAAAAAATAAAACGTTATTATAAAAAAAAATGAAAATATCACTAGAAACACACAATTTAAGAAACCCTCACAGTATGGCAAGCAATACATGAAAAAAGGACAGTAATACACAACGCTTGAAAGGCAGAATGTGCACACTGTGATTACCCCCCCCCCCCACACAGCATGACTGCTTCCATCAACGAAACAAAACGAACAAAGGTCAACATACATCTGGTAATAGGCTACACAAAATCCATGACTTACACAGTGTACGTCATGGATGTGAAGGAGTGAATCTAGTTTTCAGTATGTGTTACTGTTCTAAATATGTTGCCATTTAATGTAAGATATTCTCGTAATTGTCACCATCATCATGGCTTCACAGCTCTTGGTGGTGAACCACAGCCTGCTTCAGGACATTCCTCCAATCATCTCCTGTAGGTTCTATAACAATATATGTTTGACAAGAGTGGGTTGTTAGCCCATACCCCCAACCTGCAGGAACTGTTCAGACTGTTCTTCCATAGGATGCTGTCTTTACCTCGGCACACAAGCATTCCCTGCCCAGTTGCTGAAGGCTATGTATGGCCCATTGACCCACTAGGAACTCCTCCACTGCACATTAGGTGTAGATCCTGCTGCCAATACACACCATCCAGCCAAGCCAGGATCCAAGGTCACCTCCAGGTTGCCTAGGCAACACCCCCATCTCTCGTCTGCTTACCAACCCACTCCACCAAAGGAATCGGTTACCATAACCTTGCAAAGGTTACTTGATGTAACAGGCCCCACCTTATGGAGGTCAGAGTGGAGTTGGAATGGAGAGACTAGGAGACTTCTCTTCAGCGAAATCCTAAATTACATGTCACATTCCCTTATGTTCCAAGATCGTTTACTACATATAGAAATTACACAAAAATTATGTTTGTTAAAATATGTCCACGTTGAGCCATGAAGATGCTTCATTATAGAATGTGCAAAACATTTTATTTTGAGAAAAGTAATATTTTAAACATCTGTTCTTAAATATTTACTACTCAACTGGAGAATAGAAATAGTTAATTTCATTGAAATTCTGTTACTAGATCAGTCAAAACAAAACTGACATATTTATAGTGTCAGTATTTGTTAGTGGTGTAGAGATATGTGCACTCAAGTATTTTGTTATATTGAAACGCCTTTTTCTTAAATATTACTCATACATAAAATTAGTTAGATATAGCCACTCAGTCAGTTCACAAGACTGTAAACAAATGACTGAAATGAAGGAATACATGAAGATACTTCTGTGTTATGGAAGGTCTGCTTGTTATTTCTGTTTATTTAAAAGCAACAACATTACAGTTGTGAAATACAAACAAGAACCTCTTTCTCCAATACTTCAGTAATATGTGACATATTTACCAGCCTTGTTGAAGACCTGCACAATCTAGATTTGTCATGAGTAGTACAGGACACATATCAGAAGTTGTTAATGAGAGAACTGTGAATGTTTGGTCTCCGTGGTTGGTAGTCCTTGTAGCCAAACACAGTGGATGTTTTTGTACCAGCAAGTGAAAACTGATTGATATGACAAGAAGAGACTCAGCTCTACTTTGTATTGAGATTCGTTAGTACCCTTAATGCATTACAACTGGATATTCACCTTTGTTGAACACATGCTTGGTAGTTTATTGTTTTGCACCTTATGACAGGAAGTATTGTCAACTGGTGCAAAAGGTGTTTCAGTAAGATAGGAATTACTTTATTTTGTTCCCATTTCAGATGATTATTAATGATTCAACTCTCCATCTATTTCATTTTGATACTACAACTTCTATACATAATCTCTTGACCAGCCTTTACCCAGTGGGTGAGTAGAATGAATCTTAAGATTCATCAATGTGCTCAGTACTTTTTCTGTTCTATACGTTTATGTACTGTTTTAATTTTGGAAATAAATGACCCTATTGCAGCTTATCTCTAATCTTTTCATTAAAATTTTTTGTTACCTTTTTTTCCCAGTTTACACAATTTTTTTGTTTTAAGAATTTGTTCTCCATTGCTGGAAGAGCCTTGAAATATAATATCTCTTACAAATTTAATTTGAAATTTGGGTTAGTTGGTAGACACGTTTCTTCAAGATACAATTATTATTCTTCTGACAACACACTGAATCAAAGTTATCTAATCTTGTAACAGGTTGCAACACAAGCTTTTTCTTTGTTTAGTGTTTCAGAAAACGTTCCACTGGTCTCTTTCTTTCACGTTGTTTCTACTCATGTTTTTATGGTAGCAGCTACTGTTTCATAAACACATTTACATTCTGTTGTAAATTTACCTTCTTCTGTTTCCTTTTCCTTAAATGGTAGTACATTTGTTATATTTCCCAGACGTGACATCTACTAACTTTTCTCTTTTACAATAAATCACATTGTTTTATAATATAGAATTACAAAGTAAGTAAAATAAAAACTGTTAAGTAACTAAACAAAAAAAACAAAAAAAAATATTGTAAGTAGCCGGATATCGTTGGTCCTATTTTAAGGTATTTATTTAAATTGAAATTTGTAAATTGTCTAATGATGTGTAAATTAAAAAGTCTGTAGTGAAAAAAGCTGTCGACGAATTGTGGTTGGTTCTCTCGTAGGAGTCCGTGGTTATTCGTAGATCGCCGCAAATTCTATTTCTGCTAAAACAAACACAAATTATTTACTTACTGTTATTGAAGTTCTCGACAGTAGACCAATTCATAAATAATCGGGTCAGTGTTCTACGGTGCCACCTGTGAAAGTATTGCTGAATCTAGCTCGTGACTGTACTGTCTAAGTAATAAAAAGTCGTCAACTCTTTTTTCTGTTATGAATTTTAATTTTTATTAACAATCTTGATAATATGTAATTGTTAATTTTAAAATTTAATACAGGCTGTTTGCCTAATCAGTCATTGACTTTACTGTTTTAAAATTGCTCTTAATCTCAGGGTTTTGAACATTATTTAAATTATTGAACATCGAATTTACAATATAATTCTAGAACCTTGGTTCATTATGTTTACAGTTCTTCAGTGGTTCCTTTGAGCCTGCAAAATACAAGAAAAACAAGAAAAAATGTCGGCGCTATGTTAATATACAAATTGTATACTTATTTTTGTGTATTTATTTATTATGTGAATCTTACAATAATTATGGTACTTACCATAATTATTAGAGCACATGACATCATCACTATCTTTGTTTCTTGTTGTGTCCAGAGTTCGTATTAAGCGTAAATAGAGACAGTGTGGTGATTGAAATGTAGTTATCAACATCAATATGGTAGTAAATCAACTTATTTTTTATTATTTCGAATTTGCAAAATTAAATCGTCATACATTACAATGGCTGCCTTATCGTGACCAAGACAAAATGGCGGTCATATTCTTACTATTATATTCATTAGTCATGACTTTAAATACTTCGTTATATTGTTTGATTAACTAGATAATTTTATTACTTTGCAGCTATTAACATACTTAGGTGTTTCCATTTGATTTATACTGCTATAATCTTTAACACAAACCAACGCCCAGTTTTGTTACCGGCATTGCTTGATACACTCTTCCTCTCTCTCACTCTCTCCCTCTCATCACAATATTATTCAAGATACATTTTTGTTTTAGGTATTATTATGTTTGAGCTCAATTATTTAAAAGAAATTTTGATTGCAATTTTGACTTTCCTGCTACTTCGTGCTATCCACATTGAACGGTCATCATCGTCCGGCCAGGTGTGCGGCGTAGTTTCCGTATTTGCTGGGTGTTTCTGTCACTGACTTTACATTGTTAACTAAATGATAATTGTGAAGCACTAACTCTTGTTAATTACATTTCTGTCACTGATTTTAACACATTTTATCTGGCTGACCTTTTGCCAGCAACATTGATAGCATCTTCACTCTATGATGGTATTCAACAGACTGAGAGTGGATGCTGTGTACATTTTGCATAAGTGTGTGCGCATTGACGTCGTTGTCTGGTGTATCGAAATAGGAAACGCCCTGATTGTGCGTCATTGTTGTTACGTCATGTATGTTTTTTAATGACGTTTCATATTATTGGCCAATGACAATTATATAACACTGTGTGTCGCCGGTCACGTAGGCTTGACCTTGGAATCGTCCTGCACCGATGTAACTGCGTTGTTTTCGTTAAACACAGGGAAAATTGCCCTACCCATTTACATGTGTGCAAAATACAATAAAATAATTCCTTTTGTACCATAAATATGAAAACAGGCTTTTGTCCTGTTACAAAACCCCCTCAATGAAAGGTTTTATGCCAAAGCATAAAATCTTTCATTGACCCATTCACACTTCCTAAAGGGATCAGCCCAGATATGTTGCCACAACCCCCTGTAGTGTTAATATAAAAAGAAATACAATCACTTACCCTTGGTCCGATGATGATGATCGTACCTGTCCAACCCTACCGGACTTCTCTGACGAGATCCCAACACCATAAGGCCGGTCAGGCACTGAACGCTCCTGCTGTGACACACCGGTCAGCTCAGGACCGCCATCACAACACCATCAAACTTTGAAACATGAATACAAAATTTAAAATAGTGGCCGTATCTATTCCCATATCCACAACTGATATGTCTCCCCTTAGATGCATTGGTTTGTGTTTTGAGGCATTGGTTTGCTTAACTCTAAAAATCCTTCAACAATCAAAACAAACATGATTTAGGACAGAGAAATCCATTTCCACTTTTGACATTCCTACTTTTATCAAAGCTTTCTGACTCCAGTCAATATTAACTTACTCCCCTCACCACAAGAAAACATGTTATTATACTAAGCATAACACATAAAACAACTTTTTAATTTTCAAAGCAACAACCACTATCTCTATCGTTTTATATAAAATCAAAAAATATACCTATTATGGCAAACACTTCAAATATTTTAAAATTTTCTTTACTCAGCTTTAATGATACTCATATTTCTTTGCAACAGAATCATAATTATATATTTTTATAACCAACACCAATATCGACATTATTTCTTTACTTAATATTTGTTACCGTTGCTACCAATAACAATGAAACATAATAAAACATTAACATTAACCATTAACATTGTTACATTTACATTAAACAATTTACATTTACACAACTTGTATCAAAACTTCATAACATTATCATTTTCAACTCTCTATTCAGCTTTTAATTAGTTAACATTTATTGTATCATTAGATTCTATAAAAAATTTCAAATTTATTATTAACCTTTCTGTTACATCACCTTTCTACTATGAATTTTCTTTTTCTAACCTTTTCATCAATACTTATCTAGTTTGGGTGACTCTCTACTATTCACTATTATCTATATCTTATTTTGGCATTTATCTATCTAACCTTACTCACCCTTTTTCCTTCTAACAACCATTTCTAACAACCAGATTTACATAATAAGACACCAATCTCTCAATAATAACAACCCCCTTCAACCTTAATTCTCTTTATATCGTTCACTCCTTTAAGTGAAATTTCTATTACCTCTTTGTACTAAGATGTGTGTACCCTACCTGGCAATATACGCGTTCATAACCTTTTGCCCTCCACCAAATATCGGCAAACACTCTTACCCTTCTCTAATTACGGGAACTGCCACAACGCCGCACGCTGATCACTCCTTACACCACTATCCTTACTACAAAATATCACCATCAACTATCTACTCTTTAATTACATATTACTCATCTTCTCTACATATAATCACTAACTACTGTGCCCCTAAAATGTCTAACACCCTCTTTGTGTATTATCTGTATCTCAACTTCTTATTCTCTCTAACTCTCAATAACTCTGTTTAACTAACTCAAATGCCTTTATTTTAATAATTATCACCCAGGCTCTATCCCTTTTTAACACTTTACATTACTGTGGTCATTGACATCTCAATATCCAAATATATTACATGCTTAATCACTTATTATCCATTAGAATCTAAATCTCATAATTATTTAAATTCATTATCAAACTTTCTTCAATTATTTAAAATTCTACAGTACATGGTTTACATAAAAAATACATACAATACATAACATCAAAGTACACAAATACATTGACATTAACACACAAAAATATACAATCCAAATTATCATTCAATCATTTACCATAAATCAGTTCATAAAAACAGTCCATCTTGAAATCACACTGTCACATAATTAAATGTTCATTACACAATAAAATATTTATCCTCCATCGTCAAACAATAGTTGAATCTTAGGTCTATACAACTTATTTTTTCTTGAAAACATTACATTACTATCATTAATATAATACTTACTTACATTCTTATATTCTACAAAACCATCATAATTAATAGGGTTATTCCATATCAATTTATCATACAACTTGTCATGATCAGTTATGGTCCTGTCACCTTCAGTATAATTAGTCACCACTAGGTAAGTTATAAAGTCATTATTTTCATCATCATCTACTGCTATCTCAGTTTCACTACAAGGTAAGTTCTTATTTTTATTACTTTTCTCTCCACCTAATCTTTCGATAAATTCTTCATAAGATCTATTTATTTTAAAAATCTCTATCTCCCTCTTTCTCTCACAATAACTCTCCCAATACTTCTCTCTCTCACACCAGGCTACATTCTCTCTCTCTATATTTGCATAGGGCACTACTACTTCATAAAAACACCTCCTGGCTTCACCAGGTACCTCAACACAAAAAACTAAGGTATCATTTGGAGACCACATGTCTCCCACATAAATTCTAGAGGAACCTTCGTCCTCAAACAACATTTGCGGAGTCTACTCCACCTATACCACTGGGAAAATTTGCCCTCTGCCCACCATACTCACTTAAACTCTCTTTACCCCCTCTTTCAATCTCATCAACAACTATCTCCTCACCATTAACCTCTACTCTCATTAAAATCTCATTATCACTACCAATATCCACACTATTATCTCCTATTACCATATTTTTATTTTATCATAATTCTTACCACTACTTACCTTGTCTTTATTTATGTTTAATTTGTCTATTTCTCTACTCTTATTTTCTAACTCTATTTCATCTAACCGTGCATGTATCTCATTTATTCTTTTATCCAAATTACAATTTTGTCTTTTAATTTCCTTTTTTATGTCATTGAATTTCTCATCAAATTGGTTAAACTTATCATTAAAATTGTCATATCTTGTATTTTGCTCATGAAATTTATCGTCAAACTTAATACTCTGTTCGTTAAATTTTTCATCAAAAAGTAATCTCATCATTTTTATCACGTCACTCTCCTCAACTCTTTTTGTTGGGACTGGTGTCGAGTGAATACCTTCACTCATTATTTGTGATTCTGTTACGCTTATTTCACTGTTGTTTGCCACTATTAAAAAATTTTAATGAACTGTTGCTTTCTACAGACGTCACAGCATAACCTACAGTTGTAATACCCCTCACTTCAATACTCATTTTTTTTTATATTGTCGCCAGTTCGGGCACCATTTGTTATTATACAAATTGTATACTTATTTTTGTGTATTTATTTATTATGTGAATCTTACAATAATTATGGTACTTACCATAATTATTAGAGCACATGACATCATCACTATCTTTGTTTCTTGTTGTATCCAGAGTTCATATTAAGCGTAAATAGAGACAGTGTGGTGATTGAAATGTAGTTATCAACATCAATATGGTAGTAAATCAACTTATTTTTTATTATTTCGAATTTGCAAAATTAAATCGTCATACATTACAATGGCTGCCTTATCGTGACCAAGACAAAATGGCGGTCATATTCTTACTATTATATTCATTAGTCATGACTTTAAATACTTCGTTATATTGTTTGATTAACTAGATAATTTTATTACTTTGCAGCTATTAACATACTTAGGTGTTTCCATTTGATTTATACTGCTATAATCTTTAACACAAACCAACGCCTCAGTTTTGTTACCGGCATTGCTTGATACACTCTTCCTCTCTCTCACTCTCTCCCTCTCATCACAATATTATTCAAGATACATTTTTGTTTTAGGTATTATTAATTTTGAGCTCAATTATTTAAAAGAAATTTTGATTGCAATTTTGACTTTCCTGCTACTTCGTGTATCCATATTGAACGGTCATCATCGTCCGGCCAGGTGTGCGGCGTAGTTTCCGTATTTGCTGGGTGTTTCTGTCACTGACTTTACATTGTTAACTAAATGATAATTGTGAAGCACTAACTCTTGTTAATTACATTTCTGTCACTGATTTTAACACATTTTATCTGGCTGACCTTTTGCCAGCAACATTGATAGCATCTTCACTCTATGATGGTATTCAACAGACTGAGAGTGGATGCTATGTACATTTTGCGTAAGTGTGTGCGCATTGACGTCATTGTCTGGTGTATCGAAATAGGAAACGCCCTGATTATGCGTCATTGTTGTTACGTCCTGTATGTTTTTTAATGACGTTTCGTATTGTTGGCCAATGACAATTATATAGCGTTGTGTGTCGCCGGTCACGTAGGCTTGACCTTGGAATCGTCCTGCACCGATGTAACTGCGTTGTTTTCGTTAAACACAGGGAAAATTGCCCTACCCATTTACATGTGTGCAAAATACAATAAAATACAAAAAAATAATTTCTTTTGTACCATAAATATGAAAACAGGCTTTTGTCCTGTTACAGCTACTGGTTAACATTTAGTAGACGGCGTTAATTATCATAAACAATAAACATATTAAGTAGTTTTATAAGTCATTACCATTGAATAAAAACATAATCGACTATGGTCAACCCTACATTGGTTTTACGCATAAATAAAATAATCTTTACAATAAAAGTTTACCTGAAACGGTTTCAAAATTATGAACCTACAGTCGTAACATTGACTGTATCAACATTGGTTTGCCTCTAGGCATACTAACTCAAATATTTAAAAATAAAATTAACATTGAACGTTTATACTATAATGAAGAAATTTATGTTAGTGGTTGAAAACACAATCAGAATGATCACAGTTGCACACCACTATATAAAAATTATCCCGATTAGCGCTTTCAAGCCTCACAGCCCATCGTCAGATCGGAATAGGCAAAAATTATTTTAAAACAAATACTTCACCCCTCTCCCCCACCCTGCTCACACACAACAAGCTATAATATGAATGACCCTTCCCCCCCCTAAACCCTGTCCCACGCCATCTATACAGTTACATATTTTTCTAGCAAATTCCTTGTGTTTCAGTGTTGTGTGTGTGTGTGTGTGTGTGTGTCCTTTTACGTGGAGAAGGTAATAGAACAACCAATTCGTTATATGCAAGACATTTCATAGAAGACAACCATAAGTTTGTTAATCCTTTGGAAGAATACGAAATTGTAAAAGTAGTAAATAACACAGTTGAAAGGAAGCTTAGAGAGGAGTTAGAAATATTAAAAGAAAGAGAAAAAGGGTTAGACAATTTAATTAATATTAAAATTAAATTTGATAATGAAGAAATATTTTATAACATGATTAAGAAGTAAATGATAGAGGACAGATAGATAAGATTAAGAATTATATTGCATAGTACTAATTGGATGGTTTAAAATAAGGGTGTGTGACTGACCCACGTGTGTGGAGAGGAAGTAGGGTAAGTTTAAAAGGACACACACACACACACACACACAACACTGAAACACAAGGAATTTGCTAGAAAAATATGTAACTGTACAGATGGCGTGGGACAGGGTTTAGGGGGGGGAAGGGTCATTCATATTATAGCTTGTTGTGTGTGAGCAGGGTGGGGGAGAGGGGTGAAGTATTTGTTTTAAAATAATTTTTGCCTATTCCGATCTGACGATGGGCTGTGAGGCTTGAAAGCGCTAATCGGGATAATTTTTATATAGTGGTGTGCAACTGTGATCATTCTGATTGTTTATACTATAATGAACATGGTTATTAGATTGACTATTGTCAATATGAACACAACTTGAGGTATACTGGATTATAATAAAATATTAACTATCCCAAAATCGGGTATCTTAATCTAAAATCTCAAAAAAGGTTACATAAGTATTTAAAGAATAATTCATTTAATGTTTGTCAATTATGATTATCCATCTTATGTAGCACTCTAGTAGTTCAAACAATTATGGTTTGTCACCTAATAAGTGTTCATTCAATATTCATTAGTGGTTTACTTCGAATACCACTTGAATTCCATAGTTTGTATAACCTCTCTTTGGTAGTTTATTATTGATTATTTTATTTCGACTGGTTTTGATAACTTTTAATAACTGGAATACATATCTTATTTATTTCTATAAAAAGTAAATTATATTGGGTTCATCAATGTTAGTGAATGACTATTTGTCAGTTTGTTTGTTCACTATGAACCTCGTTAGTCTATTATGGTTGGTTCCATGTTTAAAATTTACAATCTGAAAATATCTGTTTTTTCATTAATTATCATTAATAATTAATTCACACTATACTCCCTGTTAATACACTTCAATTGGCATTTTATTATGCTCTGGGCAATTGCATTTTTCTATAATATAAGCGTTTTAGTTAAACACTCGACACTAAAAAATTTGAAGGTTAGGATGTCCCTTCTGTTTACGTTTTACAACCGCACAGCTGATCTCTTGAAATCGACTGTATCAGCTGTAACAAAATCTAAAATTCGGAGTTACAAAAATTTTGTAATAAAAATATTTTGTTTGAAAAAATGTTATTTATTTATTTATTATTAATTATTTAATTATTTCTTATGCATTTATGTATTTTTATTTCTTTTAATTATTAATCTAATCAATTTAATAGATTATGATAATCAGAATTGTTTTTTTTTCGCGTTAATCAGATTATCTCCTGTAATAATCGATTAGCGGTCTTTCGTTATTCTATGGTGGTACTCCTTCAGTGATGTTATTCTCTTCTGTTCTTGGAGACCGGGTGTCAAATATTATGTACAATTCTTTTATTTATATTTCTACCAATAAATGAAACTCAAAATTACTAGATTCAAGGAATTTATTAACATTATTGATATTAATTGATTTTGAATCGATTAGGTAATCAACAAATAACAAACTCGTATCTCAGGGCGAGTAAATTCAGTATATAAAATATTAAAGTTAAATTGCAGGTTCTTTTAGCTGTTATTTTATAATAGTCAGAGAAAGGCAAAGCTGAAAAGTATAATGCTTACAATAAAAACTGCTTAACTATCTAAGATACAAAATATTATTGAATAGACAATGTT
The DNA here is from genome assembly GCA_034769895.1 of Magicicada septendecula. Lineage (NCBI taxonomy): Eukaryota > Metazoa > Arthropoda > Insecta > Hemiptera > Cicadidae > Magicicada > Magicicada septendecula. The sequence continues at coordinate 433,023,773 of CM068367.1, forward strand.
AGTAAGATAAATTTCTTGAACCCAACTCGTGATGCTGTTCTGCTGACACCGCAAAGGATTCTGGGAATAGTCCAAAATGGCCGCCCCCATGCTGAATGTAAACGGAGCGTCTTCACTGCAGAATTCTTCCAAATAAATGTTGGTTATTGGTGTATTCGCCTTCCAAGTAGTAGTGGTTAATTACTCTTCATCACAGTGGAATTATTCGGGAGTAGTGGTCAGTTGTCCGGCACGGCAATCAGTGTTCAATGTGTTCTTGTTCCAATGGATGTGAGATTTTATAATGTCCAAATTTCGTGTCGATATTATTTTTAATTCAAGTTTAAATTGTCTATTATTTGGATTACGACTTCATATCTTCATAAATCACTTAGTTTGGTTGATTCCAGGTTCTCTCAGTGGTTATTAATCGTATTTTTCACTTCTCTGTTTTATTTTTTATAGGTTTAGTTATATTCAAAAATTATATTCTCTCTTTTTTAATGAAGTATTTTGCGTGAGCTCGTTTCGAAGTGTCCGTCTCAACGTGTAACAATCAACTAACTCCCTTCCTTCTTCAAACAATAGGTCTTGGCTGATTTAATATTAATTCGACATCGTTTTAGCCAGATGGCATTTCCGCCTAAATAATTGACTTTTACATTATATAATTAATTACGTTTTTACTATTATTTAATTTTATTAAATACTAATTACATATTCACTTTCCTTAGTTAATTCTGCGTTATTTACTAACAAACATTATATACCTTATAGTATTTTCTAACTCAAAAGGTCATATTTACTGTATATTTGAATGTAGGTTTTAACTGTACTTCCTGTCATATTAAATGGTTTACAATTTCTGTTAGTATCTAATTAACATTGAACAATATCATTGCTTGAATTAAAATGGTTATTTTTCCTTAATTCCTTGTAATTTTATGATTTAATTAACTAATTTAAATATTATTTTTAGTTTAGGCTTTCCTCTTAGATTCCAGTGTTATTACACTTGCATTTTTCCTAATAATATTGTATACATTTCTTCAATACCTTTACAAAGTATTGTTACAGTTATAAGACACAGTAATTGATTTACTTTATATAATTTTCATCAATTTAATTGATTTCCTTAATTTATTCATTAATTATAAGGTTGTTGAGATGTACCAGTTGGCCTAGATTTTACATGTGTTCACATACAATGTTTATTATTATTACAGCTTGCTTATACCCTTTCTGACATATTATTCTTATAAAATCTTAATTAAAATTCCCTTACTTAATTACATTAACGTTTAGGATTGATTAATACAATTAAAACATAACGAATATTTTATAATAAAAAATTATACTCAATCTCGGTCATTCAAGCCTTGAGTTCAATGACCTGTAAATATAAACAAAACACATCTGTTTTTTCATCACCTAAAATATTACTTAAAATTAATTTTCATGCAGTCCTTGCTGTTTTTACTTTATTTTAGGGATGTACCCTTTATCACTTCACTATTTAGTGCATTATCTCATCTTACTTTTTGTCATATTATCTAATATTGTGAGATAAAAAATAGCACTTACTTGGGATTATCATTAGTATATTTTCCTAATAAAATAACTTGCACTGGTCCACTGTTATTCTTTGATCTTATCTCTATTCAGTGTTCTAGTCTTATAAGATCAAGAATCTTATTTACAGACGATCATTAAGATTTGTTTTTTCATTATAAAAATAACTTTTACTGGTACACTTTTAATTATACCTCTAGACACTTTTACTTATACGTATTTTACATTTACTATTATTTTATTGCATTTTACTTTTCTTATTTATTTTCATCTTTTTTGGGGTTTCTAATTTTATTACATGTGGTTGTCCTTCTAATAGTTGTTCTTTTATTATGGATGTTTGTCTATCCTGGGCATTTCCTGAGCTACTCCTATACTACCTGGGTATAATTACTTTATACTTTGGCCTATCATTATTTTTCTATAATTTCTTATATATTGCAAGTTTGGTTTTAATTTATCTTATCTCTTCGAACTATTATTTCACTACACTGTGGTCCTTGACTAATTTTTATAGTAGTTTTCATTGATGTCATTTTATTTTTATTTTATATCTGATTATTTTTTAAATTAGAACAATGTGGATAATTTGTCATGCTACACCGCGCACAGAAATTGGCCGTCGTATCGCTTCGCTAGTCTGAGGTAGAATAATAAAATTATTTTTCTTCTTCGCTGTTCCTATATCGGGAGCACATACCCCCCCCGGTCGATTTTGATCGATTCCATTGGTTAAAAAGGCTGACATTCTATCCAGCGAGGTCACCCCCCTTGTGAATTAATTGATTTTATAGAAAATTGTTAATGACTTCAGGTTGGAGAGTTCTGTTTGTTGTATTCTCGCTTTTTCCAAAATAAATATAATTCCTTTAAAATTGGTAAATTTATGATAATAATTAGTACCATGCTTGTCTAAGATTAATAAAAATTACTATATTTGACCCATGCTTTCTATGGCCTAGAGCATGGTCAGTTAGATTTACTTTATTTATTGACATAATTTGTCCTGTTCACTTTTTTACAGTGATATAGATATTCTAAGATGTCCATTACAACTTCTGGACAGCTTAGTTTTCATTAGAATACAATTATTTGCTTGGTTTTAATGTAACATTTATTGTTCATAGTCTTAGTATGCCATGTCATTATGATTTAATTCTGAATTAATGATATACCCATCTTTATGTGGTTCTTTTAAGTCCAAATTGTCTCTACAGTGTAAACGTTGTTTTGCAATGGTTGTTCTTTTTAATTACATGTGATATTGATAATAATTCACCAATACTTCTTGCAGCTAGTGTGTTATTTTATAAAATAATCATGTCCCTAGTTCGGGTCGACATTTGTTATCTCTCACATTTCTTTTTAATTGTTATATTTGTAAAAAAGAAAATGCAAACATACACTTTCGTGTGTTTATATTTATTAACTTCATTCACGTGTGTCACCCACACCATAATTATGGTACTTACCATACATATGTAATACCTGTTGCTACGATCTTATTGTTTGTTGTGGGTCCAGGGTTTCGACTCAGCGTGAATGTCGACTGAAATGGGCTTTGAAATAAAGATACTAACATTTCTCAAACATTAACAATCAATTTCGGTTTATTTTCCTTTTCATTTTACACCGGATTTATAAATATATATATAGATTACATTTTTGAATGTTTAAAAGCACTGGGCCGGTATAATTTGCCGCCGACCTTTTTGTAATATGTTACCGCTGATGCGGAGTTGTGAAGACTGGGATCAAGCACTACGCACTTTTTACGTATGTGTGTGTGTGCGTACGTCATTATTCTTTGTCTTTAGTCAAAGAAATGCCCTAGTTTATTACGTATTTTGTGCACGTAATTCTTTTGTTAATGACGTCTGGCGTTGTTGGCCAATGAAACAGACGTATCTAGAGCCTGTATTTGTTTGTGTGTAACCATTTTAAGTGTTCTTATCCGCACATCCGCCGTTGACCTTGGAATGATTATGTTGTGTCGAAACGGCGTTGTTGTCGGCAAAACAAGTGAAATTGTACCATCCATACAAATGAATGCAAAATACATTGAAATACAATAATTCGATACCTTGTGTACCATAAATCTGACATCAGGTTTTCGTACTGTCACAAAACCCCCTCAATGAAAGGTTTTATGTCAAAACATAAAAACTTTCATTGACCCATTCACACGTTTCTAAAAGAATCATCCCAGATATGGTGCCACAACCCCCTGTAGTGTTAATATAAAAGAATTTCAATCACTTACCCTTGGTCCAATGATGATGTTCGCACCCTCTGACCTTACAGGACTTCTCAGGAGAGATCCCAACACCATAAGGCCATGAGGCACTTTACGCTTCTGTTCTGACGCACCGGCCAGCTCAGGACCGCGGTCACAACACCACCAAACTCTGAAACATGCAATACAAATTTTAATATAGCGGCCTTATCTATATCCATATCCACAACTGATATGTCTCCCCTTAGTGCGTTGGTTTGTGTTTTGAGGCATTGGTTTGCTTAACTCTACAATTTTCAAACAATGTATAACAAGAGTTAAGATAGAAAATTCCTTCTCCTTTTAACAACCCGGTATTTAGTACAACTTTCTGACTCCAGTCAATTATATTTACTCTCTTTACCACATGGAAACATATATTCTTATCCTAAACAGAAAACAAATTTTACTTTTCTAAGCAACAACCATTAACTCTATTATTTTACTTCGTATAGCATTAAAATATCTAACTATCATGGCAAACAACTTCAAAGCTCTTTATTTTCTTTACAACTTTTCTTTATTCTTATTTTCTTTGCAACCGAACTAACTCATTTTTCTTTGTTCAAAACCACTGTTATCTTTATATTTTAAGCACATTAATATTTTTACCGTCGCTACCCCCGTAATGACCTCCTACCCACACACTATTGCCATCCATAATAAAAACAGAATAAAACATTGTACATTAAACAATTTACATTTAAATAACTGGTATCAAAACTTTATAACATTACTATTATCAATTCTCTATTCACTTTTAATTATTTAACATTTGTTACCATTAGATTCTGAATTCCATAATTATTTAAAATCATTATCAAACCTAATTACTTATTCTTTAATATTTAAAATTCTACAGTACATGGTTTACATAACAAATATATAAAATACACAACAGCAAAAATACACAAATACATTGACATTAATATACACAAAAATATACAATCCACATTATCATCTTATCATTTACCAAAAATCAGTTTATAAGCAGTCCGTCCTGAAAAACACTGTCCACATATTTAAATGTTCATAAACACAATAAAATATTTACCCTCCATCGTCAAATAATAATCGAATCTTAAAACTATATACATTGTTTAATATTAGATATCTTATCTTATCATTATACATGTACCAACTATTCAAATTTTTATCCTTTCCCGCAAATTCATATAACTCATGATCGGGTATGGTTCTGTCACCTTCGGTATAATTAGTCATATTCAGGTAAGTTATATTGTCATTGTTATCAACATCATCTCCTACTACTTCAGTTTTATTACAAGGTAAGTTCTTACTATATTTATTATATATCATCTCTACTTCTAACCTTTTTATAAATTCTTCATAGTCTCTACTTATCTTAAAAATCTCTACTTCTCTTTTTCTCTCACTTTCAAAACATCTCTCTCTTTTAAAATATCTCTCATAATAACTCTCCCAACAACACTTCTCTCTCTCAATATATCTCTCTTTACACCCTTTCTTTAACCATTCAACACACTATCATTCCATTATTATTATATTCTATTCCCCATAAAACCTCATTATTACTACCAACATCCACACTATTATCTCCTATTACTATATTTTTATTTATTTTATCGTCATTTCCACTACTACTTACCTTGTCATCTTTGCTCAATTCTAATTTGTCTATTACTTTCTTATTTTCTAATTCCATTTCATCTAAACGCGTCTCTATTTCGTTAATTCTCTTATCTAAATTACAATTCTGTTTTTTAATTTCATTGATGTTACTTTTCAACTCATTAAATTTCTCATCGAATTTGTTATTCTGTATCTCAAAAAGCGTCTGCATAATTTATACTATTTCATTTTCTTCAGTTTTTTTATTTACTACAGGCGTTGACTGATCGCCTTCTCGCATTATTTGTGACTCAGTCATGCTTGTTTCGCTATCATTTGCCATTATAAAAAAAATGTTAATGTATTGTTGCTTTCTATTTGTATTACCACCTAACCTACAATCGTATCTTTGATTTCAATGCCCACTCCGTCTCCATTCAGGCTTATTATATAAAATACAACAGGATATATATATATATATATTTTTAATATAGTCACCATTTCGGGTGGCATTTGTTATTTTATAAAATAATCATGTCCCTAGTTCGGGTCGACATTTGTTATCTCTCACATTTCTTTTTAATTGTTATATTTGTAAAAAAGAACATGCAAACATAGACTTTCGTGTGTTTATATTTATTAACTTCATTCACGTGTGTCACCCACACCATAATTATGGTACTTACCATACATATGTAATACCTGTTGCTACGATCTTATTGTTTGTTGTGGGTCCAGGGTTTCGACTCAGCGTGAATGTCGACTGAAATGGGCTTTGAAATAAAGATACTAACATTTCTCAAACATTAACAATCAATTTCGGTTTATTTTCCTTTTCATTTTACACCGGATTTTTATTTACTTGACAATGGCGTCTTGAACAACCAAAACCAAAATGGCGGCCGTTACTTACATTTCTTATTCCCTTATTACAACAACTAGATTATATATTTTTCATTTATCATATTACCACTTTTCTCTGTTAATTGGGCAGCTGCCTTTCTATTAAAATGACTTTAATTATATTTGCTTAGAGGCCATACGCAAACCAACGCCTCAGCTTGGCTGTCGACAGTTATCATTCACGCCTCCCTTTCTCACACTCACTCATTCTGAATACGTTAATGCATTTTATTTATGAATATATCTGATAGTTATATAAAAAGAGCTCTTTAAGATTGTATTAAGGTTTTGCACTTTCCTGATTGTAAACTGGAAGTTCTGGACGATGTCTCACATGCTGCTTTTACCGAAGTTGCTTGGTTACATTTTTGATTGTTATTGCACTGACTCTAGGTTCTGATTTTTTAAAAAACTATTGTACACTGTATTCCTTCATCTTCCACTGATTTATAAATATATATATATAGATTACATTTTTGAATGTTTAAAATCACTGGGCCGGTATAATTTGCCGGCGACCTTTTTGTAATGTGTTACCGCTGATGCGGAGTTGTGAAGACTGGGATCAAACACTACACACTTTTTACGTATGTGTGTGTGTGCATACGTCATTATTGTTTGTCTTTAGTCAAAGAAACGCCCTAGTTTATTACGTATTTTGTGCACGTCATTCTTTTGTTAATGACGTCTGGCGTTGTTGGCCAATGAAACAGACGTATCTAGAGCCTGTATTTGTTTGTGTGTAACCATTTTAAGTGTTCTTATCCGCACGTCCGCCGTTGACCTTGGAATGATTCTGTTGTGTCGAAACGGCGTCGTTGTCGGCAAAACAAGTGAAATTGTAGCATCCATACAAATGAATGCAAAATACATTGAAATACAATAATTCGATACCTTGTGTACCATAAATCTGACATCAGGTTTTCGTACTGTCACAAGTGTGGTCATACAGTGACCTCAATTTTCCTTAATTCTGGTTAAATTAGTTTTTCATAATAATCATTGTATACTATAATAGTGGTAATACATATTATATTGCACATTTATAAAACATTGTTCTTCACTGGTTTATATTATAGAATTTCTGAGCGTGTTTAATGTGTACACTTTTCTGTCCAATTTCAGTCTGTGTATTTGCATTAAACACCACACATACCACTTTCAATTAATAAAATTGTATCACTAGGTTCGTCTTTATAATGTCTTCTATCATTATTTCATAACTTACACTAGTTCACATTGTTTTGGTCTTATTTTATACTAATTACAAGCTGATTTATAACCAAGTTGAGGTTACCTGGGACCCCTTGTTAGACAACAATGGTCTATGTTTTGGCTAAGTGGTTTCAATATTTTACAGGTTATTATTTGACACTTTTACACTTGTTAATTATTATTTACTATCTCTTTATGATTTCTACCTGTCTACAGGTGATTACTAGGTTCTCTTTTTTGTTATTTTATTTGAATTTGCCAGTATTACAAGCATGCCTGGTACTCTGTTCTTACTAAGATAATTACTCTATTCTTATCATTCATTATTTTCTTTCATGGCTTTGATTTATTTAATTAATGCTATTCTTTTATTAGAATAAAGAGTTTTTTGTCATGGTTTGTCTTTGGTAATGTCTGTCTATGTCTGTGTCTCTTTGCTGTTTCTTAATTCTGTAGATTCCTGGTTTTATTAGTTTCATTTTCTGTTAATGCCTACACTAGGCACATTATTTGGCATATTTGTTAATTCTTCTGTGTTTGTTACCTTGCTTGTGTGTATTTATATTCTTCAGTCTCTTGTTAATGCTGAATGTCATTGTACTTTAGTTTTGTCCTCTCACTTACCATATCTATTGGGTCATTTGTTTTATCACATTATTATATTGTCTTCTATACTTTCTTCTTTATCACTATTTGTTATCTTTCATTTACTGAGATAATTATATTAATTGTTTTATTGAGTTCTTGAACCTTACATAATACTTTGTACACAGTTACTTAGTTATCTTTCCTTTCTTAGGTGTTCTGGTGTGAGTTTATTAGCGTTTCATTCTTTATCTTTTGTTGTTAACTTTATTGTGAAGATATGTACTATTACGATATATATATTAAAAATAATGTATGCCAACTAAGAAATAATTGTAATTTTTTGTCAGATTTATTATGCACAGGTGAATGTATAAAAATATAAATTCTCAAGTTACTCACTTTTCTAGAATAGTTTTTGTTACTGAATAATAAAAATCTTTACAAGACTATATTTTTCCATGTAATATAAATACGAATATAATTAAAAATAAAAATATATTCTTGTTGAAAATAAATTTATTTACTTTTGAATTATAATTATAAATGCATACAGAATTTCAAACCTTAGCAACTTCTTCTGCTTAATTGGTGCTACAGCTCTTGGAGGGCCTTGGCCTCGTGGACAATCTGCTCATGGACAAGTCATCTCAATCCTCTGCTCTCAGTCTCCATCTTCTTATACTGGACCTGCATAGGTCGTATAAGATCATCCACCTGTCACTTCTGGGCCACCCCTCCTTCTTCCATCAGGTCACCCCATAAAAATTTTCTTCAATGTGGATGTCTCTAACATTCTCTGGACATGCCCTGCCCACCAGATTCAACTTTTCTTTATGTCAGTGACAATATCTGGTTCTCCATAGATTTGCTGGATTTCTGCATTTGTCCTTATGTTCCTTGGACGTTCACTGTGTAACTGTATATTTACAATTTGATAATAAATGAATTTACACTTAACCACCTACCTTAAGTTCTTATATGTGTCGGCCAGATCTCTGGTGGTGGACTAACCCCGTTCGTACGACGAACTGATCAGTGCAGCAAATGAAATGAGGTGTTTGCAAATAACTTGTTTAACAAATTATATAAGATAGTAGATAATATTTTATTTTGTATTAATGTGCCATTTAGTATTCAAACTTCTTTCTATGCATGAAATATAAAAAGAAAAACGTAAACCCTTTCACATTATTATTTCTAACAAAAACATAAAAACTTTAACTATCTAACATCTAAACTTATTCATTCTAAGAGAACCAATACTTTTTATTTTTTCTTATATACACACACGACTCACATCCAAAATTATTTGAGATCTCATTTTATTTTCTTTTTAGTTTATTCCCCTAAATGAATCTAATTTTTAACTGTTATTTTCTTCGCCCATTTATAAAAAACTGTTGCGTATTCAAAACTTACGTGGTCCAACACCGTTGCGTCACCGTGTGTTTACGCACTTTCACTATTTCGCCGAATATCGTTAAATTTTGTCCATTGTTATTATCTTAGTAACTCCTAATTTATTCTTCTATCACATTTGATGAAATTTAATACATTTTATTAAAATTAGACTCGGTTTTTTATGAGTCGAGTCTAATACCACCGGCCGTTATTACGGCTGGGCTAAGAGTGAGCACAAGACTCCCCGCTATACCTTTTAGATGAACGGGAAGGCACTGCCGTCAGACTGCGACTTTTTCGTCACCGTACACGGAAGTATGGACTGTCCATGGGCCAAGTTAACCAGCGACGTTAGGCGGTGACGATATTAGAGGCTTAGGTGGGTGGAGACTGTTCGTTGATTTCCTCCATCTGCAAAGCACATGGCAAGAAAATCTTTCTGCTTAGCCATTTTTGTAGCGTTGGTTCCAACTGTTGTGCGTAGAAGGTGTGCCCGGGCTCGTGTACACGCACACAGTACGTGACAAATACTCAGTTCACAACCAAATATTGCGTTCTCCGGCTACACCCAGCCCAAAAAGTTATGTTACCGTTCATTGTTTGAATCCAACACTATTTCACATTGGACTTGCAATGATGATACTAAAGAAATTTAAATAAATTTAATAAAAAATAAAAGGCCCCATTTTGACACATTACAGTACCCCCCCCCCCAATGAGAGGTTTTATGCCCAAGAGCATAAAAACTCTCATTGCCTAACCTAAAGGGATCAGTGTGGATATGGAGCCAAATTTGCATATAAAATTATAAACATTACAACTTGAACCTTCTATTAACTCTTTTTGTATCAACCTTTAATTATTTATCATTTTTGTACCATTAAATTCTCCACAAATTCAAGTTTATTATCAACATTCATTTTACATCACATTTAATTTATTATTACACGTCCACTATGAAATGCTATTTAGCATTTTCATCCTTAATTAGTTTGGGTGATTCTCCAGTTATCCACAATGGTCTAATTTATCGAATGGGCATTAAATATAACCGTACCCCCTTCTTCCTTCTAACCACCATTTATAGATTCGCATAGGGTGACACCCATCTCTCAAAATATTTACCTCCATTAAATTCTCTAAACTCCACTTAAATCATTCTCCTCTTATAATAAAATATCTGATACCCTCTTTGTACCTAGGATGTGTGTTCCCTTCCCGTATACTCATTCCCTTATTAGTTCCTGGCCCTTCCAGGTAACTCCGCCAAACCCCATTTAAAACTATTCACCTCCCGCCACAACGCCTTGTGTTGAGGACTCCTTACACCTCCACCCTCACTACAAAATATGTGTACCCTCTATTTACTCTCCATTTACCTCACTCACTTTCTCTACATACATACATTCCCTCTCCCAAATGTGTCCCTATTAATACCCTGTTTCTGTATTACCTTTTATTCCAAAAATTCTTATTTTCTATAACACCCATTTAAAATTACTTTGACTGACTCAAATGCCTTATTGAAATAAATACTTCCCCAAACTCCCAATTGTTACAACATTTTATGATCATTGACAACTACACTAGACAATTCATAACTACCTCAAATTAATTTAATCATTTAATTTAAACCTTTTAAATTCATTTAAAATTTATTATTCAAACATTAAACATTTTACTTTATTTAAATTGCATTATAAACTTCATACTTACATTACATCGCTCAATTGAATAAACACACGATTCCTGTCATAGACACAAAATTATAAACATTCGTTACCACAAATATCACATATAACCATATGTACCTTCTGAAACATAACAATCATATGACTCCACAACTAAACACATTTTACATTTATTCATTTACTATTTATTTTAAAGTTCAAATCTCAGAAACATCATTTAAATTCATTATCAAAATTTATTTCTACTACATTTAAATCAGTTAATTTATCTACAATTTATTTTATTTCAATCAGTTATTTGAACACAACATTACTTTAATCATCTTCTTCAAAATAATTACAATTCATTTATTACAAACTCTCATTATTTATTTAGTCAGATAAAATAGTATTATTATTATCAAAATCAGTTTCTACTGCATACACACAATGTTTACACAAAATACATTTTACAACACAAACACAATTAATCTCACTATAAATTTATTTACAATTTTTTGTCATTATTTTTCTGTTTACCACACCTCATTTCCTAAGTTAGCCAGGTCATCACCATAAACTAAAATAATTAAAATGTTCATTCACTGATTTTTCATTTAACCCCCATCATCATAAACTAGTCTTACTTTTACATAACAATTATCATCTTTAATTACATAGTTTTAGTGATTTTCACTCGTCATTTATTAAAATTATATATACATGACAGCTGTTTCGGCAGCACAGTGCCTTCATCACATGGTGTAAGCTGACACCATCTGATGAAGGCACTGTGCTGCCGAAACAGCTGTCATGGATATATAATTTTAATAAATGACGAGTGAAAATCACTAAAACTATTTTATTGTTTTATTTTTTTAATATAATTTACAATGGATTTTCACCAAGTAAAGGCATCTTTAATTACACTCATTTAATTATTATTATTTATATAATAATTCTTTAATATTTCAACTTGTTCCGTAAAACCCACATAATAATCTATTGGAGTATCCCACATTATTATTAAATCATATAACCTGTCTACATCATTAGTTTTGGTCTTGTCACCGTCTGTATTATTATCTATCACCCTTAAGCATTTTAACCTCTCAGTTTCAGAATCATCTATTATTAATACTCCACGTCTATGCACAGGTAAGCATTCAATATAATTATCAACGTTATTATTACTTATTTCTGCACTATCTTCATAACAAGGTAAGTCTTTCATTATCATCTATTTTTTTCAAATTTTAACTTCTCTTTTAACTCCTTATAGCTTCTACTTAACGTAAACATCTCTATTATTCTCTCTCTCTCAAAATACTTCTCATCATAACATACATAATCTTTGTCTCGGGGTCATTCCATCGGAAATCATCCAATGGTGGTTGCTTGACCATTTTGAAAAAAATTTATTTTTTTATACGTTGTTCCTACATTACAAACTAGTAACAAAATGATGTTTGAAAAAAAATTTTAGGTCTTCGTTTGTCGCCAGCGGCCATTTTTCCAACATGGCCGACACTCAATTTCTTCAAAATTCTCTTTTGCGGAAAGTTATATATCTGTTGACCTATAAGAGGTAGACCTGTAAAATAAAAACCATGTTGTAGGTACTGACATGGGCTATATTTCTGTATAATAACCTTCGTGATGCGTGCTTTAGAAAGTAGGTAAATTTAATCTTAAAACTTAGTAAAAAAAATCTCTTAAATTGTCATTTTTGGGATTTTTTTTTAGGTATGAAGGGGATATTTCTAGAAGTTAAAATTGTTATCACTAATAACTGTATCTCTATAGAATTTATATAAAAAAAATGAAACCTCAGATGATTACCCTTTCCATTATATAAAATGTTAAAGTTTGAAAATTTTCAAAAAAGCCAATGTTTAGAGCCTAATATCTCTGGTGGGGGACCTCCTAAAAATCTGAAAATTTCGGAAAATCAAGTCATCTTAGATACCTATCAAACCAAACTAGTTTCATGTTTTAGACTTTTGCAGTATAACAACTTTACATTTTTAGAAATCATGAAAAACATGTTTAAAATGCACGCTGATAACCAGTTGTTATAAGCAGCACGAAAGGTATAAAAAAAAAAACTGTCAAGTTCTTATCACTTTTCATTTTTTTGTTGCCTATAAAAACAAATAATGACATTAAAAGATTTTTAAGTTTCAGTGTAAATATTTTAAGTACCCTAATTTCAAAATTATGTTATTATTTAAACGAAAAGTCAGTTACTATTAAAACAAATAATTAAATATAATTTTTACAATTGTAGACTGATTATTCTATCAAAGAATATTTTCTTTTATGTTCAGAAACATTAACATTAGTCTCTCATGCATTACTCATCACTGGACAGCCACTTGACTTATGTTGTTACAGCTTGTTTACTGACATGTCTTAACCTGAAAGTTCCAATACAGTACTCTGCAATGCTCTTCTTCTCAGTTTATTGTTCACTGTGGCTGAGTGATGTTGTTTCATCATACTGCTCTTTTAGTAGTGCTAAGTGATTATGTGGGTTGACCCTAAATGTTTCATTAAATATAATTATGATATTTTTTAACTGTACAGTTTAATACTGTAGTGTTTTGTATATAAATTAGTGATGTTATAATTTTGATAAAATGGAGTGTAGTGTTTTATTAGGTTTATTGACTAAGGAAACCTGTCACAAAGAAACCTATGGTAAAGTAAGTAAAGACTTGATTAATTTTAATGAGCTTGATGGGGAAAGCCAAGAACTACATTCACTTAGGTTAAATTCAGATGACATTAATACTTTGTGTGAATACCATAAAAAAAAGTTTTTGCTCAAATTTAACCACCTTTTTGGAACCACCTGTTGTGATCCACTTGATTATCACAAAACTTTAAAGAAAAAGGGATCAAAAGGTTGTATAGAAATTAAGTTGGAACATGTCAATACAACTAAAACCCAAGAAATAAAACTTATACCATGTCGAAAAGCCTCTGTGTCATTAGTGACTATTTGAAACATGATACTGTTGCTATTCATGTTTTTCAAAAGCATTTATTAGCAAAAATCAAAGAAGTAGTACGTCAGGTTAAAAAAGTTGTGTATTTTAGTGATGGGGCATCAAGCCAATACAAAAATAGGAAAAACTTTGCAAATCTATGTCATCACAAGAAAGACTTTGGTCTTGATGCAGAGTGGTACTTTTTTGGCACTGCACATAGCAAAAATGTATGTGATGGGGTCGGAGCGACCACTAAAAGAGAGACTGCAAGAGCTAGTTTGCAGAGGCCATATAAAGAACAGATTATGACAATTCAACAATTTTTTGAATTTTGGGATGAGCATATTCAGGGGATAAATTATATATTGGTGAAAGAAGAAGAAACAGAACAAGGTGAGAAAAATTTGAGAAAAAGATTTCATAACTGTTGTGCGATACGTGACACAAGAGAAAGGCATCGTCTAGTTCCCATAGATGAAAACACAGTGCGATGCTATCTGACGTCCAAGTCAAGCGAGTATGAAGACATTTCAATAACCGCTGCACCACACATAGACATTTCTGAACTGAAGCAGAAAGATTTAGTTGTATGTGTATAAGATCATGAATGGTATGCAGCTGAAATCGAAGCTGTCAACACTGAACACAGTGATGTATTTGTCGTATTTTTTATGCCACCCGGACCACGAACATCCTTCAGAAAAAGTTCAGAAAAGTGTTGGGTACCCATTGGAAATGTTTTATTGAAATTTACACCACTTCAACTAAGTAGGTCTAGTGGTAGAAACACTTACCAAATCACAGAAAAATTGTGTAATGAGGTATCAGCATTGTTCATGAGATCCAGGAAAACATAACAGGAAAACACACAACGTAAGTATAATAAAATAATTTTAAAACATTCTTTGAAGTTTTATATCAATGCTTAAAATATTTGTATGAAATTATTTGTTTTTTATGTCATAAGAGAGTAAAATGTCATAAGAATTTGACAGTTCTGCTGCTTCTAACAACTGGTTATCAGCGTGCATTTTAAACATGTTTTTCACGATTTAAAAAAATTTATAGTTGTTATACTGCAAAAGTCTAAAACATGAAACTAGTTTAATTTGATAGGTATCTAAGATGACTTGATTTTCAGAAATTTTCAGATTTTTAGGAGGTCCCCCACCAGAGATATTAGGCTCTAAACTTTGGCTTTTTTGAAATTTTTCAAACTTTTAACATTTTATATAATGGAAAGGGTAATCATCAGAAGTTTCATTTTTTTAATATAAATTCTATAGAGATACAGTTATTAGTGATAACAATTTTAACTTCTAGAAATATCCCCTTCATACCTAAAAAAAATACCAAAAATGACAATTTAAGCGATTTTTTTACTAAGTTTTAAGATTTAATTTACATACTTTCTAAAGCACACATCACGAAGGTTATTATACAGAAAGATATCCCATGTCAGTACGTACAACATGGTTTTTATTTTACAGGTCTACCTCTTATAGGTCAAGAGATATATAACTTTCCACAAAAGAGAATTTTGAAGGAATTGAGTGTCGGCCATGTTGGAAAAATGGCCGCTGGCAACAAATGAAGACATAAACAATTTTTTCAAACATAATTTTGTTACTTGTTTGTATGTAGGAACAACATATAAAAAAATAAATTTTTTTCAAAATGGTGGAGCAACCAGTTTATTTATTTTTGGATGATTTCCGATGGAATGACCCCTCTATCATTCCATGCAAAGGGTAACACAACGTTATCATGACACATCTTGGCTTTTCCAAGGAACTCATGGTACACAAAAGGGGACCTACTTAGAGACACCTCGTCTCTATAACCACGGGAGGAAACTCTGTCCTCATAAAACATCTGTGAAAACTCTGTTTCACAATATACTCGGGGAAAATCTGCCCTTTGCTCGCCTAACCTCTCTCTTTCATCCATACTCACTAACACTTCGTTATTAAATTCTACTTTACCACAAACTTCATTAATATTCGTTTTCACTATATCACTCTTAAATAGCTCGTTTTCAACTATTTTATCTCTATTACTTAGTAATTCATTTTTACAACTGTAACTTACCTTGTTAATTATTTCTTCACTATTTTTTGTAATCATATCACTGCTCTCGCATATTGACACCCATATCGCCTGTTACTTCGTTGTTTCCATTTATACTGCACTTACCTGTATTTATTCTCCACACTCCCGTACCCTCTATACTTTGTACTAAATCATTACATTTAATTTCAAATATCTCATTGGTTCTTTCAAAACATTTATTAATTTGTTTTATTTCATTTCTAATTTCATTAAAATTACTTTCGTTTGTATCAAAACGATTATTTATCTTATCGAACTTTTCATCAAAATTACTCTTAATTTCATTGAATTTTACATCTAACAGTATCTTTTGTTCTTTGAACTTTCTTTCATGCTACACATCATGCTATACAAGCGTGTCAACATATCATTGTCATTCGATTGCTTATTTTTATTTGTTAAAACTGGAATTAATTGAATTCCAGAATCAACAGCTGACTCGTTTAATTGCAATTGAGTCGCAATTGGGGTGGAATGAATTATTACATTACCGCCAACAGCTGTTTCACTTTCACCCAATGACTGTGGTCAAGGCCACTTTCGCTCATATCTACGTCTGTTAAATTACTTCGTGTTTCGTGCTCAGACATTTTTAACTGATTTATAATTTATTTTTACTTATGATATAACTACAATTGGTTAATCCTCCCTCCAAAACATACTATAACATAAATCTTACACCATAATTACGTAAATTTTACGTAAATTAAATTTTTCTGCTTTCACAACCGGATCTCACTTCCTGCACTGTCAAAATATGGTGGTGTAATACAATTTATTATTATATTACATCCTGGTCACAGCACCATTGTAACTATACAAAGATTGTAGTATACAAATATTG
Source organism: Magicicada septendecula (assembly GCA_034769895.1). NCBI lineage: Eukaryota > Metazoa > Arthropoda > Insecta > Hemiptera > Cicadidae > Magicicada > Magicicada septendecula. The sequence continues at coordinate 433,040,921 of CM068367.1, forward strand.
TAATATAAAAAGAAAAACGTAAACCCTTTCACATTATTATTTCTAACAAAAACAAAAACTTTAACTATCTAACATCTAAACTTATTCATTCTAAGAGAACCAATACTTTTTATTTTTTCTTATATACACACACGACTCACATCCAAAATTATTTGAGATCTCATTTTATTTTCTTTTTAGTTTATTCCCCTAAATGAATCTAATTTTTAACTGTTATTTTCTTCGCCCATTTATAAAAAAACTGTTGCGTATTCAAAACTTACGTGGTCCAACACCGTTGCGTCACCGCGTGTTTACGCACTTTCACTATTTCGCCGAATATCGTTAAATTTTGTCCATTGTTATTATCTTAGTAACTCCTAATTTATTCTTCTATCATATTTGATGAAATTTAATACATTTTATTAAAATTAGACACGGTTTTTTATGAGTCGAGTCTAATACCACCGGCCGTTGTTACGGCTGGGCTAAGAGTGAGCACAAGACTCCCCGCTATACCTTTTAGATGAACGGGAAGGCACTGCCGTCAGACTGCGGCTTTTTCGTCACCGTATACGGAAGTATGGACTGTCCATGGGCCAAGTTAACCAGCGACGTTAGGCGGTGACGATATTAGAGGCTTAGGTGGGTGGAGCCTGTTCGTTGATTTCCTCCATCTGCAAAGCACAAGGCAAGAAAATCTTTCTGCTTAGCCATTTTTGTAGCGTTGGTTCCAACTGTTGTGCGTAGAAGGTGCGCCCGGGCTCGTGTACACGCACACAGTACGTGACAAATACTCAGTTCACAACCAAGTATTGCGTTCTCCGGCTACACCCAGCCCAAAAAGTTATGTTACCATAAATTGTTTGAATCCAACACTATTTCACATGGGACTTGCAATGATGATACTAAAGAAATTTAAATAAATTTAATAAAAAATAAAAGGCCCCATTTTGACACATTACAGTACACCCCCCCCCCAATGAGAGGTTTTATGCCCAAGAGCATAAAAACTCATTGCCTAACCTAAAGGGATCAGTGCGGATATGGAGCCATAAACCCCCTTTAATCCTTTATCACAAACACTATGGGTTTAACTACCCCCCTAGTCAAGTGGCTGTGGAAACATCTATCCGACTTTGCTGGACTTTCTTCGAGAGAATCACAACACCACAAAGCCAACAGACCCGAGACTTCACTGCTCCGGACACGTCGGTCAGAACAGGTAAGCCCCACAGTATCACTTGGCTTTTAAACATTCCATAAAAATATCTAATAACTGTCCTTTCATTCTTCCACATCCTTCACTGATGAGTTTCCCTTTAATTGTAAATAATTGTATTGGTTCGCTGAAAACAAAGCATTGGTTCTTGTTTATACTTAATCATACATATATATTCTTAACAGTAATGTAAACATTTGTTATTTACTATACATGTTGACCTGTCCAGTCTGAAACATCAAAAAAAAATTTAAAAAAATAAAGAATTCAAAAATCTTCAGATTTGCTTCAAAATTAATCAAATACCGTTGCCAATTCAAATGAAAAAATTCAATCCTAACCTGTCAACTATCATCTTCAATTACCAAATTTCAAATTTTTTTTTTCAAAGTAAACATTTCTCAAATTTAAAAAATAAAATTTTCAAACTAATTATTAAAAGCATCAACTATTTTTTAATTAATTTAACTTGTCTAAATTTTAAGTAATTATGTCATTCAAAAATTTTCATTTCCATTAACTCATATAAAATTACTTAACTGCTTCTCAATTTACACTAAGTTCCATCTCAAATTTCATTATCAACGTTAAATCCAAATAATTTTCAAACTAATTTTCAAATATGGTGTACATACATAAATTCATCATAATACATGTGGTTCAAAGTAAATTACATAAAACACCAAAATGTAAAAAAATTGTAGATACATGTTATACATATAAAACACTAAAAAAAATACAACTTAATCTAACATACATTACATTTCAAAATAATTACATATCAATTCCCCATGTCATGAGCATATAATACAATCATGTTGACCTACTATACATACTCTGAATAAAAAAGAAAAACTCATCATTAAATATTAATTACTAGAAATACTAGGTACATAAAAACAAGTTACATAAAATATTAATTACTTGGAATGGCCAAGTACATAAAAACAAATACATACACATTACTACATTTAAAATATTCTACTTTTAAACTCTCTAAGTCATGAAATTAGTTATTTCTGTTAAGTGAATATAATGTACATCATAAGCCATACAGAACAGCAATTGTAGCAATAATCAGACCATCAATACAATTTGGGACAATAATACCGACTGAACAGTACCTGGGGTGTTCATTGCTATGAGCACAATAATCATTTAGTTATCTCATCAGCTCATCAACATACTTCAGTTTAAGGTTTTAATTCGTTACTACCCTTAGTAACCTCCTTCCACACACACTATGGCCCCCCCTGAACTGTAGCGCCCAGTTGCTTCCACAAGAACTGAAGTTTTTTGGGTGTAGACGCTGCCTACCCCGTTCTTGCTTCGGCGTTACAAAACATTCGGTATTACTGATGTCCGAGGACACCAGTAATCCTACTAAACTTAGGTATATGCCCTTAAACGGTCTACCATCCCATTCGATGGATAGCCACCGCTGTTCCATAGTTCTGGTGATTCCCCTGATTTACCCCCCCCCCGGGTAATTTCTAAATTCACCTCTTACAACGATAACAAGCTATGGCCAGATTTAGGCAGAATGAGACGCAATGAACCCTGACCATAGCTAGTCAAAGCTGAGGCAATTCCACGGTCAGGGTTCGGTGAGGCCGTGACCACCCGAAAGTGGGGAATCACTTAAAAAAAAAACATATAATTCATGTTTAAGATTCCTACACATTAACATAATACATAATAATATACAACATAATCGACACTCAAATTGACCCTTAACATCATTACATTAATATAAACAATTGACCTTTAAATTTGCATATAAAATTATAAACATTACAACTTGAACCTTCTATTAACTCTTTTTGTATCAACCTTTAATTATTTATCATTTATTGTACCATTAAATTCTCCACAAATTCAAGTTTATTATCAACATTCATTTTACATCACATTTCATTTATTATTACACGTCCACTATGAAATGCTATTTAGCATTTTCATCCTTAATTAGTTTGGGTGATTCTCCAGTTATCCACAATGGTCTAATTTATCGAATGGGCATTAAATATAACCGTACCCCCTTCTTCCTTCTAACCACCATTTATAGATTCGCATAGGGTGACACCCATCTCTCAGAATATTTACCTCCATTAAATTCTCTAAACTCCACTTAAATCATTCTCCTCTTATAATAAAATATCTGATACCCTCTTTGTACCTAGGATGTGTGTTCCCTTCCCGTATACTCATTCCCTTATTAGTTCCTGTCCCTTCCAGGTAACTCCGCCAAACCCCATTTAAAACTATTCACCTCCCGCCACAACGCCTTGTGTTGAGGACTCCTTACACCTCCACCCTCACTACAAAATATGTGTACCCTCTATTTACTCTCCATTTACCTCACTCACTTTCTCTACATACATACATTCCCTCTCCCAAATGTGTCCCTATTAATACCCTGTTTCTGTATTACCTTTTATTCCAAAAATTCTTATTTTCTATAACACCCATTTAAAATTACTTTGACTGACTCAAATGCCTTATTGAAATAAATACTTCCCCAAACTCCCAATTGTTACAACATTTTATGATCATTGACAACTACACTAGACAATTCATAACTACCTCAAATTAATTTAATCATTTAATTTAAACCTTTTAAATTCATTTAAAATTTATTATCCAAACATTAAACATTTTACTTTATTTAAATTGCATTATAAACTTCATACTTACATTACATCACTCAATTGAATAAACACATGATTCCTGTCATAGACACAAAATTATAAACATTCATTACCACAAATATCACGTATAACCATATGTACCTTCTGAAACATAACAATCATATGACTCCACAACTAAACACATTTTACATTTATTCATTTACTATTTATTTTAAAGTTCAAATCTCAGAAACATCATTTAAATTCATTATCAAAATTTATTTCTACTACATTTAAATCAATTAATTCATCTACAATTTATTTTATTTCAATCAGTTATTTAAACACAACATTACTTTAATCATCTTCTTCAAAATAATTACAATTCATTTATTACAAACTCTCATTATTTATTTAGTCTGATAAAATATTATTATTATTATCAAAATCAGTTTCTCCTGCATACACACAATGTTTACACAAAATACATTTTACAACACAAACACAATTAATCTCACTATAAATTTATTTACAATTTTTTGTCATTATTTTTCTGTTTACCACACCTCATTTCCTAAGTTAGCCAGGTCATCACCATAAACTAAAATAATTAAAATGTTCATTCACTGATTTTTCATTTAACCCCCATCATCATAAACTAGTCTTACTTTTACATAACAATTATCATCTTTAATTACATAGTTTTAGTGATTTTCACTCGTCATTTATTAAAATTATATATACATGACAGCTGTTTCAGCAGCACAGTGCCTTCATCACATGGTGTAAGCTGACACCATCTGATGAAGGCACTGTGCTGCCGAAACAGCTGTCATGGATATATAATTTTAATAAATGACGAGTGAAAATCACTAAAACTATTTTATTGTTTTATTTTTTTAATATAATTTACAATGGATTTTCACCAAGTAAAGGCAACTTTAATTACACTCATTTAATTATTATTATTTATATAATAATTTGTAATGGTACAATTATGGTACAATTTATAATTAACAGAAATATGGTATACAAGACCATAAATATTGTATTCATACATTTTTGTAACGATTTGGTCAAAATTAAATAACCCATTAATAATCTTTGTAAATCTACAGTGAGTGAACTATATAAATATTTGCCAGGATTCTGACTATTTCATAGCAAAAAACATGAAAACCAGTAAAAAACCGTATGTCGTTTATTGAGATAAAGTGCCAATCCTTGGTGACGCCAGCGACGAGGAATGTGTTGTTGAAACTGTAAACAAACGGACAATAGCCGGGTGACGTAGTTTCACCCCACCTAAGAAATTTGTGACAAAGGATCTGTGTCATTTCATCAGGAAACGTGATCGCAGCCGGCCGGCAACCCGTTCACGAAGAGTGAATTTTAACTTTTTACACCACTAAAAGTGGTTAATTACCTCACTAAAATATCTAAAATGTTGGGGCGATAACTTAATTGGATAGGTGTCATCGGCCGATAGGTCGTTAGGAGTGCGTATAGAATCCGTCCGAAGCGTTTTCGTGGGCAAACACGACGGTGTGGCCGTAAAGCGATGTAAAACAGTTACGGATTGTGTATGGAGATTACGACCTTAGAAGTGCGATGAGACTTATCCGACGATTTGGTGAGAACGTTCCAACAGCATATTTTCTTTTAATTTCACATAAAACATAATTGCAACATAATGACCAAAATAAAAAATTCAAAGTAAATTCAATTCACTAAGTCTTTAAAATTTTAACAAAATGAGCTCATTAAAAGAATTGTACCAGAGTGAGAGAGAGTGAGTGAGAGGGCGAGTGTCTTATAATTACTAAGTGCTGGGTTGTGCAAGAGAAATATGTATATCTATATTTAATAACCTATGATATCTATATTTAATAACCTATTAGTTAATGTTACATAATTACACATTTTTATATCACATATCTCATGATTTTGGATGTTTTGAAGTTCGCTGAATGCAGCATTATGTATGATGTACTTCTGGTATAATAAACAGGGTATATCATTGGTAACAATTTTAACCCGGTCTTATTATTTCAAATAATTTCCGCTTCTCAAAAGTTCGCGTAACGAATTCCTGCCCTATAGTGTTTAGGAATGGTAAGTAAAATGACAAAGCTACTAAAACATATGTAATCAAGATGGCGCCTGACTTTTGAAAACAGTGTCTATACGTTTAACATATATCGTATATCGTATATTTATTGTCAACAAGTTCGTAGAGTTACATTTGGCTTCTGGAACAGGGACTCTATATATAATCTAATTTTATATGGAGTACGCCTACAAAGAAAGCGGAAAAAATTATTTGAGGTAATAAACACCAAAATTTTAATACGTAAACATAACCTAATGTTACGAGGTTATGTTATAAGATTGGATGCATGCCTGTATTATAAATTGCAAACATGAATACTGATGAAGATAATAATACCAAAGTCTGACTTTGGTATTATTATCTTCATCAGTATTCATGTTTGCAATTTATAATACAGGCATGCATCCAATCTTATAACATAACCTCGTAACATTAGGTTATGTTTACGTATTAAAATTTTGGTGTTTATTACCTCAAATAATTTTTTCCGCTTTCTTTGTAGGCGTACTCCATATAAAATTAGATTATATATAGAGTCCCTGTTCCAGAAGCCAAATGTAACTCTACGAACTTGTTGACAATAAATATACGATATACGATATATGTTAAACGTATAGACACTGTTTTCAAAAGTCAGGCGCCATCTTGATTACATATGTTTTAGTAGCTTTGTCATTTTACTTACCATTCCTAAACACTATAGGGCAGGAATTCGTTACGCGAACTTTTGAGAAGCGGAAATTATTTGAAATAATAAGACCGGGTTAAAATTGTTACCAATGATATACCCTGTTTATTATACCAGAAGTACATCATACATAATGCTGCATTCAGCGAACTTCAAAACATCCAAAATCATGAGATATGTGATATAAAAATGTGTAATTATGTAACATTAACTAATAGGTTATTAAATATAGATATCATAGGTTATTAAATATAGATATACATATTTCTCTTGCACAACCCAGCACTTAGTAATTATAAGACACTCGCCCTCTCACTCACTCTCTCTCACTCTGGTACAATTCTTTTAATGAGCTCATTTTGTTAAAATTTTAAAGACTTAGTGAATTGAATTTACATAAATATGGTATAAAAGACCATAAATATTGTATTCATACATTTTTGTAACGATTTGGTCAAAATTAAATAACCCGTTAATAATCTTTGTAAATCTACAGTGAGTGAACTATATAAATATTTGCCAGGATTCTGACTATTTCATAGCAAAAAACATGAAAACCAGCAAAAAACCGTATGTCGTTTATTGAGATAAAGTGCCAATCCTTGGTGACGCCAGCGACGAGGAATGTGTTGTTGAAACTGTAAACAAACGGACAATAGCCGGGTGACGTAGTTTCACCCCACCTAAGAAATTTGTGACAAAGGATCTGTGTCATTTCATCAGGAAACGTGATCGCAGCCGGCCGGCAACCCGTTCACGAAGAGTGAATTTTAACTTTTTACACCACTAAAAGTGGTTAATTACCTCACTAAAATATCTAAAATGTTGGGGCGATAACTTAATTGGATAGGTGTCATCGGCCGATAGGTCGTTAGGAGTGCGTATAGAATTCGTCCGAAGCGTTTTCGTGGGCAAACACGACGGTGTGGCCGTAAAGCGATGTAAAACAGTTACGGATTGTGTATGGAGATTACGACCTTAGAAGTGCGATGAGACTTATCCGACGATTTGGTGAGAACGTTCCAACAGCATATTTTCTTTTAATTTCACATAAAACATAATTGCAACATAATGACCAAAATAAAAAATTCAAAGTAAATTCAATTCACTAAGTCTTTAAAATTTTAACAAAATGAGCTCATTAAAAGAATTGTACCAGAGTGAGAGAGAGAGAGTGAGAGGGCGAGTGTCTTATAATTCCTAAGTGCTGGGTTGTGCGAGAGAAATATGTATATCTATATTTAATAACCTATTAGTTAATGTTACATAATTACACATTTTTATATCACATATCTCATGATTTTGGAGGGTTTGAAGTTCGCTGAATGCAGCATTATGTACGATGTACTTCTGGTATAATAAACAGGGTATATCATTGGTAACAATTTTAACCCGGTCTTATTATTTCAAATAATTTCCGCTTCTCAAAAGTTCGCGTAACGAATTCCTGCCCTATAGTGTTTAGGAATGGTAAGTAAAATGACAAAGCTACTAAAACATATGTAATCAAGATGGCGCCCGACTTTTGAAAACAGTGTCTATACGTTTAACATATATCGTATATCGTATATTTATTGTCAACAAGTTCGTAGAGTTACAAATTCTTTAATATTTCAACTTGTTCCGTAAAACCCACATAATAATCTACTGGAGTATCCCACATTATTATTAAATCATATAACCTGTCTACATCATTAGTTTTGGTCTTGTCACCGTCTGTATTATTATCTATCACCCTTAAGCATTTTAACCTCTCAATTTCAGAATCATCTATTATTAATACTCCACGTCTATGCACAGGTAAGCATTCAATATAATTATCAACGTTATTATTACTTATTTCTGCACTATCTTCATAACAAGGTAAGTCTTTCATTATCATCTATTTTTTTCAAATTTTAACTTCTCTTTTAACTCCTTATAGCTTCTACTTAACGTAAACATCTCTATTATTCTCTCTCTCTCAAAATACTTCTCATCATAACATACATAATCTTTGTCTCTATCATTCCATGCAAAGGGTAACACAACGTTATCATGACACATCTTGGCTTTTCCAAGGAACTCACGATACACAAAAGGGGACCTACTTAGAGACACCTCGTCTCTATAACCACGGGAGGAAACTCTGTCCTCATAAAACATCTGTGAAAACTCTGTTTCAGAATATACTCGGGGAAAATCTGCCCTTTGCTCGCCTAACCTCTCTCTTTCATCCATACTCGCTAACACTTCATTATTAAATTCTACTTTACCACAAACTTCATCATTACTATTCGTTTTCACTATATCACTCTTAAATAGCTCGTTTTCAACTATTTTATCTCTATTACTTATTAACTCATTTTTACAACTGTAACTTACCTTGTTAATTATTTCTTCACTATTTTGTGTAATCATATCACTGCTCTCGCATATTGACACCCATATCGCCTGTTACTTCGTTATTTCCATTTATACTGCACTTACCTGTATTTATTCTCCACACTCCCGTACCCTCTATACTTTGTACTAAATCGTTACATTTAATTTCAAATAACAATTAATAAATAAATATATTTACCTTTTTCCTGTCTCGTGACCACATGTATTAACGCAATGATATTATTTACACGTTTCGATACTATGTATCGTCATCAGAATATATATTAAAAAATAATCACTCAAAGAGGTCGTTAAAATTTAAAACATTAAAATCACAATATCGAAACTAAATAAGTATTTATACGAAGCGAGTGCGCACTTTTCATCAAAATTACTCTTAATTTCATTGAATTTTACATCTAACAGTATCTTTTGTTCTTTGAACTTTCTTTCATGCTACACATCATGCTATACAAGCGTGTCAACATATCATTGTCATTCGATTGCTTATTTTTATTTGTTAAAACTGGAGTTAATTGAATTCCAGAATCAACAGCTGACTCGTTTAATTGCAATTGAGTCGCTATTGGGGTGGAATGAATTATTACGTTACCGCCAACAGCTGTTTCACTTTCACCCAATGCCTGTGGTTCAAGGCCACTTTCACTCATATCTACGTCTGTTAAATTACTTCGTGTTTCGTGCTCAGACATTTTTAACTGATTTATAACTTATTTTTACTTATGATATAACTACAATTGGTTAATCCTCCCTCCAAAACCGGATCTCACTTCCTGCACTGTCAAAATAGGGCGGTGTAATACAATTTATTATTATATTACATCCTGGTCACGGCACCATTGTAACTATATATTTACAATTTGATAATAAATGAATTTACACTTCCACCTACCCTAAGTTCTTATATGTGTCGGCCGGATCTCTGGTGGTGGACTAACCCCGTTCGTATGACGAACTGATCAGTGCAGCAAATGAAATGAGGTGTTTGCAAATAACTTGTTTCACAAATTATATAAGATAGTAGATAATATTTTATTTTGTATTAATGTGACATTTAGTATTCAAACTTCTTTCTATGCATGAAATATAAAAAGAAAAACGTAAACCCTTTCACATTATTTGTAACAAAAACATAAAAACTTTAACTATCTAACATCTAAACTTATTCATACTAAGAGAACCAATACTTTTTATTTTTTCTTATATACACACACGACTCACATCCAAAATTATTTGAGATCTCATTGTATTTTCTTTTTAGTTTATTCCCCTAAATGAATCTAATTTTTAACTGTTATTTTCTTCGCCCATTTATAAAAAAAACTGTTGCGTATTCAAAACTTATGTGGTCCAACACCGGTGCGTCACCGCGTGTTTACGCACTTTCACTATTTTGCCGAATATCGTTAAATTTTGTCCATTGTTATTATCTTAGTAACTCCTAATTTATTCTTCTATCACATTTGATGAAATTTAATACATTTTATTAAAATTAGACTCGGTTTTTTATGAGTCGAGTCTAATACCACCGGCCGTTGTTACGGCTGGGCTAAGAGTGAGCACAAGACTCCCCACTATACCTTTTAGATGAACGGGAAGGCACTGCCATCAGACTGCGACTTTTTCGTCACCATACACGGAAGTATGGACTGTCCTTGGGCCAAGTTAACCAGCGACGTTAGGCGGTGACGGTATTAGAGGCTTAGGTGGGTGGAGCCTCTTCGTTGATTTCCTCCATCTGCAAAGCACATGGCAAGAAAATCTTTCTGCTTAGCCATTTTTGTAGCGTTGGTTCCAACTGTTGTGCGTAGAAGGTGCGCCCGGGCTCGTGTACACGCACACAGTACGTGAAAAATACTCAGTTCACAACCAAGTATTGCGTTCTTCGGCTACACCCAGCCCAAAAATTTATGTTACCGTTCATTTTTTAATCCAACACTATTTCATATGGGACTTGCAATGATGATACTAAATAAATTTAATAAAAAATAAAAGCCCCCATTTTGACACATTAAAACTGCACCAAATATTCTCCTGAGGACTTCTGTTTTCCCACCTGTGCAACCACTCTTCCTCTGTCACTGAAATTGTCCAAGTTTCGTACTCATACATGACCACTGGCTTAAAAACTTTGTAGAGACAAATCTTGGTTGCCCTGCTATGTTTTTACACTTAAATATTACTTGTAGGGAGAGTTAACGTCTGTTTGCAGCAGATATCCTATCTTTTATTTTTTCAACCATATTGTTGTCCTCAGGTATTTAAATGTTTCAATCTTATGAAATTTGTGTCCTCCAGTTACCAGTAGTGCTCTTTTCTCTTGTATTTTACTGCCTGTTAACATGTATTTGGTCTTTTCAGTGTTTACTTTTAGACCTAAATTCGTTGCTGCTTCTTCTAGACTCAATAAATCCGCTTTTAGGGCTTGGCTTCTTGAGATAAGTATTGTCACAAGCATGAGCTAGACACTGCAGCATTCTGTTGAATGTCGTGCCCCCTGGGTTTATAGACATTTGCCTAACTGCTCTTTGAAGAATTGTAGAGAGCACATCTCCTTGTCTAAGCCCCCTTTGAACATCAAATTCTTCTGTAAGCTCTCCTTCCACTCGCACCTTGACATTTAACAACACATAGTAAAATTTGTGAACAGAACCATTCGGTATTTATGGTATGTAGTAAGTCAAGTTTTTGAACATCTGTATGGTTGATATAAAGTTGAGACCAAGATTATGACAGAAGGAAAGACATGTACAACCACACTGTAATATATCTAGATAGAAAGAAATATTAAAAATGTGAGATGTCATATGTATATAGCTTTAACAAAGAGGTAAGATACAGTAATTTAGAATTCATAAAGACAACAATAAAATGCAATATGAGAAAAGAGATATCTAGAATTGTTCATTACATTTCTGATAGTCTACTGTGATATAGTGGATGAATTGTTCTAAAAGGAACATTTCCTAGTGTCATTGCATATTGCAAACGCAAACCATATGTATGGTTTGTAAAAAAAAACCAAACCATTTAGAACCAAGATTTATATAACCAAAGTAATTAACTGGTATGTTGAGGTAAGAAAGGCAACGTGTGAATGAACTGAAGTAGTTGAATTGTGACTAGACTCTACATATAAACTGCTCATTCATTGTGTAGTCAGTGTGTTGGAAGGGTATAGAGTAAAACCTGTGTCCAAGAAATGGTGTATTAAGTGATTAACATAGTGGTACTTCACCTATGCTGGACCATTTTTGCATATATTTAAAATGCTGTAGCTTCTAAACTGTATTGTAGAAATATATGCTACCTATAGTTTTATGAAGATCTAAGAGTCTTGTTTTCCCTGAACTTGCTTTTCAAAAAAGTGATGTTTTTGGGAGAAGAAAAATTTGGTCAAAACACATGTTGTTACTGGAATACTAGAAACTCACAATTTTATTTTTATTTTCATTTGTTAGAAAGTTAGAAACAGATTAAACAATATATTATATAAAGTTTATAATATATATTGGTTTATAAGGTGTACTTCTTTTTTTTAGTGAAACAATTTAAAACAAGGCTTCAAACATAATTGGACTTTACAAAAGCTGCACTGGAATGTTGTATCTTTCCTCACTGGTTTCCCACTTAGTTTTCTGCCTCTATCTGCACACACACTTTACGTTTACTCTGAAGCCTTTTCTTGCCAACAGGAGCAGGAATTTTTTTAATAAAATGTTTACTTCCAGACAACCTTGGAAGTTGAGTTCCACTTGTATCCTGTGGTGTTTCCGAGTCATCAGTCATAGCGAGATCTTGTACCAGTAGTTTCATGAAATTGTGTATGCTGTATTTCTTGTTTGTAATCTTTTCATACAGTATGCAAGAATTGCGTATGCAAATTAAAATAATGTGAAATGCCAAGTTTCTCCACCACTTGACACTTTGGTGGTCAAAAATTCCATATGACGTTTGTTGATCAGATAAGTAAACACCATACTTATTTGAATTATAGTCGATAACACATGTTTTGTTTCTTTGCTTTTATGTTGGAATGTTGCCATGTCAGCTCTGTGTAGAATATTGACCACATATACATATATTTTGTCATGCCAGGGTCCCTTAAAACATTTCCGTTCCAACGATATATTTGCTGACCCTTTTGTAATTTCGTGTTCTTCAAGGCTACTTGCATACCCTTACAATTTGGCATGGTTGTTCCTACTGACCCTGTCTTCAGTATGCCCTTTTCCTGCGAAACATCCCAATAAATTTTTAACTATATTTACAACACTATTTTCTTGGCCACAGTATACATCAAAATTCCAGACATATCCAGATTGTGCTTCGCAAAGCATAAACAATTTGATACCGTACTGACTGGGTTCCTTTGGCATATATTGTTTAAAGGAAAGTTGTCCCCTAAATTTGCATATACCTTCATCAACTGTAATATTTTCTTGGAGATTATATGCATTCTGACATTTTGTGTGCATACTTTCAAGAAGAGGTCTTACTTTGTGCAAGGGATCGTGACCAAGATTTTGTATAGCTAAAGAATTATCATTTACATGGAAAAATGCAAGTATGGATGTGAATCTGTCTCGATTCATGATATTTGTGCAAAAATTGCAAGATACGACTGGGTTTTTTACCAGTGATCTCGTATCTGCATTCTCTCAGATATGCTCATTTTATATGCATCAGAAATGCTAACTTACGCATGTCATTTACTGTTACTGTTTTCCACTGCCCAAGTATACTCCAAGGAGATAATCCTGCTTTTTTTGACAAGCATAAACATTTGTTTGTTCTTTCATATGATGAATATATCATCCATGAAATAATTTTAAAAATCCGGTATGTCACTATCATCATCTAGTTCAGGTATGTCTGAAGTACCTGAATATTCAGGCTAGTGATGGAATTCGTGATCAGCCAAGCTCAGCATTTGATCTCTAATGCCTAGAAACGCACCAGCACCTCTTGATCCACCTCTTCCTCTACGAGCATGACTTGGTGTTACAATTTTGGTGGTGACGGTTTCATCTGTCTTTTCTAAATCCTCAATTTCAGCAACTGATGCATTATCTGAAAGAATACAAAAAGTAAGTTTTAGTGATAAAAATAAAGAAAAATACATTATAAAAATGGGAGAACAAACTGTGATTATACAAAGTAAATGGTTATGTGTATTACTGAATACATGAATATACTAACCTTCATTTTCAAAAAAATTGCACATAATCAGGGTCATTATCAGTATCATCAAAACTACTGTCGGTGTCACTTTCACTCCATTCTCTCTCAATTTCTTCATATATTTCGTTTGGTGACAAGAAACACTTGTCCAACATTTTGACAGTAAGTGGTGTTTAGCCAACTAACACAACAGTTTCCCGCACGCTGTATTATGTTAACTGTACCTACGAAAATGAATGCATATGCGATCTAGCAGATGATTTGGGTACTACAAGGCCTAACATTGTTTCAAAACAGCTCCAAGAACGTCTTTACACAAATAAAATTATGCAAGAACACATAGAAACTTCAGGACATCAATTAACGCCCATCAGCATTCTCAGAAGTTTTCAAAGTGTTTGGTTTAAGTTACTGAATTTAGAGATAATATAGAATTGTGAATTAAATTCCTAAATTGTGTAAGAGAATTTTGTGTGCTAGTGTTCAATAATTTGTGATTGTTATCATTGTCAGTGGTTTGGTTTTGAATTCCATCCTGAAGGTCATCATAAACCTAGTCACTCATATAGCAAAATAATTGGACACTGCATATAAAATTATTCTAATAAAGTAATCACCTTACCCTTTGTAGTTTTGGTGACAGGTTGTTAATTTGGTTTATTTATTTCTCAACAACAGTAATTAAAATAATTTTTTTAATCCTTTTTCCACTTAATAGTTTTGTGGGCTAGAAGCAATGAAGTAGTAGAAAAAGGTCTGACTTCTGGTTTAAAAACAATTAAATATTGTAAACACTACAGTTAAGGTAATCCCATAGTGTGTTTTAAACATTATTTTGGAACTGTTGGATGTTATAATGCTGAAGTTATTATAAATTATCAAATGCAATGAAAATCCTACTTTTGGTAAAAATTAACAGGTGAGAACATGATTTTTGTTGCTAAGTAATCTTGAATATGACAAGTTATTTGTACATTATAGAAGCTCTATAATGTTTCTTATTTCTGCATGAATAATGTAGTTGTAATTGGATTATTCTTGACATTTAAAGAAAGGTTTTTACGAAATACTGTTGATATTGTTTGTACAGATGAAGCACCGAATATGGATGAAACAATTCGACAAGCAAACATTGAAATTCAAGCAGAAAATCGTAATTTGCAAGCACTGAATACTCAGCTTCATAAAAAATATCATAGCATTTCGCTTAAGGTAACTGAATCTAATGTACATGCATATGTATTTAACTAGCATCTACACAAAGACATAGCGTGTTGGCCAAGCCGCAAATCTGGCATGGTGGGGCGGAGAGCACGAGAGAATGCGAATGTATTTCATTACCCGAGATAACCTCAGTAACTGCTGATCTGATTTTTAAAATTCTTTCACCACCGTGTTCCTTGAAGTTTGACTATGGTTTTAGGCATAAATTTTAACCGATAGTTCTAACAATTTTCAAAAACAGAGTCTCCAGACGGTTCCACGTCATGAAGTTTCTTTTTTAATTTGCATGTAGTGGAATTTTCGTAATGTGACAAACTTTTGTTTTATGAGAGATGGTGTCAGCGAGTGAAATTTAGAGAAAATTCCAAATTTTATTTTGGTTTTTGTTTCAATAAAATCCGTGTTTTCGTTTTCGAGATATTGGCGGTTTTGTAAGAAATTTAGTTGGTTGGCACGTCCATCCAAGCACACAAGTGTTGCTAGTAAAGTATAAACTAATTCTTGTAACAATTTTTCTTAATACAAAATATTACCTTAACGTAATCATATTTAATATTTATTATATTATTCTATTTAATAATACAAATTTCAATTTTCATGTAGTACCTTAATGTAATTTTAATTCCTGGATTTTGTGTCCATTGATTATAAATATATCACTACTGATTCGGAACACTAATTTTTATAATTTAATTTAAATATCAGTTTGTCTCTGTTGATTTTAATTTAAAACATAATTGCTCGGAACATTTTGTCAGTTGTTTACTAGTTAATGAGTTATTCACAACTTGGATTGGCATGTGTATCTTTGCTTGAAAGATCTTAGAATAGTGACAGTGTTTGACAAGAGTAATTGTGAAATATGTATAATAGGGTACCGGTACAATGCATAAATGA
>CM068367.1:437705981-437815436 GCA_034769895.1 Magicicada septendecula
GTTACTTCATTATTTTCAATATTCCTCCCAAGCTTATCTAACTGTTGTATCACTTTAGTATTTAATTCATTTAATTTACTATCGATATTCTTTTTTGACTCGGTCACTTTTTCGTTTAATTCATTAATTTCCCCCTTTATTTCGTTAATGTCACCCCTTACGCCCCTTAATTCATTATGTTGTTGTTTCATCTCATTAACATCACTAGACATTTTATGCAAAAAATCATCATTAGCATCAAATCTCTTATTATTATCATTAGACATTTTATTCTGTTGCTCTAAGAGCAACTGCATCATATTCATTATATCATTATTATCAAATTGTTTATTTGTATTAGTTGAGGTTGCGGTTAACTGAATCCCAGAGTCATCTATAACAGCTGACTCGTTTAATTTATTGTCTTGAACTACAATTGGAGTTGACTGAATCTCCAACCCGCTCATAAGAGCTGACTCGGTCATTGACTGAATTTCTGACTCATTAATGCCAGTTACATCAGTTACATTTACCTCAATTTCTATATTTTCCATTTTTTTTTATTATGAAATTTTCATATACACTAAAAAATCTCACACTTAAGATTATTTTATCAATCACTTAAATATAACATAACCTTTCATCATTTACTTGCACGTAACTTACTCGTAATGTGCATTAACCCCAAGTAACCTCTCTTTACATCCACAAGTAAGTATAGCCTGTACAAAATAAATTTATACAAACCATCCCTGTTCGAGGCACCTTTTGTAACATTTCGTTTATTTAATATATTTTTGAAACCATAAAAACTCAACTTCCAATATTTACTTTCTTAGCTCTTACCTTCACGTGGGTCCAGGATTCTATATACGAACTCGTGACCTGTAAAAGTGGTTACTGGGTTTTACTGCATAATAATTACTAACACCTTTTTCTGATAAACCAAACTCATTTTTTATTTATTTCAGATTAATATTTCTTTATATTGTTATAACTTTCCGTTTTGATTACTTTACGAATAATTGGGCAACGTGATGTTGGGTCACTCTAAAACTTTAAACTTACAATTTCTTCTCCTAGCAGTAAGTATAAATACAATCTTACATAACTAGTTTTTTGATATATTTTTTTTTATAGACAAACCAGTGCTTTCATTACACTCACGCTCTCATACCTCTACTGATTGCATTCTAATAACCCCCTTTTTATTTTTATAGAGCTCTCTGAACAAATTTATACCCAAATTTATCTTATTGATCACCCATTTTCAATGGCAAATGTTGAGTAAATAAGTTAGTTTTATTATTTTAAGTACTCATCCCTGTTTGTCGTTATCTGCACGTGGTTTCATCACTATTGTTGATTCACTTTTTGTTTGGCACTCTGAAAATAAGTTTTGAACGGTTTACGTTTTGTAGAACTATTGTTACTGATGCACTTTTACATTCTTTTCGATTGTTTTTTACATTGAATTCACTTTTTATTTGTCGGCCGACTTTAAAATTTTGCTCGAGCACTGATATAGGGAACCGCGCATTAACACACCTGCGCGGCTCTGAATTTGGATGCCAACAGCGGCGTTCCAGAATGGCTAAGCGTCTCTCTGTGGCCAGCAATTTGGTTCCGGATTGGCTGGTGAGCGTTTCGCCCTTTCTCGCCATCTCGTATAAGGCGATAAGGAGAACATGTACGTGACTTTTCCATCGCGAAAGGGCGGCACACCCGCGCTCGTACACATTCCAGTGTTATAATTGTTTTTGTACCTTACTCGGCCTGGCACCGCACTGACTACAGTGTGTTCAAAAAAGTCAAGCTTTTGTGATAAAAAATGTTGCTCAGCGTGGGTTACTACAGATTGTTACAATTATTATTAAATTAAAATAAACCCCTTATTTTGCCCCATTACAAATTGTTCAGACACAACTTGTACAGTTTTCTTCCAAAATTATGAGATTTCTGTGAAATGTATTAATGAAAAAATAAGTCTCCTGTACCAAGGAACCATTATTTCATCAATAACTAATTTTTGTCTGGTTGTCTAATGCTTAAAAAATTACTTTAAAACATGTTAGCATCTCATATTCTGTCTGAGGCTTTCACAGCCGGCTTCAATGTTTTGAGAATTTTGGCTTGCCAGGTTGTAAGGCTGTGGTCCAATGTTGTTTGTTGCAAACGTTTCGGCCGTGCAAACATCACTGACTACGAAACCTTTGTCAGTGTTTTGCAGCCTTCTGTACTGAAGGTGGCTGTCGAAAGCACGGCCAAAATGTTTGCAACAAACAACATTGGACCATGGCCGTACAGCCCGGGAAGCCTAAGTTCTCAAAACATGTTTAGCATCTGTTGTATTTTATAAAGTTCATCTGAATAATTGTGTTAATTGTTTACAAAATAGCAGTAGTTTAAAGGCAGACTAAATTGATTCCTAGGTATTGCTTTGTATTATGACATTTGGAAACATATTGGAATGCAATCAATTCATGGTATGCTTATCAGCATAAAGATAGCAGGAAATTTTCTCATTTCATTGACAGTAGTATCAGTCCACTTAAATAACTTTTCATTTTGGCTAGCATTTTTAATAGAAAAACTTTTGTAGCGTTTTTAGCAACAAGAACTTTTGTTGGCTTATACAGTTCCAGTTACCATGTATCATCAGGTAAAACCATGAACCAAACCATGTGGGTTATCTGGTGAAATATCACATATTAAGAATTAGTCTTTAGCAAAGTATTGTGCATCTGATGCATTGTCAGGTTGTTTTACACAATTACAGTAGCATGTGAATCATCAGATGTTATATTTATTCTTAAACTTATCCTATCCTCAGGCAAATAATTTATTCATTAATTAGTCTCTTTTATTGAATACTGTCTTGCCATAGTATCCTATAATGTTTCGATTTTTTTGTAGTATCCTGTACTGATTGCTGTTACTGGGTATAATCGTATTTTGAAGAATTTACAAATGATTCATTTGGTAGTAAGCAAATTAGTGAACTAGAGATTGTATGGTCGTATGTACCCAGAATTGTCAAATCGTACAATTCGGTATTGAAATTTTAGGAGTTGGTAGGTTTAGATTACCCACTAATGAATGTTAAACAAAACAAAGGCATGTGCAACAGTTTGGTTTCACATAAAAAACAATTGAGTCCAGACAGATGAGTGTAAGTGGGCATGGTGTTTGCGTTTGCCACTTCCCCCACCATATCAAAATAATTGAAGTGTAGAACTATTATACTTCAGCAATTACGATGCAGTGGGCATGATGGTATGCCAGCAATTTTTTCTTCAGTAAAATAAACAATTTCCTCAAATTTAATATTAAATATTGATAATACTTGTATAATAATATGATTTTTGATGAAAATGAGACACACTACATGGAAAAAATTCACACTATAAAAAACATTCATCGCGAAGTAGGAAGAAAAAGATGTAGTGATAGGAATGTGTTATGGAAGTTGAACACGAAAACTTGTACTCAAGAGGTTTTGAGGTTACTGAGTACAAATTTGGTGACAGAAAATGCAATATTTTAAACAGTTGAATATGGTTGACTGTAACATAAACAAAATATGCAAAGTTTATTCATAACCATATACTGTACTTTGAAATGCAGAATTCAAAATAATTGATCCAGTGTGGCTTACCAAAACCTACAAAAAATTGTGAATATTCAGATATAACTGTAAAATAAAATAGACGTGCATTTTCAGTTTCGAAATTAACCTTTTTCAGATGTTGCAAAACTACTTCTCCCATGTTGTTAGGCCAATTTAATTGCAATGGTTTGTCTCCTTGTTTTGTGAGAGATAAAGTGAATAAATTTAAGTCATACTTTAACCCTTCCGCTGGACTATGGGTATGCGATACCCACAGTGTACGAATTCTCAGCACTGCGGGGGCTGGTGTCGGTACTACGGGGCTTGCAGCTCGTGACAGCTTCAGTTGGGACCTGAAGGTCATGCAGAGTGGACCGGCGCTGCCTATCACAAACGTCTTATCACCGTAAGTAGAGATCTCCTAAAACCTACTGGGTATGATGTACCCATAGTCTGGTTAGTGTATATTTTTTGTTTATACCTACTGTTATTATCACTACCTGTTATAAGATTTTATTTTTGAAAAAAAGTTTTTTACATATTACCTATCCACTTTGAAATGGAAATAAAGCTTTTTTACGCAATCTTGGTCATGAATTTATATCCACTAAAAAGTTCCTGTAAGGCATGGAAAATTAATGAATAAAATTGAAAAATGAATAATAATCATAAAATGTATGAAGATATGAACTAAAACACCAGAATAACATAAGAAAATAAAGATAAAAGTAAATTGTCAAAAAAGTGTAAAAGATAGAAAAATTAGAGAAAATTCGGCGGTTTTCCTATATATGGGTATGCGATACCCATGATCCGCTTAGGCGACAACAAAAGATGGTCCGACTGAAGGGTTAATTTTGATTATCATATGCCTGCTGATAAATATTTTTTTCAAATTTCAAGTTTTTAGTATCTTGGGTGGTGTTTTCAAAATTTCAGCCCACTGTGCAGGCCTTATGTACTGTTCACAGCTTCAACTTATTCTTGCTTTTACTGAAGAGAACATTCTGTGATCCTTTTCCTTTTGTGAAAAAGTATATTTATTATTAAAATGTTTATACTGTTACAGCCACAAGAAATGTCATTATATAGCAGTAACATCAAGAGCAACTGACCAAAACTTTTACCAGTGCTTTTGCAATAAGTATGTCCAGGCCTATATTTAGGAATATGCAACATGTACAGCAACAAAATTTGAGGGGCAGCAAACATTTTGTATAAAAGCCATTAAGTCTTTTATCACTTGAATCTTTAATTGTAACTAGTATATGAACTAATATGTCGCGTAGTATGGTATTTGATAATTTATGATAAAACACCATAGATATTGATAACCTTTATTATGGAATAAACAAACATTGATGTGCGTAGAATAAACATGAAAATAGGAAACCATTGATCCTTTAAGAAACATTAATTGTAGATTGTAATTGCATCTGTTGTTCTACAAAGTGAGATTACGCATCGGACTGTGCCGTGACTGTGTCGGTGTTAAATTATGTGTGGTGTTTTTGTGTTTGTGTATTTTAACTAGTTGACGACCCCTTTTGGGTGAATTTGATGTTTTTTTATAGTATTGGAACCTGATGATAAGAATTTATTCTCGAAACGCGTCGTTTTAAGAAAAAAACCAAATAAGTCACAAGACGGAAGTTAATGCAGGTAATTGCCTAATATTAATTCTAAATATAAAGTGAGATTATTTTGATATTACTGGCATATACATTATTTGCATTTATATTGATGTTTAAAATAGTTTTCTTATGGTCTCAAGTGTATACAGTTCAGCAGTGTTTTTGTGTTTTCTTCACACATCACAGTGGGAAATATTTTGTTTTAAAAATGCTTTACATATAATTAAAATGAGTGGATGATAACGAGTGACTGGTGCTGCATAACATAAAAAGGCAGAAGAAGGAAGACATCAAGGGAATGCAAAATTCCCTTACTGTCTTACTAGTTTTACTTTAGTAGTACTTTCTGATACAGGAATGTTCAAAAGTCAGAAGACTTAATTTTCTACGCAAAAATGTTGATTTTGCAAGTGAATGTGTGAATACACAATCTGTATATACGAAACTGTGAAAACAGCAATTCCAGATAGCAGTCCAATGTGTTGGGAAATCAGTGAACAAACACTGTATTATTTAATAAAAACTGGTATACAAATTAAAACAAAATGCTGATTTTTCAATGGAGAGAGTATTCATCAAAAATATATAGTTTATTCCACCAATCAAGGATTGCAGTTCTGTACACCTATGTAAATTATATGGTGTTGCATTGTTATTTACAATGTCTGGTTTCAGTGACTGGAATTATGCAGGCCAACGTGTAACTGAACATAAGAATTATACAATATATAGAGGCTGCTTATTAAAACTGAAAGACAGAGGGAATCCATTGAAAAGAATCGAGAACAGGTTAATTAAACAGCAGCAGTAAGTTTCTGGAGGAATTGTATTAAAAAGCATTGTGTCGGTGGTGAAAAACAAGCTTCCCAGGGCTTAGCATTCAGTGGCGATGAAGAAAAGTTTGGTTTCAAATGTGTCACCATTAACCAATGAAGAATGGATACCACGTAAAGTCAGTGAGTGATAAAATATAAGAAATGATGTGTTCAAAGTATTTTTCTATCATAGTGAATTCTGCTCCAGATGTTTGTCACTTGAGTATAATTATTAGATATGTGAATCAAGATGGGCTGTCAGTTGAGAGGTTCTTATGCTTGATAAAAAAAAATCGTGGGTATACTGCTAAATAGATTTTCATTCTTTAATAGCGCATGGTCTAAATACTGATAGCTGTAGAGGCCAGTTGCACACAGTGTAGCAAACACATCAGGAGTATATTCAGGGTTACAAGCTAAGAGTTAAGGAAAGAAACCATGTGGTATTTATCATTCCATGTTCAGATCATTCACTATTGTGGTCGGCTCAAAATCAGCGGGGTATTGTAAAATAGCCAGTATGTCAGGTGTTACAGAACCTGTAGTACACTTCTCTGTGTTCAACAGAATGGTGACATATATTGGAAAGATGTTCTGATTCTAATAATCTGACATTGAAATCTTTGTCAATTACCTGTTAGATTGCACATGATGACGCATATAATAAGTTTGAATGCTGATTGGGAATCAGTGTTGTGCCACTTTTAAATCCATCTGTGCAAATGAAAGTGTGATATGCAGTGTCAGATGTGTAGGCAAGGGACTTCTTAGTCAGCTACACTGTATTGAGATAGCTTTTATGTTGTCAGTTTGGGGTTGCATTCTTCGTCGGTTTGGGAAAATGATGAAAAATTGCAAGATAAGGACGTGGATATTTTTACTGTTTTTATACTGTTTTTATACTGTATCTCTCTACATTGTTATTAAAGGCCTCCAGATTCAGAAGGATTTAGCAGAAAAGAAGCTTGTTCAAATCAGCAATCAGGAATCTATTCTATGAGGAACAAACCTTAAAATTAAGTATGAGAGATTTTTTGACAAATCGTCAGAATCTGAAGATGGACCAGAATTTTCATGAAAAGGAACAGAGACACAGTTGAAAGACCAGGAGGAAGGCTGATATGAATAGAAACAACATATTTTAACATTTGAAACTCTTCAGAATGAGGCAAAGAAAAGAGTTGATGTCTGCAGTGACTTCGTACAGTCTACACATGGAAATATTGTGTATTCGTACTTTTCATGTGTACTTAGCATTATTGTAAGCAAAGATTACGATATCTGTTGTAAAGCATAAAGTTTATGTGCAGAAGACAAAAACTGGGACTTTCATGGGAAAATATCCATAATGAATTAAAATTATATTCAATAATAAGACTAGAGCAGGTGTCACGATTCTGCTACCTTGGTTATGACAATCACTTATGACATAGATCATGATGTCGACTTTAAGTTGGACAAGTTTCAGTCAGTATGTGGAACATTTCATCGAGCGTTGTCAAGGAAAACAAGGAAAGCGGTTCAGCTAAGATTTTTTATAAGGTAGTGGCTGTGCCAGTATTGTTCTATATTTCTGAAACAGCAGTTCCGGTGGATCTTAGTAGAATACGGACATCAGAAATGAGATTCTTGAGATCTATTAAAGGCTGCACACAAAGAGGATAGACTTGCCAATGAAGACATATGCAAAGAGTTGAAAATTGTTAATATCCAAGACTGCTTTATGGGAAACAAAGAGAGATGAATTGATCATCTGAATAGGATTCTGGATGGCAAGTTGCCGAAGGAAGTTTTTTAATACTGTACAAACCTATTAGACAGTGAAGTATAAACCTAATTCTTCAGTGAAGTATTTGTATTGTCTGTTGTCTGTTGTGTCTACAGGCTCGTATTCATCTCATGTTAAATGACTTTGTGGACAAACCCATTTTGAGTGCTTTACCTGTTTAAAAACTATATGTGACTTAACTCATCTTGGGCACTGGATAAACTAGACGTTTTGCAAATATACCCGCTCTGAGAACTAAAAAGTTTAATGTAACCCATGTGTTTCTGCACTTACCTTCTTGATTAGAACAGAATAATTAGCAGACAACAGGTTCTTTTCCTTTTAATTTTTGTGGTTTATTCACAATATTTCACCCCCCCCCCCTTTATAACCTGTGCAGATCTTCCCCCAGAAGGAAGTGAATGTGTAGACGTATATTGCAATGAAAGTGAAAATGAGTTTTGGCATAATTTTAAGTTTGCAATAAATGTAGTGAGACAAACTCACACACAATAAAACATTCCAGTATAGAATTTTTACATTTTTTTGTTTGAGTTCTTCTGACTGCAAGAGGGAGTGAAATGGTAAACTTTGACATTTAGAAACGATCATGTACGGGTAGACAGCTGCTGTGTTTTCCAAGTTTCGAATATAGATTTGATATTTTTATCCACAGCTCATGTTGAGAATACTTTCATGTTTTTTGTTTGTTTGTTTTTTAAATGGAGTTAATAATTTGTTATGTAAGATTGTATTAACACGTAAACTGTTTGCATGAGCATAGGATAATTTTAAGAATAAATATAACATCTTATGATTCACACGCTACTGTAATTCTGTAAAACAATCTGCATCAGATACACAATACTTTGCTCAAGACTAATTCTTAATATGTGATATTTCACCAGATAACCCATATAGTTTGGTTCATGGTTTTATCTGATGATACACAGGATTTCATGGTGACTGGAAGTATATAGCCAACAAAACTTCTTGTTGCTAAAAACGCTACAAATGTTTTTCCACTAAAAATGCTAGCAGAAATGAAAAGTTATTTAAGTGAACTAATACTACTGTCAATGAAATGAGAAAATTTCCTGCTATCTTTATGCTGATAAGCATAGCTATACCATGAATTGATTGAATGTCTAATTCCATAATTTTGGCTACTTTGTTATTCGTCAAAATTGGATTTAGTCTGTGTGTTCATTTTTAGTGGATGTTTAAACTAAGGCATCCACTCTTATTCATTTATATCTAATGTTCAAAAACAAAATATTTTTTGGGTTCCTTCAGTATAATATTGTGTAAAAAGTTCTGTAAACAGCAAACAGCGTTGGCTAGTAGTAAAACTAGTGCCTACACAATTATAACACTATTGGCAAAGCTGTTAAAATATGTATACCAGGACGAAGAAATAAATTATATGTTGCAAACCATGTGTGTACATGTGCATCAGAGAGGAGAGAGGAATAGAGGGAAAATTGTCAGTCAGGTTATACACTTTATGTTATCCTATACATGCTGTTGGTGGTAGATATTTGAGTGTATTCATTGTTTTCTGCAGCTGGAGTTTGAGTCTTCACTTTTGCTTTGGCTTCCTGGAAGTTAAGCAAGTGATCCATTGGTAATATAGAAACAGTGGATCACAGCCATAACAGTAATTAAGTTACACTTTTGTAGTTTATGCTCCTAAACTTGTCTGATTCAGTTGGAAACTTCTAGAGTCTAAAAGCGTGTGGTCCCTCATGGTACACTTTGAAGAAGTTTCACTGCCTGTAATTATGTTGATTGCACCAGAGTTGTAAGCATGTTTGTAATAATTTTGAATACATGTTGCACATTATATATTTATATGTTTAAATATGTAAGTAAGATTATGTAAAATTTAAATAAATTAAATGTATGTAAGATTTTAAAGTAGTAGTAGAATCTTTTGATTTTTTGCAGAGAGAGAGAGAGAGAGAGAGAGAGAGAGAGTGATAAGTAATATATATAATGAGTGTTCAGTAATTTAATTTTGTCCTTTGTACATTAGTACAATAACAATTATTGCTGCAGTGATTGTTCCGGTGCCTGTAGCTCCTGTAATCCAAGTACCTTCAGCTCCTAGTACAATCACGAATAATAATAACAAGGGAGAAGCACGGAAGTCTACCACAAGTACATCAAAAAATCACAAAAAAGATAAGTAAGTAGAACATAATTATGTATTGTGTGCATATATGTTTGTGTGCATGCATGCATGCATGACTGCATCTGTCCATGTATTGCACATAGATTTTTCTATGAGAAATATAAATGTGTACAGGCTATTGTATTCTATAATGACAAGCAGGACATCCATATTGGATTTCGTGTCTTACCAAATGTTGAAGTGGGATAGAAAGGAAATGGACCACCTTGTTGCTCTTTATGGGCTTCGTGATCACTTTTGAAAGCTGGTTACTGTACTCTCTTCAATGATAGGAGAGTTCTGACTTTCAAACAATAACTTTTACTATATATCAGAGTAAACCAGAGCATAGTTTCATACTTGGGGGGGGGGGGGTTCGTTATTATAGTACACTGACATTCAAGAAAAATCATTGTATTTTATACCTTCTCACAGGAGTGCAGATTTGTATAGCTATTGTGAATAAACCAAGAGCCAGAAGAAAATTACTATTAGAGTGTGGTTTACACGTATGTTCTCTATTAAACTGAAAATTTTATTTGTGTACCTGTAATGTAAATTGTGCATTACTCTTAACACTATTTGTATAGCATGCTATCATGTTACTAGTAAATGCTGCAGGTATAAATTTTAATTAATTTTAAGCAGAATATTTACAAGTAATTTGAATGTCAGTTATGTATAACTGTTAGTAATTTTTTAAGTGATAGATAACTGGAACACAAGAATTATTATGCCACAGGAGGAAAGTACACTCACTGGTGCTACAAAATAGATGTCTTTCATACATATGTCCGATAATGCTTTAAACAGTGTTGGTTTATACAATCCACATGATTGATTTTGACTACTTGTACCCTTTTTACACAATATTTTTGTAACTCGAATGAATTATTTTGGAAAGGGATTAGCTTATAATTATTAAAAGCTTGCACGAAATGATTCCCACAACACTTCACACACAAATGGTTAATGTTCAAAACAACACATGTTCAAAAACTTGTAAGGAAATGCAAGGAGTAGCCCACCAGAAAGCAAACTGTCATAAAACTGCAGTTGTTTTCCTTACTGCAGAAAGAATTAAGAAACTATAAATATGAAATATTTTTTTTGTCTACTCTCGAAGTACACCTTAGACAAAACATTATGAACAGTTAACACTGTCATTCATATTAGCATTTCTTAACAACATGATCACGTATCAGGTTTGTAGCATCTTTTTATTCATGTGCAATTAGCAGCTAACAGTTTTTCACATTTTATTATTCCTGTGTGAAATGTTTCATAAAGTAATGACTTATTATAGTCAATATAAGATTATATTTTGCAAAACCGGTCGGTCATATGTAATATGTTAATTTGTTAATATGTTGAACACCTTACATTTTGACAAACATTTGTTATCAATATACAATAATTTCCTATCAATTATTAATATGTAAATAAATAAATATGTGTACCTATTTCTTCCTGTCGAGTATGCAATTTTGTTAGGTTACAAAGTTGACTTTGTAACGGGACATTTAGGCCTACCTGTGGTAATATAAAAATATTATGTTTTAATAAAAAATAATATTTTATTATGTAACATTAATTTTGGGAAAACATGAAAAATAATATAAAATAATAATTATGGGAAAGTAAACAAATTTAGAGTTCATGAATTATACAACGCAATAAACCAGCATGCGGATTTGTGTCAAGGTCAGCTCCAGACACAAGCCAAACAGTTATTTTGAGATACGGTACTTACAAGTTATGTAACACCAGAATCATACGATATTACGTCAGTTCATACGTCACGCTGGAATGTAAGGAGTGTTCTGACCAACCTCACATATTGGCGTAGTAATACAAGAACAATAAGATATGGTCACGTAACCCGCGACCACTTCAGAAAATAGTGCCGTTCGTCTCGCCCCAGTTCAAATCTACTTGTGATGCCGGCCGGCTGCAAATAAAAGTTCTAGAACGTAAATCGCAGGCGCCCGCACTAAAATGTGAATACCGTACTAAAATGTGAATACCGCACGTGTAAAAAAGTTTTAAATCTTTCGCCCCAGTTAAAATCAGTTAAAATGTAACATTTTAAAGAAATAAGCAGTTTCATTTTATTAATATAAAACGAAGTGACAGTGAAAATGGTAAAAAAGGAAATGTGCGTAGTGAACGAGAATACAGGTGGAGCCTGGACTGTTTCGGACTAAAATGACAAGATAAGTAACACAGGAGGGATAAACCAGAAAATTTTCAAAAAAAAGGGCTAAACAAAGTTAATAAAATCATGTATTCCAATTAAAATTTGAGATCTCAAAAAGGTATAATGTGTGTGTGACTGAAGCGCTGGTTTGTTGTAAGTATAAAGTTAATTTGTATAATGAATATCTTGTTCTGTTTTTGTTGGAAGGAGGTAAGCTTATAAATAGATACATATATAAGAAAATAAGTGTTGAATTGTTTCCAGTTAATTACTAATACGTAAAAGGGGGAGAAAAAATCTTTTGAGATGGAAGATAAATGATTTTTACATTTGAAGAAAGTAATTAATAAAACATAATTCATGGGAAACAAGTAAAGTTTTCTTTATTTCGAATAACCATAATCTGTTCTCCTGTTCGCCGAAAAGAACCCGGTAAGTTACAATTTATATACATATAGTTGGCAAACTTTAAAGATGGCATCTGAAAGAAATAGACGTTAACCAGTGATTATGTCCAAACAAATAGTAAATAAATAATCGTAAAAATATTTATAGTTACATTGACTGCCCGAACAGTGACAAAATATTTATAGTTACATTGGCTTCCGAACTTGGGGACATTTATAAAGAAAAAAAAAATTTTTGTTATATAAATGTAGGCCTATTTGGGAGAGCAGAATGGTTGTTCGAGGTAACTAAAAATATGTAAACATAAGTAGTAAGGTTACAATATGATTGATAAATGTGTATTATAAATAAGTAAGAATTAAATAAGCAAAATGAATACGAGTGAAAATAATGATGAAGTCAGCTTCACTGACAGTAATACAGAAAGTCAGTTAACAGAGTCGAAAATAATGAAAGACGTTGAACATCAATCAACACCTATCCAAAATAAACAATCTGTAGATAGTAATGAGAAGGTAATGAATATGTTGCAATTAATTTTAGAGCAACAAAATATTAAATTTAACGAAGTAAAGAGTCGTTTTGACGTAAACGATACCAAATTTGATGAAGTAAATAGTAATTTTAATGAAATTAGAAACGAAATTAAACAGCAGAATTTCGATTTTAATAAGCATATTAAGGAAATTAATACACGTTGTGATAGTATTAAAGAGGAGATATTAGAATCAATAAGCAACAATTGCAAAGAGAAAATTAACGAGATGAATAAAAGATTAGACAGTAAAATAAATCAGATAATGAATAAAAAGGTAAGTGACAGTGGTAATATGACAACAAATTGTGAAGAAATTAATTACAAGGTAAGTGGTAATTATGGTAGTGAATCTAATAGTGAAGAAAAAACTGAGAATTATAATGATATAATTAAAAACGTGGTATTAGAGAGTAAAGTGGTTAATATTGAGAGTAATAATGAAGATTTTGTTGGAGTAGAATTTAATAACAAAGTGTTAGTGAGTGTTGATGAGGTTGTGAGAGAGTGTGATGAAAGGTTAGGTGGGCAAAGGGCAAATTTTCCCCAAGTATATTGTGAAATGGAATGTTCACAAGTGTTTTATGAGGACAGAGTTTCCTCCAGCAGTTGTGTGGAAGACAAGGTGTCTTCAAATAGTCCCATAATTTTTTGTGGTATTCTTGGAAGTGCCAAGAAATATAGAAAGTTTGTGGTGCCCTTTGTGGGGTATGAAATAGGTCAGTGGGGTTGTGAAAGGTGTTACGATGATGAGAGATATTTAGAGAGAGAGAGTTGTTTATAGATAGGGAGATAGAGGTATTCGCGTTAAGTAGGAGTTATAAAGAGTTGAAAGAGAATTTAAAATTTGAAAAAATAGATGATATGAAAGGCTTACCTTGTTGTGAAGATAGTGCAGAAATAAATGATTATAACGTTGATAATTATATGGGAAGCTTACCTGTGCTTAGACGTGGAGTATTAGTAGTAAATGATTTTGAAGTTGGGAAGGTAAAATACTTAAGGGTGATAGATAATAATACAGACGGTGACAAGACCAAAACTAATGATGTAGACGCTATATGATTTAATAATAATGTGGGATAATCCAGTAGATTATTATGTGGGTTTTACGGAACAATTTGAAATATTAATGGGTTATTATATAAATCATTATAATATAAGGAGTGTAATTAAAGACGATAATTGTTATGTAAAAGTAAGACTAGTATATGATGATGGGGGTTAAATAAAAAATCAGTAAATGAACATTTTTATTATTTTAGTTTATGGTTATGATCTTGCTAACTTATGAAATGAGGTGTGGTAAACAGAAAATAATGACAAAAAAATAGTAAATAAATTTATAATGAAATTAATTGTGTTTGTGTTGTAACATGTATTTTATGTAAACAATGTGTGTATGTAGTAGAAATTGATTTAATAATAATAATTTATTAGACTAAATAAATAATGAGAGTTTGTAATAAATGAATTGTAATTGTTTTGGAAGAAGGTAATTAAAGTAATGTTGTGTTTAAATAACTGATTGAATTAAAATAAATTGTAGACGAATTAATTGATTTAAATGTGGTAGAAATAAATTTTGATAATGAATTTAAATGATGTGTCTGAGATTTATACAATTATAGTAGTTTATGCAATTGAGTGATGTGATGTAAGTATGAATTTTATAATGCAATTTAAATAAAGTAAAATGTTTAATGTTTGAATAATAAATTTTAAATGTGTTTGAAGGGTTTTAAATGAAATGATGAAATTAATTTGAGGTAGTAATTAATGTAAAATGTGGTAAGAGATAGAGTTTGAATAATGATTATTTAAATAAGGCATTAAGACAGTCAAAGTTATTTTAAATGGGTGTTAGATAGAATAAGAATTAGGGAATAAAAGTAATACCGAAACAAGGTAGTATTAGGGACACAGTAGCGACAGTGCATATATGTAGAGTAATGAGAATAATGTAATTAGAGAGTAAATAGATGATGGTGATATTTTGTAGTGAGGGTGAGGTGGTAAGGAGTGATCAATGTGCGTCGTTGTGGCAGGTAATTGTGAAGGATCGAAGAGTGTTTGCCGATATTTGGTGGAGGGCAAAAGGATATGAATGGAATTGCCTGGTAGGGAACACACATCCTAGTTACAAAGAGGGTATTAGGTATTTTATTTTAAGAGGAAAATGATTTAAGTGGAATTAGTGTTGAAGGGGGTTATTACTGAGAGATTGGTGTCACCCTATGCGAATCTGTTAAAGGTTGTTAGAAGGAAGAAGATGAGTAAGGTTATATATAAATGCCTATTCAATAAATCAAATCATTGTGAATAACGGAGAGTCACCCAAACTAATTAAGAATGAAAATGTTAAACAAAATCATAGTTAAAATGTAATAATAAATGAAATGTTATGTAAAATGAAGGTTGATAACAAAGTAAAAAAATTTTGGAAAAGTTGGTATAGTAAATGATAAATAATTGATGGCTAATTAATAAAAGTTCAATTGAAATTAAAATGTAATGTTTATAATTTTATATGTAAATTTAAAGATGTAAGGCATGTAATTTTTGGTCAAGCTTAAATGTGAATTGTTTATTTTAATGTAATAATCGCAATGTTAATTATGAGTGTATTATGTTTATTATGCTAGTGTAGGAATCTTAAACATGAATTGTATGTTTTTTTTATAGATTCCCTACTTTCGGGTGGTCCCGGCCTTACCAGCCCAGACCGTGGATTTGGATGGCAATCAGCTGTGGGCAGGATTATTGTAACCTGACATAGCTGGTTGCTTGTGAAATTGGTATAACTTAGAAATCAACAGGGGGTTTTATATCTGGGGAATCTACACAACTATGGAACAGCGGCTATCATCGAAGGTGGTGATAGTGCCGTGTTAAGGGCGTATGAATCATTATAGTAGGATTACTGGTGTCCTCGGACATCAGTAATGCCGAATTTTTGTATAACGCTGAAGCAAGAACGGGGTAGGCAGCGTCTACACCCTAATTAAAATTGCAGTTTTTGTGGATGTAAATGGGCGCTACAGTCCACCATTAGTAAACAATAGTGTGTGTGGAAAAGGAGCTGGCCATTACAAGCCAGGGGCATAAAAAATAGAGTGTTTATGCAACCAGGTAAATGCCTTGCACGGTTTACCCGTGAGCCTATTTACCTAATTGTAACTGGGATTTGGGGGGATGTTAGATATTGATGGAGAAGGAGGTTACTAAACTTTTAGTAATGAGTTATTGAATATTAGATTGAATTATGTCAATGATGTAGAATATGTAGTTGATTTTATAATGTACTTAAATGATTTTCTGTTGATTTGAGCTGTTTTGATGGAGATGGTTAACAAAGTTTGAGAAAGATATGTAAGGAAATAATTTGTTATTATGTAGTTGATTTAAATGTATTTAAGAGAATTTTAATAATGAATTTAAATATTTAGATGTAAATTGGGGATGAAAGATATTTGTAATGATGTAGTGGGAGGTGGTTATTTAAATTCTGATTGGAATCAGGGAAATATTTTGAATTTGTAAGAAAAGTTAACAAGAGAGAGTATACAGAATGATGTTAAGGATTACAAATGTATCATGTTATTTTAAGTGTTCATATATACATGTGTGTTAAGAATAAAAAAAAACCAGTGCTTCTTAACGCAAACCAGCACAGCTAAGGGGAAACAGATCAGGTAGGGATATGGTATTATACAAGGCCACGATTTGATATTTTTGATTGGTTGTTTCAGTGTCTGGTGATGCTGTGGCGGCGGTCCTGGGCTGGCCAGCGCGTCAGAGCAATGTTTTAATAAAAAATAATATTTTATTGTGTAACATTAATTTTGGGAAAACATGAAAAATAATATAAAATAATAATTATGGGAAAGTAAACAAATTTAG
Organism: Magicicada septendecula; assembly: GCA_034769895.1. Lineage (NCBI taxonomy): Eukaryota > Metazoa > Arthropoda > Insecta > Hemiptera > Cicadidae > Magicicada > Magicicada septendecula. Next base: position 437,723,010 of record CM068367.1, read on the forward strand.
AGTTCATGAATTATACAACGCAATAAACCAGCATGCGGATTTGTGTCAAGGTCAGCTCCAGACACAAGCCGAACAGTTATTTTGAGATACGGTACTTACAAGTTATGTAACACCAGAATCATACGATATTACGTCAGTTCATACGTCACGCTGGAATGTAAGGAGTGTTCTGACCAACCTCACATATTGGCGTAGTAATACAAACAAGAACAATAAGATATGGTCACGTAACCCGCGACCACTTCAGAAAATAGTGCCGTTTGTCTCGCCCCAGTTCAAATCTACTTGTGATGCCGGCCGGCTGCAAATAAAAGTTCTAGAACGTAAATCGCAGGCGCCAGCACTAAAATGTGAATACCGCACTAAAATGTGAATACCGCACTAAAATGTGAATACCGTACTAAAATGTGAATACCGCATGTGTAAAAAAGTTTTAAATCTTTCGCCCCAGTTAAAATGTAACATTTTAAAGAAATAAGCAGTTTCATTTTATTAATATAAAACGAAGTGACAGTGAAAATGGTAAAAAAGGAAATGTGCATAGTGAACGAGAATACTGGTGGAGCCTGGACTGTTTCGGACTAAAATGACAAGATAAGTAACACAGGAGGGATAAACCAGAAAATTTTCAAAAAAAAAGGGCTAAACAAAATTAATAAAATCATGTATTCCGATTAAAATTTGAGATCTCAAAAAGGTATAATGTGTGTGTGACTGAAGCGCTGGTTTGTTGTAAGTATAAAGTTAATTTGTATAATGAATATCTTGTTCTGTTTTTGTTGGAAGGAGGTAAGCTTATAAATAGATACATATATAAGAAAATAAGTGTTGAATTGTTTCCAGTTAATTACTAATACGTAAAAGGGGGAGAAAAAATCTTTTGTGATGGAAGATAAATGATTTTTACATTTGAAGAAAGTAATTAATAAAACATAATTCATGGGAAACAAGTAAAGTTTTCTTTATTTCGAATAACCATAATCTGTTCTGTTCGCCGAAAAGAACCCGGTAAGTTACAATTTTATATACGTATAGTTGGCAAACTTTAAAGATGGCGTCTGAAAGAAATAGACGTTAACCAGTGATTATGTCTAAACAAATAGTAAATAAATAATCGTAAAAATATTTATAGTTACATTGACTGCCCGAACAGTGACAAAATATTTATAGTTACAACTTATCCCGAAGTCTGTAGTTCATATACTTCACAAAAAATTTCTAAGCCTAGGATTTTGTTTTACTTTATGTAGAAAAAATATATTCTGAAATGATAGAGCTATGCACAAGTCAAATTAAAATTCATAACATTTGCTAGATCCTGAATATGAGGCCAAGGAAATATGTTATATCTAAAAGCACTTCTTAGCAAGTGAAGCCGCAGTGATACATATGTTGCCCAACAAAATATGCATAACTTGCAATTGTTAATCTGATTTTTTTTAGATATTTGATAAGACAGGCTTTTAAATTGTTAGCCTTTCTCATAAATAATACTCTCTATGAGTAATATATAATATTTATAGTAACTCGACTACTTTCTATTGGTAGTATATGCTGTACAAAAAAGAGAGCAGTTCTTTAAAACAGGTCTAAGGATTTTGACTAAATGTGTTGAATCACCATTTTCAGTGGCAGGGAAGCGAGATTTAGTTAGGTTTCAACTTTAGAAAAATTAATTCTGAAAAGAACACAACATCATTGAAAGATTACTAAAAGAAACAAATACGGAATCATCTGGACATCATCATCAATAAATACAAAAAACATCGGTACTTTCCCAGTACACTAATGGGTACACCAATTTTCGATATTTCAATTATGCAACAATTGGCTTCGATATGTAGTGAATATCACATATAATTGTTAGATAATAGAAATCATAAAAATTTATTTGTGTATGTTATAAAATAGCTTGTTGATGATTGCAGTCATTTTTCGTTTTCGTATTTTTTGTAGAAAAATGTTTCTACCAATAATATAGCTCCAGTGTCTCTCCGTGTGATGCCATAAAATTGATGTTGTTAGGTTAACATGCAAAGTAAAAGTAGGCCTATACATGGAAACCAATAAGGCTTTAAAATAATAATTACCTTTTTGTGAAAACCACTTTAAAAACGTGTGTGTGTGTGTGTGTGTGTGTGTGTGTGTGTGGCACAGATGCATGCACTTACGCTTATGTAGCTGTATGACAGTGTTTCTATGTTTACTAGTATAACTCCTGTCAAGATCTTGTGCCCATGAACAGGCACATGGTCAGCAGTAATTCATATTGAAGTAATTTAAGTAACGTATATTATATAAAAAAGTAAGTCTACCTGTTAATGTATGTATATAACAAAAATCCTCTATGCATTTAATTCGAGCTCAGTGCATACTTAGCCCTGTATGTAAACTGAGCACTATATTTTTAAATGTTAACTGGGTGCTTAAATTATTATAAAACTATACAACCCAAATTGTATCGGAATCCAACAATGTGTGTGTGTGCGCGCACGCGCGCGCATGCATGCATGCTGTAAGAATAGACAACTCGCTTCTTTCTTTTTGTTCTTTTTCTTTTAACAATTATTTATATTTCTTTTAAGCCCCACGTTTGTGTGCCAATTTGTAAAAATAAATATAATATAAAAAAGGACGTTATCTCGCTAATTATTTGATTTTATATTTTTTATTGTATTCTTACCCTTTCTCTATAATTTCTTATGTTAAAATAAATACTCCCACTCTTGTTCTCGTTTTGTCTCCGACTCAACTAATTTTTATTTACTCTCTTTTTTATTTTTGACATTGATTTAATTGTAACAACATCCAATGTTCCTATTTAACATTGGTATCTCATTTCTGTTGTAGAACATGAAAAAATCTCAATCTCAGGATTAACGTAAAAGTAATGTCAAATATTGTACAAGTCATAAATGTAACAAAATATAATATTTGTGAATGAGATGTGGTAATTATGTGTTGTGAATGTCTGTTGAATAGTGGTGGGTTCTTTGGATCACACAAGAACGATACAAAAAAACCTATGACTACTAATAACTATGTTGTACAAGTGTACATATAAAAATTCACTTTTATAGCGTTTATATTGTTTTTGTCATATTATTTAGTTGTAACTCGATCATTAATGTAGTAATGTAGGTTCAAATATCTGGCTTAGCCTTGAAGCAATCTCACCAATCTGGTAGTTCTCTTATGCATTTATTGCTTAATTCTTCACTCCTGGACTTCAAGTTTTGTACTTTCGATTAAAACATTATTCATCTAGTTGTTTCAATAGGTTTTCTTGATCATCTCATCTTTTATCTGCCATTAATTTTTATAAAGGTTCAGCAGTAATATTAATATGTTCTGCCTTGTTTTTAGATTTTTTTTCCAACAATATTCCTTCAGTTAAGACTTTGGCTATGATATCTTATGGGTCACAGGTTCGGTTTCACAATTTCTAATTAACATGATTCTGTTGACCTTTATTTTTTTCTTCGTCAGTATATTATTATAAGTTTTTTAACGTAAGATTTTCTATTTTTTAATTATTTACTTTGTTTGATTTCACTGGTTCATGTAGATTATATATTCCCTTCAATGCTCATTATAATTATGTTTAATCACTTCATTATACACAATTTTTCCTTTTTACCGTATTTCACTATTATTCTCACCTTCTAGCACTGTCGCACAATACAACTTTTATAATTATAGTTTGATCTTATTATATTTGTAAAATTTTATATCATTCACATTCTGTAGTTCAATGATACAAAATAACTGTCTGAGGTGCGCAGATCTCCTCATAGTTAAATAGGTTTATTTCTATTTATAAAATACTATGTACATTTTTTTTTTGTCATTTGATCTTCACTTCTGGGTATTTTGGTCATCGTCAGTCATTGTTTGTAACTGTCATTAAATTATTTACTCCATGAGTTTTCATTCTCTATTTCCCAATTATTTATTTATTATAATATTTCTCTTTTTGTTTTGATTACTTAAAAGGATTGTGTTTATGCATATTTGACCGTGAATTTTGATGGTACATTTGTTTTTCCTTTGAGGTGTATTTTTGTTATGTTATAATGCGCGTGCACATGCGCATTGCCCGCTCCCATACCTGGTACACATTACACATGTATTTTAAATTTATCGTGGAATTTAATGTAAATATGTAACTATATACAATAACAAAGTGAAGTTAAACATGGAGAGTATATTACTCTCCCAGACTGTTGATGTTTTGCCACTTGTTTGATGCAAGGAAAAAGTGGTCCAGTATGGAGTTGACTGTACAAGGGGACACTGTCACTTTAAAATTCTGTTAACATACAGTTTAAAAATTAATTTTTGTCAATTACAGTGCAAAAGTACTACTGGAAGTGTAGCCATTATAGAATTAGTGTATGTTTTCAAAAATGTTAATGACTTGTAACACATTAAATAAGGAAGAATAAAAATTTGCCATAATGTGCAAAACACATCACAAACAGCTCTTTGACAGGAAATTGTTTTCCTACATTTACTTTTTTTGAAACGTTTAGACAAAGTCAACACTTACTATTAAAAAGCAAAAAAGCTGTGATTTATTACACATTTTGTTCAACTATAATAAAAGAAAGAGGCAAAAAAAGATGAAAGTATTCAGTCAAGTAGAGAAATAAGTGAGGATTACAATTTTATTTTAATTAAGTTAAATTAAAGAGTGTTTATTTAATTTTTATCTTACACATTGTGAAAATTATTTTGTTTTAAAGTTATGTCTCTCTTTCTTTGAACAGAATATGTGGGCAATATATTCCTTCAGAAACGGTAAAGTTTTAGACTACAAAATGAAAACTATGTTGGCTGAGGGCCAGACTAAAATGTATTAGTTTCTCTGTGTATGTGTGGGGCTTGTGGTCTTTACCAGTACTGTGTACTATACTGTGTTCTAGGAAAGGGAGGCCTGTCTTTAGAACTCCGTAATATTGTGGTAAAAATTATATAAATACACTATTGATTTAAGTAAGTAATTGAGTAATACATCATTTACTTCTTTACTTGACCATTCAGTTTCATATTTTGTGCATTTTTAGTTAATTTAGTTGAGTGAAATGTGTCAGAAGACAACTAGTTTTGTGCATCCTTATATATGAACTGTTATTCAGCAGAATTGTAGTGTAACACTTGTACCTGTGTGTCTAGTGGATTCCTTATTGGGACAATTTGTTTTCTTCCATCAAACAGGTCGGACAGTATTGGCAGTTGGGAGACCAACAAATTCTTCATATTTAATTTTACTTTTGTAAAAGTTAACTTTGCATGTAATGAATAAATTAAATATCGTCGTGTGTACTGAGTATGTATACACACGAACGTGTGAACTTACACACAGCATTGAGATTCAGTTCTACAGTATAATTCCTTGGAAAATCAGATGGGATCTGCTGCCAGCAGTATTGGAAGTACAGTCAAAAGAGAGTTGTGTTTTGAGAATGTTGTTCTAAATTAATTTAAAATGCATAAGAATCCTCTGAACTAGCAGCATCCATATTGCATGTTGCACCTTAATGTTTGTTTGTTAGCAGTTCTTGGTTTATTAATTGGGAATTCAGAATTTTCAGCTTTCATTTTAGCGCTTAAAAATAATTTAGTGAACTCAGAGTTAGCATTTTGCTGTAGCATTCTTAACACCAGCACTGCGTTTTCTGTAAGATCATATGCCTTCTTCAGGTCCAATACTTCTATGTTAAACTTACATAAAATGTTACTGTAGGAAAAGATATGATTTATAACATGTAGAGCAATAACAAAATGTGTCATTTTTTAATGCACGGTGTAAACTGGTGTACAAGATTGCATAATTTTTATATGATCATTTAGCGATCCTGTCTAAGGCCAAAACAGTGCCATCGTACAACTCAAGAAAAATAACAGAATTATGTCTTTCAGCCTCCTAATGCACAAAGTCTGTTTTAACTTTTTATGCTTGAACATACATTGCTCCAATAAGGATGATCTTTTTAGGGTATGAAAAAAGCCAGTACACTTTTCCGATTGTACCCAAACAATTCCTAATTAAAGGGACTTCACAAGAATTAGACACAACTAAGTTTAAGGAATGTTTGGCACATTGAATGGACACTAGTTTGGAAACAAAGCTTGAAGCAGGCCTGACACATTTAAATATTTTACTAAGTAGGTGCTCCATCATACGCTTGACGTGCATCTTGCTCAAATCTATTCCAAGAGTCTTCAGTTTATCAATAATTTAAACTGCAATTCCTACCTTTTCCCTTTGCATCTTCTCCCGACTCTTCCACAACCTGTGTGACTACTTAAACCTTGTCTTTCACAAAAAACACTTTCTCAGGGATTGGTATTAACTTGTTTCTGTTTTCCATAATTGTTTTTTGTTTCATTATTTAGTTGCAAGTCAGATGAATCTTCCTGTTTTGTCTCAACTTTCATTACAGTGTGAGCGGTCTCAACATTGGTTTGTTGATATGACTTTTTTTTTAGTTAGTAAATTTGTTAGAACATAGCTGCTCCATTTTTTGTTGGATTCCTTTATGAATTCAATCTTTATTGGACAAGAGACAAAACTTGCAAAAGTCTCCATCAACTTTCTTTGAGTAGCTTGCCCTCCTTCCATTCAATCAACCGTTTTTGTTGAATTTTGACAATTCTTTTCCGTAACAGTGATTAAGTAAAGTTTTTGGTGAATACCAGAGTTTTTTTGAGACTTCATTTTCCCCATTGTTTGTTTGACAGTTCACTGTTAACAATGTCATATAGGTGCCACAGCTGATCATTAACATTGTCTTCAGCAATTCTTTTTTCTCAATGTGAGTCTGAAATAATTGCAGTCACCAATTATCCGTTATTTTATAAATCCATAAAACTTAGAAAACCGCAGATATTTCATTCAAATTTTTATTGATGTAAGCTTACCGACACATGGAGGGTCATCTGGCAAAACTACCTTATAATTTATTACAAAAAACTGTAAGACATATATACTACAAGTTTAAGTACAATGTTGGGTAGTAATAGGACTTTAATAATAGGACAAGCAAATTGCTAAAAAAATTTGCTTGGAGTCATCTTTTACTGTGTGATCTGAAGGGTAAATTCCAAGAGAGTAAGAGGAATCTAATCACTTCATGAGATACAATTTTGCACAAAGATACATGCTGCTATACTAAAGATGGTTGCCAGTAATTTGTTAATGCTATCAAATCAGTTAAAAACTAAGAGTTTTGAATTTTTCTATAGTGCAGTACTGCTGATATTGTAGTATCAGACTATCAGAGTGAAAAAAGAAACGGATAATATCACTACATACATTCGTGACACACTGAACAGTGAATACACAATGATAAAGAATTCACTAAGTCACAAGATACGCTGCAGTTTGAAGAAATTAACATGTAGTATGGAGGGCTGGATCACCTCTCTGGATCAAGTTGCAGTTGTAAGACAATGCTGGTTTGGGAATAACTCTTGACATTCAGGAGTTGTTTTTATTATTATTATAATTTTTTTTATCATCAGATGGACATAAAGTTATTTGAATTCTAATATACATTTCTTTTATGTCGGGAAAGAGAAATTAAAGCTAATTGTAGAATAAAAATGTATAAATAAATTTGCATAACATAGCAGTTTTAAATAATGTTTTTTATCATATATTTTTGTTATTTATATTTTTATTACATTATATTTCTACAAGTGAGTAACCTCATTTTGAAACTTGAAAATATGTTAAGTATAGTTTTTATTACACCTTATTGTGGTGGTGTCCATGGAGAAGAACGTGACTGTTCCCTCAAAATAAATATTAAACTTATATATGTTAAAGAGTAGGAATATGCCAAAGTGCATAACCCAACCTAATTATTAAAATCAATTGAAGTACAAAACTACTAAGTACTACAAAGTACTAAGTTTATGTTGAAAGTTATATGTTGTAAAATGTTTGTTTTAGTTTATAAAAATGATATACCATAGTCAAGTAAAGTATATAGGGAATGTCACAGCATTGTAATACTTATTTCTGTTAAATGCTGTAGGTCATAATGCCTGAAAAATAGGTCACTCATGTCACATTAGGCATAAATAATTAATATTATATTGTAAAGTGTAAAGAAACCCATATCAAAATATTGTAGCTAACATCTGTGACATAAAATTGAGTGATTATTAATAAGGAATCCTGAACTAATTACCCTATTATAGAACTTTTCAGGAGGACAATTAATATGTTTAAAGAGTTACTAAGATAGTTGGTTGAATTATAGTATATAATTTGTGTTAATATTAGTAAACGTCATGAATAAACTGTTATATAAGGGACAGATCATGATGATTATTATGTTAAAGGAAGAAAGCTGTTTATTCAAATATTATGTTATATAATTTGTATTATTATTATTATTATTATTTTGAATGATCATCACTTCTTTCACAGCACTTTAACAATTAATAATTTAATGGACTTTCACTTGTGAAAAAACTTACTTTTTGTTATATCCTCAAACGTACGTTTCGGAGTATAACAAAAAGTAAGTTTTTTCATAAGTGAAAGTGCATTAAATTGTTAATTATGATTAGTAGTAAACATCATGAATAAACTGTTACAAGGAAACAGATCATGATGATTAGGATGTTAAGGAAAGAAAAACTGTTTAGTTAAATGTTACAGTATCTAATGTGTATAAATATTAGTAAACATCATAAACAAACTGTTGCAAGTAAACAGATCATGATGATTATTATGCTAAAGAAAGAAAGCTGTTTATTTAATTGTTATGATTTATAATTTGTATTATTATTAGTAAACATCATGAACAAACTGTTGCAAGTAAACAGATCATGTTGATTATTTTGCTAAAGAAAGAAAGCTGTGTATTTCAATGTTATGGTTTATAATTTGTGTTAATATTAAGAATTAGGTATACACTGTTACAAAAAGAAACAGGTCATTATGATTATTACGTTAAAGTGTATAGTAGCTAAACCAAGAAATGGCTTAAAAATGTTGTATAAAATTTGTATTTATATTAGAGTAAGTTTCAGAAGAACTGCAGTAAGGTAAAAAGTATGAAGTAATACATAATATGATTGTATTTCCTAAATAAGCAGTGTATATTAGGAAATTAAGGAAGTTAAAGTATGAATATATAAAGGTTTTCCTTTATATTACAATTAATGTGTAACTAAATTTTATTAGTTACGATTAATGTGTATAATTTAAATTTTGTTTATTTTTTCTATTATCTATGTCCTGCGTGTTGGGACGCCAAATATAACAATAATAGTGTTTATTGTTCTTTTAATTTAATTAATTTATTTATTAATGCCCTAACGCGGGCGATTGATGCGCTCGTGGTCCCGGGCTCAATTCCCGGTGGAGGTTCCGTACGGCGTGCACTCAGCGTCGTGAGGCAAACTGAGTAGGCGCTGAGATGGCGCTGAGATAACAGCGCCGCCTCCTGGCTGTGAATACCGCAACTAGCGGCTGGTGGCGCGTAGTACTAGCCATACACCGTCACACTAACACAAAAGCCGTGCGGTATGCCTTGGTCCTTAACGGACTGTTGAGCGGAGGTTTAATTTAATTTAATTAATTAATGACTCTATTTAATTAATTCCCACCTTGTTGTGGTGCCAAATTGAACAATTATAGTGTGTGCGCCAAATAGTGTGGGCGTCAAATATAACTAATAAAGTTTTGATGTTATTGATTATGTATACCTATGTAATATTAAATTATTACTTTAGAAGTCGTTGTTCAATTTCTTTGATGTTATATACTAATTTTTAATCTTTAGGTGTTTTCAAATAATTGACAACATACACAAGCCTTTGCAAGGTTAACTATATTTATTATACTTAATAGCATTGATGACTTACTTAATTTATGACAATTAATATCATTGACGTCACTTACTTATTCTCCTGAAAAGAAATACAACATATATCTTGCAATTTTACTGATTACATCAATCTATCATTTATTATTTTGTTAACACTTGCTTACTTTCCTATACCCTTCATCTAGATACTTATTAGACTTTAACCATCATTATTATACATTTATTCATATTAAACAATTCTTAATAAATGGATTCATGAAGATTGGATATCAATTACCATCATCTGTAATAGTTGTCTTATGAATTTACCCTGACTAGCTACTAGTTATTAATTTCTTTAAATATTATTACTTATGAGTTCTTTCAGATGAACAGACAGTGTTATACTTAATTAGTAGTGCTGAAACAATATAAATTCTATCAATACTAAAATAATATATTTGAGTCCCTGTTCTCGGGCGTCAATGAAACAATATAAATTACTTCAAATTAATAATAAACTCTTACCTTAGGGTTCTTCTCCAGAGTCCTACAGACGAAAACAGCTGCAGATGGGTTATTTAGGTTTAAGTGCGAAATAATTACGCTAACACAGTTTTTCTGATTCTAACAAGTTATTTCTCTTTTATTAAGCAAAACCTCTACTTTACTTGGTTGATTAATAACATAACATATTAATGTATCTTTACTGGCTCTACTTTTTCATGCTATTCCAAATTCAACTCTTATATTACATAAAAAAAATCATATGGTTTCATGCTAACCGCTTACATTCTCTAATAATAATTACCAAGAGAAAACAATGATATATTAAAAAAAAAACAACTTTCCTTAACTACATTTTAATTACGTTTTTTACTAGACGAACCAGTATTCTTTATATCTTCTCCCCTCCGTCTTTCTTTTATAAGCCCCCTTTCCCTTAGAGATCTCTATTTATGGGTTTATGTTTTAAATTTTCATTTTATAATGGACAATCACCACTTGTTTAAAATTGGTTTAAGTATTAATGTTCTGTGCGTTTAGTTACCCATCCGCCACGTGTTCATATGGGTTGTTGCACCACCTCGTGTTAACCACTTTCTTCCTTTTGACGCACTCCGACACTAGTTTACATTGAGTTTAATTGCTGTTTGTTTTTTATCACCTTTTTGTTAAGTTGGTTTAATGTATACACACATTATAATTTATAGTCGGCCGACATAACTTTGCTCGAGCACTTGGATGGTTACTTTTCTGGCCGTGCGATATTGTTTGTACTTCAATAGTTGCACATGATAGGCCTACTTTAATTTCGGCCTATCTTACACTCCCGAGGCCACCGGTATTCGTTTAACTTATTGAACTGTATGCTGCTTCTGTCTGATGCAAACACTATGGTGACAATCTGCTTACTGTGATTCACAAAGACTGCTGGAGAGCTGTTGTGTAATACGTCTGGGCTGGGCTGTCTAGACATCAACAATAACACTGTATGTTGCTGGTTACAATGGGCACCTCACAGGTAAATCCTGACTGCTTAAAAAATTTACTGATTTAAATTGAAACTATGGTAGCACACAATTTTGTACCGTTACAATACCCCCCCAATGAGAGGTTGTATGCCGAAGCATACAAACTCTCATTGCCTAAAACCTAAGAGGATCAGTGAAGATATGGCGCCACAATCCCCCTGAACTCTCTACTAAAATCATGGGTACTCACCCCCCTAGTCCGGTGACTGTGGCCGCACCCATCCGACCTTACTGGACTTCTCTGCACGTCCCTGTTCGGGCGCCAGTGAAACAATAGTATTCATGTCAACTGATAAAATAATCGAGTCCCTGTTCTCAGGTGCCAGTGAAACAATAGTATTCATGTCAACTGATAAAATAATCGAGTCCCTGTTCTCGGGCGTCAGTGAAACAATAGTATTTACTTCAACTAATAATATAATATTGTCTTACCTTCGGGTTTCGCTTCCAAAGTCCTACAGACGAAAACAGCTGCAGACAAGGTTATATGGGTTTGAGTTTTGGAATTATTATGCTAACACATTTTATGCTGTCTAAATCACATGCTTATTTTTATTTACTATCTTTTACGTTCTACAAAAAGCTGTACCACTATTTTTTATCAAAACATGAAATTAATTCTTATCTCTATTAAAACCGAACCAGTAAGTAACCTCTACTTTACCACACACACATGCACACACCCTTCCTTTTACATTAGTATTCAAAATAACCCCATTCCCTTAGAGATCTCATATTAAACAGGTGTAGATTTTAAGACTGTTCAAATTAAGTAATTGGAAAAAGTGATTTAATTAGTACTCAGCCTGGTTGTAGATCTGGTCCAATTTGGTAAGCACTTGTTTGTCCCGCACTCCGAAAGTCACTTGCAGTTAGTTCACGTTATTTTGTCATTCGTATGGCATTAATTGTCTGCGGGTTATTCAAACCGTTTTGTTACATTTCACTTTTAATACTTTAGTCGGCCGACTTTACTTTTGAAAGAGTACTTAGGTGGTTTTTGCAGCTGGCCGCGCGACCATGAGTTACAGTTGAAAAAACTCATTACTGCGCTAAGACGGTAATGCATGAAGTTGAGTATGGTCACGTGATTACCAGTCTGCGCTCCAATTGGTGCTTTTTAAAAGGCGCTATAAGACAGGCATAGAGTTTGGCAACATTTTGCCGCCTGGTGAAATACATGACTTGACGTTATTTTCTTCCGTGATTCACGGCTGACACAAAACTGTATGTTGTTGCATAATCTGTCTGGACTGTTTTGAGTGCGGAGACAAAACACAGGCGTTTTGTTTTGTAATGACACTGCATACGTAGTTGATGAAATCGAGGTTCTAAAAAGGTGGACACTGGCTACATAGGAAATACGCTTGATTCAACACATTGTTTTTCATACAATTCTGTACCGTTACAATACCCCCCCCAATGAGAGGTTTCGTGCCGAGGCATAAAAACTCTCATTGCCTAAAACCTAAGAGGATCAGTGAGAATATGGCGCCACAACCCCCTTAAATCCTTACTAAAATCATGGGTACTTACCCCCCTAGTCCGGCGGCTGTGGCCGCATCCATTCGACCTTACTGGACTTCTCTGCTCGAGATCCCAACACCATAAGATCGGGTAGATACCCGCCACAGTATCACCTGACTCTGAAACATCCAATTCAAAAATTAACAAAAAGGCCTTCCATTGTACCATATCCACAACTGATTTGTTTCCTCTTAGCCGTACTGGTTCTTTTATATACAAAGTGCTGGTTATTTGTTTAGTTTAGTTGCCCTCCAATGGCAGTTGTTCTATATTCAGGCACAATTACATAAACAGGATATGACATAATAAACATTCCAAATAGATATTACCATTTTTACCTTGAGATTTCGACTCATCTTCAACAAGTTACATTGGTTTCATTCAACAATATGGCTTAACCCTAGAAGATACAACGTTAACAGAGCAATATAAGTTTACAGTATCCTAGCCTTAGTACATATGCATTCCAGACAAATTAAATAATGTTCCCAGTACAATATTACCCATCCAAAATAACACATTGATTATACAAAATAGCATTAAATCACAACAATTATAACTAAGAAATACGAGTTATATCCTCAAGAATCTTTATCCTTAACTCCTAGTTTTTTTTTTTTTCCCTACAAATCCCTTAACCCCTGATACCCGTTACATTCTACTGTGTTCAGCAGTAGGCTTCTTGACCATCGCCGGCCTCATCCTAGCCGTAAACCACATCTCCCTCATGACCTGTAACTGGGTCACCCCCCATCCACGCTCACTATTTCCCCCCCCCCGGACTGTAGCGCCCAGTGGCTTCCACAAGGACTGATGCGGAAGGGGTGGACATTTTTTCTTTTATTCCACTCCCATCCTTGCTTCGGCGTTACAATAAAAATTCAGTATAATGTACTTACTAATATTGATTGATACGCCCCTAATGGACTACCACCCCTATATGGGTGAAAATAGCCCTGTTCCAAAAATTGGTAGATTCCCCTAAAAATAACCCCCCCTACTAAATCTAACAAACCACCGGGTTAACAAAACAAAACAAACCACAAGCCGGTTATAACAAGTAAAATTTATGATTTGTCACAATTAACTACTTTCACGGTCATGATCCGGTGAGGTCATGGCCGCACTTAGGTGGGGTATCTACAGTTAAAACATAAAACATAGATTGACATTTATAAAGGGTTACATTAACAGTTGTATGCACATCTTATTTTACAAACACTATCTTAGCCAAACATTTTGGATTATTTTTACCCAGAAATTTCCTTCAATTCTCAAATTTAAATGAGTATTTCAACTATTATGTTTTCATCAATTATTATTTAATTTGCCGTTACATTTAAAATATGAATCAAAATAAATTTAAACGCATCACTAACATTCACATTTTTGAGTTAAACCAAAACTGCCTCAAATTTAATTTAGTCTCTTCATATGTTCAGAACAATTTCAATTATTTTAATTACATTTTTCAAAATGATTCTACTAGGTTTAAAGTTTAGTTCTCCTTAGTATTTCAATAAATTTTACAAGCATTACATCATTTGTTTCAAATCTTAACTTCCTCCATAATCACATTCTATATACCATTTATCTCTACTCATAACCTAACATAGCAGGTACCACAAAATAATAATTTAACTTTTTGGTTACATGACTTTTATTTTAAAATATTTTCACAAATTATTTTTTTTTCTTTAATTACCCGTGAATAGGTTATATCTTATATGTACAGGATAATCGTCTATAGAGATGCGATTGAAAACGAACAGAACCCCTACATCAATGACTGTGAATAACTACCCTTCTAACAGCCCTGACTTCTTATCTGCCCCTTTTTTCCAAAAATAAAACAAACCCCAACCACCAATCTACGACCCTATCTCTATAGGCAATAATCCTATTAGACTATACGGAGATTTATTATTTCGTTTGTTTGCTCAGCCACAAAACTTCTCCACTGCCTACCTATTAAGTGATGAGTTTACAATCTGCAAATAACGCCAGTTTTTTTTTTAATTTGAGGATTACCTTAATGTATTATATTTTAGAATTAAGGCAACCAAAGGTCCAAAAAGGTGTGCCAATTTATGTACCTATTTTTACTTTTTTTTCTACGGGGACGGTTGGGAAGATCGGGAAAATGAAAAGGACAAGGATCATTAAAAGGTCAAGAGCTAGGACTAAAGGTAAGGACAAGGCTCCCTCCGGAAATAAGAGTAAATGGAGAAAACCAAGGCTCGCGTGGGCAGGGGCGCGTCCCTGAAGCAGACGAACCCCACTGGGACTGTGGGGAACATCTACTCGCTACCAGTTACTGTTTTATATAAAATTCCTAATTTTATAGTTATATAGTTTATATACAATTACAAAATTTATTTTATTATTTTATTTTAACCAATACTTTTTTATAATACATTTTATTAATATACAGTAGACTCTTGGCTATCCGACTCCCAACTATTCGACCTCCGGCCTATCCGACCCGACCCGCTACTAAAAAAAAAAAAAAAAAGTTACGTATGCAGTATTTCCACTCCGATTACTAGCGCCTTCAAACATCATGTAAGCAATCAGGCGCTTACGCGTGAATCACCAGTTTTTATGTGAACCGTGTGCGTTATCAGTTGTGCAGTTAGTCACGTCCGGTGTTGATTCAAATAACTGGCCGTTCGCATGACCCTGGCGAGTCTGATATTGCAATAAATAAAAGACAGGAAAAGGAATGAATGTTTCTTTCAATACAAACGAGTCAGCAAGATCTGAAAAGATAACAGTCTGCTAACGACTGCTGCCTTATCAGTGGTGGTGAAGTCATTCATGTACAGATTACATTTTTTTTGTTTTACATCAAAAAACTATCCGACTCCAAGTTAACGGTACGCCAATTGATTCATGTTGTGACAGGAAAGTTTCGTGTTCCTACTTGAGTGTGTAACAGGTGCATCAGTAAGTCTGTATTCAGAAGTCAGTCCGTGCGGTTCAGTCGTTCGTGGATTGTTAATTTGTTATAAAGTGTGTATACAGTATTGTTGGTGGCTTTTATTTTTAAGTGAAATATGGGTGACAAACGAAAGAAAGTGGTAGTAACTTTGGAAGAAAAACTGCAAGCAATAAAAAGAATGGATTCTGGTGAGTCGGTAAACAAAATTGCACTGGAGTTAGGAGTTGGAAAAACTACTGTGGGTGATTGGCGAAGAAATCGCGCAGAGATTGAAAAATGGTGTTCTAAGCAAGCAAGTGGCAGTGGCGTGAAAGTTAGAAAAACTATGCAAAAAGGAAAACATGTGGAAGTTGAAGAGGCTTTATATCTGTGGTATGAAAATGTGAGGGGGAAAGGATTGACGGTTTCAGGCCCCTTGCTCCAAGAAAAAGCGATTCAGTTTAAAAAACAGATCGAAGGAGACGATGATGAGTTTACTGCCAGTGACGGGTGGCTTGATCGCTGGAAGAAACGTTTTGGTGTTCGTCAGATGACGATTAGTGGTGAAGCATTGTCTGCTAATAAGGACGCTGTCCCTGACTTTAAAAAACACTTTTTTGACCTGCTTGATAAGGAAGGTATTTCCGGAGAACAAGTGTACAACTGTGATGAGACGGGTTTGAATTACCGTATGTTGCCGTCTAAAACACTAGCGTCTAAACAGGAAAAGGCACCATCAGGGTTCAAGAAGAGCAAGGACCGCGTTACAATTTTAGCTTGTAGTAACGCAACCGGAAACCACAAGTTGAGACTGACCTTGATTGGAAAATCTCGCAAGCCTAGGGCTTTTAAAAATCTTAAAGATTTAAGTTCTTTGCCCCTGCATTATACCCATCAAAAAAAGGCGTGGATGAATGGAGACATTTTCAAAAATTGGTTTGAACATGAATTTGTGCCACAAGTTGAAAAACATTTAGCTGAAAACAATTTAACAAGGAAAGCAATCCTAGTTTTGGATAACGCTCCTTCACATCCAGCAAATGACCAATTAAAAGATGGAGACATAAAAGCTTTGTTCTTGCCTGCAAATGTTACATCTATATGTCAGCCAATGGATCAGGGAGTGCTCCAAGCTTTGAAAAAGAAATATCGACGTAGGCTACTAAGCTATATCATCGCGACAATTGATAATACAGAAGTTGCGACGGCACTACAGTCAGTAGACATGCTTGACGTCATCAGATGGGTGTCCGAGGCATGGGATGAAATTCCATCTTTAACACTTGTGCGATCGTGGAAAATTTTGCTGGATCACAGAGCCAGTGATAAGTGGGAAGAGGTAGAACAGCAATGTGATGTGGAAAATGCAACTGATAACACTGCGCTTGTATCGCTGTTAGAAAAAGTTCCCGGATGTGAGGAAGCTTCATTGGAAGACATCACAGAATGGTTGGCAAAGGACGAAATCGAAGAAATTGCAGACGAAGATATTGTAGTGATGGTATTAAATGAACAGCCGATTGAAGAGGAACAAGGTGATGAACTCTCCGATCGTATAACCCACTCCGAAGGCCTGAAGGCGATCAAGACAGCAGTGGAATACATTGTCCAGCAAGAAGAAGCAACACCAGCAGACATCATATGTTTACGTAAGTGGAAGGATATAGCGGCGAGGAAATTAATGCGAGGAAAGAAGCAGGTCTCAATTACAGACTTTTTCAAACCTTAGACAATGTAAGTTTCACTTGTTCTTTCATTATACAGTACGTAGTTTTAGGTTATTATAATTTGATTTATATTAACAACTAATTTGGTTGAAAGCTTTCATGTAAATTAAAACTCATAGTAAAACTCATTTGAAACTTAATGTTAACTACACATTTTGTGTTGTCCTTCAAATAAAGGTTTTGTGAAAGATACTGTAGTTGCGAATTCTTATTTCATTTCTTTCTAATTCATTTATTACTGTACGTCATTTATAAGGACAAACTGATATGACGTATGCATCCAAATAGCAACAAGTACAGTACATTCAACGCAATAGGGTGGCGGTAATTGACCTTACAGAGGCTGGTATGCCTACGGCTCCGGTGTATCCGACTTTTTTGCTATCCGACCCGGCTGACCGCCACATTAGGTCGGATAGTTTCTACTGTATGTAGACGTATTTACCAGATATCCGTCGTGCGACTTCGTTTTTCTTGTCCTATATGACGCGTTTCGGCAACGAATTGCCATCTTCAGAAAACTTGATCACTCATTAGAGATCGTTAAAAAATTAAAATACTAAGACATTATCAATCGACTGATTCACTGTTTATATATCCACTGATAAAACTGTTTTGTTTATTATAGCCCGTGTGTACTGTAACTTTCTATTTATCGGCGCCCATGTGCAAGTATTGCCGTGTTGTACAATATGTTATGTGAAAATGTAAGTTTATCGTTCAAGACATAATCACTGTTGATTTTGACGGCATTATATATTTCATACTCCTCAAGTGGATCCATGTATTTTCCTTTCCTGCAGCAATGCATGTGCTGGAAATTTGTCTCAAAATCACTGTCGTTATGATTACATAGCATCAGGTGTCTGGCAAAATTTGATGTTGTTTTATGCAATTCCCTTCTGGGAAGATGTTCTTTATATCTTTCTTCAAACGGGCTGCCTGTTTGGCCTATGTAGAACATATCGCATGAGCTGCAATTCATCTTGTATACGCCGGTTCTTTTTCTTTCTGGGCTTCCGGCTAAGAAATCTCTGAATGCTGTTATTTGTATGGAAAGTTACAATTACATGGTGTTTCTTGAGTTCGTTAACTAAAATATTTGATAAAATATTTGTGTAATCTGCAGATATGTATTTATTAACTGGAAGTGTGTTATCATTGTTCGACTTTTTTAATTTCTTCTCTTTGTGTTTACTTATTAATACGTCTACATATATTAATATAAGCGACTTGGAGACAACTAACCTAAAATGTATTATATTGGAGCCCTTCAGCCAAGTGTTGTCTATAAATATAAAAATGTTAAAATCAAAATGCTAAAAGTTGCACAAAACATTAAATTTAATATGTGTATACAAATGAATATCATACCAAAATATACACGCATAAATATTAATTCTAGAACACCGGCGGCACTCAAGACAAAACAAATAGCAGAAAAAATGTGGTTAACACAAGAAATTAGACAATTATACAAAACGAAAAACAGGTTAAATAAATACGGATCTTTATAAAGCGCATTTAGAAATGTTAAAGGAAATTCACCCTGCAGTTATAGATATTATCATGACCAAAATTAACGCTTTAATATCCAATTATTTTTATCATAAAGTATTAACACATAAAAAGAAAATACTAATTTATATCGTATTCAGCATAAAAAAGAAAATAGACAAATAGAATGTAAACATGTGTTCTATGAACGTGTAACGAATACAACCAACATAGATTTCACTACCCAAGAAATAAACACGCTTAATAAAGGTCTGAAATATAATGTACCAAGATTTAATACGACAAACGAAATTGTCCATGAGGTCGTTAATGCTGAAGCTGCAATTAAAAGATTAAATGGTTCCATTGCACAGAATGAAGCAAGGGTTTTTATCAACAACAAACTCAATAACGTAATTAATAGTAATAAATGTAAAAGTCAAAACAATTTTTTAAAAAGTAAATATAAGCAGGATATCCTGACTCTTAAAACCATAAAAAGTAAACTTGAGAAAAATGATGCAATTATAAGTAAGGCAGATAAGGGTGACACATTGGTGGTCATACAGAAAAGAGAATATACGCAAAAGGTATTTGATTTCATAAATAATAATAATATTAAGAAAATAGACCGGGATCCCACAAAGGCTTATGTAAAAACTTTGAATAACACCATTAATCAATGTAATTTAGTGTTAGATGAGAAAACAGGCAGATATTTAAAACCAATTAATGCCAAGGCACCAAAATTCACAGGACTACCCAAAATCCACAAGGAAAATATACCAATCAGACCAGTAAAAAACTACACCACAGCTCCCGGATACAAAGCTGCTAAATTGTTAGAGACTTTAATTAAAAATAATATCAGGATAGCAAATAATTATAGTATAAAGAACAGTTATGAGTTTGTTGAAAAACTTAAAAAGATAGAAATACTACCACAATATAAATTGGTATCGTTAGACGTAACTAACTTTTACACTAATATCCCCGTGAGGGAAACTATAGAAATTGTAAATAACAATTTAATGGAAGTAGCTCAACTTAGCATGCAAAAAATCAACGAACTTATAAAACTCCTTACAGTCGTCTTAGAACAAAATTACTTCACATTTGACAACGGGTTTTTTACACAAGATGACGGTCTGGCTATGGGTTCGCCACTATCAGGACTATTAGCTGATATATACTTAAATTATTATGAGAATATAAACATAATATTAATAAATTATACAAGAATAAAGTCATTTTTTACTGTAGATACGTCGATGATACGTTTATGATATTTAATGGAACAAACAGAAAAATACAAAACTTAAATAGTAACATAAATAGCATACACCATAAGATTAAATTCACGTCTGAAATTGAAGAAGAAAATCGATTAAATTTCTTAGATTTAACCATTTTAAAAAACGAAGGAAAACTTCAATTTAAAATCTATAGAAAGGCCACAACAACGGACATCACAATTCATGCCGATTCATATCATCCCACCTCGCATAAAATGGCAGCTTACAATAGTTTTGTGCACAGATTGCTAACTATACCGTTAAGTGAAAAAGACTACAATGAAGAGGTTAACACCATCAATTACATAGCAGCGGCTAACGGATATAAAAGTTCATTAGTGGATAAATTAATAAGTAAACACAAAGAGAAGAAATTAAAAAAGTCGAACAATGATAACACACTTCCAGTTAATAAATACATATCTGCGGATTACACAAATATTTTACCAAATATTTTAGTTAACGAACTTAAGAAACACCATGTAATTGTAACTTTCCGTACAAATAACAGCATTCAGAGATTTCTTAGCCGGAAGAACAGTATACCAGAAAGAAAAAGAACCGGCGTATACAAGATGAATTGCAGCTCATGCGATATGTTCTACATAGGCCAAACAGGCAGCCCGTTTGAAGAAAGATATAAAGAACATCTTCCCAGAAAGGAATTGCATAAAACAACATCAAATTTTGCCGGACACCTGATGCTATGTAATCATAACTACAGTGATTTTGAGACAAATTTCCGGCCCATGCATTGCTGCAGGAAAGGAAAATACATGGATGCACTTGAGGAGTATGAAATATATAAAGCCGTCAAAATCAACAGTGATTATGTCTTGAACGATAAACTTACATTTTCACATAACATATTGTACGACACAGCAATACTTGCACACGGGCGCCGGTAAATAGAAAGTTACAGTACACACGGGCTATAATAAACAAAACAGTTTTATTAGTGGATATATAAACAGTGAATCAGTCGATTGATAATGTCCATGCGAGAAACATAAAATTTCATGTTCGCGTATGTGAATTTCCGCTGTTGTAAAAGTGCACTTTTACTGTAATGATTTTAGTATTTTAATTTTTTAACGATCTCTGATGAGTGATAAGTTTTCTGAAGATGGCAATTCGTTGCCAAAACGCGTCATATAGGACAAGAAAAACGAAGTCGCACGACGGATATCTGGTAAATACGTCTACATATAATACTTTTTTAAATTGGTGGCGTTATGGGTACCCACTATTTACCCCGTCATTTGATTTTGTAAAACGTAGGTGTTATCCATTTTAATTTCAGCTACTTCATACGGTCCTTTATACAACAAAAAGAATTTCTTAATCTCTTTATCCTGTGCACTTGATAAATCATGTCTTCTCACTAATACCAACTGACCTACCTCATACTTAGTCCACTTACCTTTAGCATCATGAAGCCGTTTTCTTCTTTCTCCCTTAGTTAACAAGTTTTCATTGGCGAGTTTAAGTTTTACTTCCAGATCTCGGGTGTTGCTCTCCGGTGGAAAGTTGAACAGCTATTCCAGAATCCTAGGTGGACGTGTTCCCTTGACTAACTCGTATGGTGTGAACCCAGTTGATTCATGGGTGGTACAATTTAACCATTCTTCAATTCTCCCCACATATGCTGGCCATTCACTATGCTTAGCATGACAATATGCCCGAAAAATTCTCCCTAATTCTCGCATGACCCTTTTGGCCTGGTTCGATTGAGGATGGTATACCGCCGTGTGTTTAGGTATGATGCCTTCCCAACCCAAAGTTTGTCGCCATATTCCACTAATAAATTGGGGTCCATGATCAGATAGTATTATTTTGGGTTTTCCGGTTTTAATCATATAGTCCTTTGTTATTTTTTCACTTAATACTTTACTGGTTGCCCTTTTTACACTGTATAATCTTACAAATTTCGTGAATGTATCTAGTACCACTTTACGCCTCCCCTTCCCTTTGGTAGAGGGCCAAACAAATCCACCGCAACTAAATCAAAAGGCTTTTCAACTTTAATGCACCTCATTTCTCCCTCTAATCGATAATTAACTACTTTTGATTTTTGACATAAGTCGCACCCCCGGAGTAAAGTTCTAACCCTCCGTTCCATATTTTTAAATAAACATGATTCTTTTAATACATTTACACACTTCCTAGCACCGAAATGCCCATACCGAAAATGACAGTCCCATATTATCTTATCTACCAACCCTTCCGGTATAACTAACCTCCAATCCTGCTCTCCCCCCTCTACTTTCTTAAACAAACTCCCTTGATAAATCTGAAAATATCGACTATACCCTAACTCATCTGAATCGGACCCTAAGCTAGTTATTATTTTATTCAATTTAATATCTGCCCGCTAGATGCTATTAATATCTTACAATTCCTCTCCAAACAGTCTATCTTCCCTACTAAGTCTAAACATTTCTATTTCTTTTAAGTCCCTCCCTGTTCGCATTCCCTCTATATCTACCCTGGATAAAGTGTCAGGTATCTTTTTTTCCACCCCTTTTATATACTCCCAACTAAAATTATACTCTTGTAAAGCTAGCACCCACCTGGTTATCCTGCTGTGTGTCAACTTACATGTGTTTAAAAAAGATAATGCCTTGTGGTCAGTCCGGATGATGGTGGAATTTCCCAACAGATATGTTCGAAATTTCTTCACGGCAAAGACGATGCTTAGCCATTCCTTCTCAGTTGTTGTGTAGTTTCTTTCCGCAGGTAACAACGTCCGGCTGGCGAAAGCGATAGTATGATGTCCTTTGTTGTCGTCCTCCTGGTACAACTCAGCACCTAAAGCAATATTACTGGCGTCCGTCTGTAAATAAAATGTCCTGGCAGGGTCGCCAATGTAAAGGTATTGATTTTATCAGAAGATTCCAATACTATTATAATTATACTTACTGCTCACTGCTGCCAGAATTTTACTTACCATCATATTCCCCTTTAAAAAACTTACCTTATTAAATTACCCAGGTCGCCACGATATTTTATGGTTTAATATCAAAACCTTTATACTCTTGCCCTTATAAAAATCCCGCCATCTGACTCCCCTTAAATCTCAGAAAGTCCCAAAGAACGTTAGACGAGGTTTTCAGCACAGAATAGGAAATGGTTACGGCGTAATAACTTAATCTAATGCATATTTATATCCCTAAACAAACTTGATTTTATTTTATTAAGTACAGCTAAAAAACATGAATTTGTTTAAACACAAGTTTTATCAACTAATTATTTTCTAGTAACCAGTACTTTTATTCATGATTTCTCCCCTTAAATATATAACTTTTACCCCCTTTATCGTATTCTCATTAATTCTTTTATAAATCTACATTTGTATAGCTTTTTACTGATATCAGATTGTTACGGAGTCACTTTTGTATATATTTGTTACTTAACTGACATGTGGTCCAGTTGTTACCCTATCACTCGTAGTTCACTTTCACATTCGCCACATCACAAAGAACTGTTCTAACTGCACAAATTAACGTATTCATTTTTGTCTCGATCTCTTTCTTCATTTTACTCTTTTTGCACACTTTTTAATAAGGTTCGGTAGGCCTAGGCTACTGTAATCGCTTTGGCCTACCGTAACTGCCCGAGGCCACTGTTTTTATTAATGCACTGTATGCTGCTTCTGTCTGATGCACTGTGGTGACAATCTGCTTACTGTGATTCACAAAGACTGCTGGAGAGCTGTTGCGTAATATGTCTGGGCTGGGCTGTCTAGACATCAACAATAACACTGTATGTTGCTGGTTACAAGGGGCACCTCACAGGTAAATCCTGACTGCTTAAAAAATTTACTGATTTAAATTGAAACTATGGTAGCACACAATTCTGTACCGTTACAATACCCCCCCCCCCCAATGAGAGGTTGTATGCCGAAGCATACAAACTCTCATTGCCTAAAACCTAAGAGGACCAGTGAAGATATGGCGGCGATAACCCCCCGACTCTATAACACAGTAACGCCTGACTCTATAACATTCAATTAAAAAATTGACACTTTTCAAGTAAAAAATTAAACAGACCTTCCATTATACCATATCCACAACTGATTGGTTTCCTCTTAGCCGTACTGGTTCATGTTTATATAAAGTACTGGTTCTTCCTTGAATTTGTAATGTACATATAGCAATACAAACTTACTGTCTGCTTACATTTCTTGAGTACATAAAACCCGTATACCAGTTATATATTGGTAATTTTACTCCCCTAGCAAAACATTATTCCCCCCCCCCAAAATACAAGTAAATTACATCGAATATAAATGGATCATCATCAACATCGGTTTCCATCAACTCTATAACTGGCCTTCAAAATACAATGTCCACATGGCCATATTAACTTACAATATGCTTACACCTAACACATATAAATTCTATACAAATTGAATAGTGTTCACAATGCATTATTACCCCTCCAAAATAACACATTGATTAACTCAAACATTTTTATTATTTTTACCCAAAAATTTCCGTCAGTTTCCAATTTTAAATGAATATTTCAATCATTGTTTGCATCAGTTATTATTTAATTTATCATTACAGTTAAAATTCAAATCAAAATGAATTTAAACGTATCACTAAAATTCACATTATTAAGTTAATCCAAGGCCAACTCGAATTTAATTTAGTCTTTTCATATATTCAAAACAATTTCAATTACTTTAATTACATTGTTTAAAATGCTTCCACTTTCATTTATTAATCTACATTGATATATCCTCTCACATAAATTTTTGGCTACATTACAACCAAAACACTGAGTTATTTCATTATGTTGTTCATAAAAAATTACCTCCATTTCAACACGTTTGGTTTCTTTTATTTCATAATAGAATTTGCTCATAGCACTGATTCATCAAACTACAACATTCTTGTTGTTGTTAACTTGAGCATGAAACAAACATTGGTCTCACAACATACAACATACCTGTTTACATTAACAGTTGTATGCCAGGCTGGTTTTATAAACACTAACTCAGTCTCAACATTCCAAATTACATCACCCCTAATACCTATACTTCCTTCAATTTTCAATTTAGACAACTCTTTTAGTATTGACATATTAATCAATTACTATCTGTTACAATTCATATCAAAATTAATTTGACTTCATTAATAAAATTAACCTTTTTGAATTACTTTAATTCCACCTCCACTCAAAACAATTTGGCGTTAGTTACATTATTTAAAACACTTTTAATATAAACACACAGTGCAAAATAAAATTCATCAGTACCTCTTGTTAATTATTTGACAAAATAAAATATTATTATTATTATAACATACTGCAAACATTGTTATAGAAACTATAATCTGCATTCCAACAATATAATCTTGACACAATACATTTAACACTAACACATTTATTTACAAATTTTCGTCATAATTTTCTTGTTTACCACACTTCATTACATTAATAAGCCAAGTAATTCTACCTATTATACTCAAATAATTAAATGTCCATTCTTAAATTATCTAACCCCCATCATTGAAAATTAATCTTTTCTGCACATAACATTGTTCAATTTTATTGATACACAGCATATGGCTATCATTTGTGTTATAACCATAAAAATTTGTTTTTTTCCATTGTACCATAATAATAATGCATAGGGTTACCCCCCATTGTAACCTTATCATAAGTCATGTCTACATTAGTATTTTTCGTCCATTCTCCGTCAGTATTTATTGTTACAATTACATCATTACCACAATTGTCTGCTACTACAAATACACTCCTTCTTCCAACAGGTACATATTTATCATCAATATAATCACATTGTCATTGTTTACTACTGCACAAGGTAAGTCTTTATTATTGATAATAATTCTCTCATTATTTAACTCCTTAATTAATCCTTCATAATCTCTACTTAATCGGAACAGCTCAATTACTCTCTCTCGCTCTTCATAATCACTCTCCCAACCCAATCTCACATTCTCACTCAACTCAGAGGGCAATACCACTTCATTATACTTCCATCTGGACTTACCAGATAAACCACAAAAAATTAAGGGACATTTCGGAGACCATTTGCCTCCCACAAAAACTCTCGAGGAACCTTTGTCCTCCAACAACATTGGTGAAGCCTTTCCTTCACCTATATCACAAGAAAAATTTGCCCTCTGTTCATACTCTACATTTAAACTATCTCTATACTCCCTTTCTAAATCATAACCACTAACTAGCAATCCCTGATCAACATCAACTCTCATTCTACTCTCATTATCACTACTATTATCTACTGTATCACTTTTTGATACCCCATTTTCAAATTTATTACCCGCTTTACTTGCAAAGCTTTTTAAATTGTCATTTACTGTAATTATTTGTTGTCCAAGTTCTTTTTGGTTAGATTCTAACATGTTTGTTTTACCGTCTACCACACACACACACACACACACACACACACACACACACACACACACACACACACACACACACACACACACACACACACACACACACACACACACACACACACACACACACACACACACACACACACACACACACACACACACACACACTCTCTCTCTCTCTCTCTCTCTCTCTCTCTCTCTCTCTCCCTCTCCCTCTCCCTCTCCCTCTCCCTCTCCCTCTCCCTCTCCCTCTCTCTCTCTCTCTCTCTCTCTCTCTCTCTCTCTCAACTCATCTGTTTTTCTTTTTGTTTCACTACGTATTTCGTTAATTCGCTCATCAATGCTACACAATGAATTAGTTAATTCGTCAAGCTTTACGTTTATGCTATTTTCAAATTTCATATTCTGTTCTTTATATTGTTCAAATTTAACATCATTTGTGTCAAAGTGTTTATTTAAAGCATCCAATTTCTTATTTTGTTCATTGAACTTGGTATCATTCATGTCAAAACGACTATTTATGGCGTTAAAATTTACCTCTAACATTGCATGTAATCTTTCAAACATTTTATAACTATCATCTTTTTTAGCCTGAACTGGCGTCGATTGACTCGCAACATCATTCAATATCACTGACTCGGTTAAGCTTATCTCGTTTACTACCGTTTCGGTTATCATCATATTTACTTGACTATCTGTACTTGTACTGGTCAAGTCAATGCTGTTGACTTTGTCACTGTTACTCTCCTTTTTTCTTCTTTTTTTTCTTTTTTTTTTTACACTTATACTTAGTAAACTACACAATCGCCCTCACTCCCAAATAACCCGTTCTCTTACACACTAATTACAGACCCAATTAAAATACTCTACACCTAAACTCGTTATCCAAATATAAAATAAACTACTACTTTCACAAGCACGTTACACTACATAAATCTATACAATAACTCAAAATTTTACAAATACGCCATTACCACAACCTATTTTCTGTGCCTTAAAACAGGTCTAGTTCATATAATATTTATACGAACATTCTGGCAGGGTCGCCAATGTAAAGGTATTGATTTTATCAGAAGATTCCAATACTATTATAATTATACTTACTGCTCACTGCTGCCAGAATTTTACTTACCATCATATTCCCCTTTAAAAAACTTACCTTATTAAATTACCCAGGATGCCACGATATTTTATGGTTTAATATCGAAACCTTTACACTCTTGCCCTTATAAAAATCCCGCTATCTGACTCCCCTTAAATCTCAGAAAGTCCCAAAGAACGTTAGTCGAGGTTTTCAGCACAGAATAGGAAATGGTTATGGCGTAATAACTTAATCTAACGCATATTTATATCCCTAAACAAACTTGATTTTATTTTATTAAGTACAGCTAAAAAACATGAATTTGTTTAAACACAAGTTTTATCAACTAATTATTTTCTAGTAACCAGTACTTTTATTCATGATTTCTCCCCTTAAATATATAACTTTTACCCCCTTTATCGTATTCTCATTAATTCTTTTATAAATCTACATTTGTATAGCTTTTTACTGATATCAGATTGTTACGGAGTCACTTTTGTATATATTTGTTACTTAACTGACATGTGGTCCAGTTGTTACCCTATCACTCGTAGTTCACTTTCACATTCGCCACATCACAAAGAACTGTTCTAACTGCACAAATTAACGTATTCGTTTTTGTCTCGATCTCTTTCTTCATTTTACTCTTTTTGCACACTTTTTAATAAGGTTCGGTAGGCCTAGGCTACTGTAATCGCTTTGGCCTACCGTAGCTGCCCGAGGCCACTGTTTTTATTAATGCACTGTGTGCTGCTTCTGTCTGATGCAAACACTATGGTGACAATCTGCTTACTGTGATTCACAAATACTGCTGGAGAGCTGTTTCGTAATATGTCTGGGCTGGGCTGTCTAGACATCAACAATAACACTGTATGTTGCTGGTTACAAGGGGCACCTCACAGGTAAATACTGACAATTGAAAAATTTACTGATTTAAATTGAAACTATGGTAGCACACAATTCTGTACCGTTACAGTGCATGAATATAAAATTTACTTGATGTATGTTAATCCGTTCTATGGCGAAAAGTCTTCTGAGCTGTCATCCTTTTTCCTTGTCTCTCCAGGTTTCTGGAAGTCCTTGCGGCTGGCATTATCACCTCGTAGAATACACTCACACTTATCACTTCTCTTCTCACACTCCGATATATATACATATATGTAACTTTTGGTTTAGTTCGGGTGATTTGACTTTCGAATGTTAGTACATGTTATTTGATAATTCTAAATGTTGTTGAATTGTTTCTACTAAAGTGTCATTACATTATTCTGAGTATGATAAGGATTTCTTGAAATAACTAAGTGTTGTATGCTTTGTGATTTTATTCACACTGTTTTTCCGTGGGTTTACTTTGTTAACACGACATTTGTTTATATTTAATGGTGTTAATAATTATTATTGTCTCTACTTTCATGACCGTAATTAGTTTTCTACTGATTCTCTTTTGCTATCACTGTTTCGGCATTTTGTCTATCTCTTACACATTTTACCGCACTTCTGCTCTGTTTACCGTCCTTAATAATAATATTACTCAAGACGACCAACTTAGTCGATTTTAGTAATACTTCGTCATGTCTTTAAAAAAAGAACACTAAGTTCCATTACCGGCTTCTGATTCTCGACTGTTCGTACTCACACCGATTCTTCAACCGATACGACTTTTCTCCGTTACGGCATCCGCACTCCCGTGAGTTCCGATATATAAATTATACGACTCTTGATATCTGACTCTCGACTTCGGCTATTGGATATAAGATATAAAACTTCCGATACTAGACTTCCGATGTACAACTCCAGCTTTCATACTCTCTGATCTATGAAACAAGACTTATGACTCTAAGAGAACATACTCTCCGGTATCAGAATAAAACTGAAGACTCCCCCGCTCGCGGTCATCACACTAGTTTATACCCCAAAAAATCCCACTATTTTCTTTACTTCCCACTTACTTCTCAACCTCTGTGCTTCTATTGGTTTTCGTTTGTTTTCTGGTGGAAACTCCGCCTTAA
Organism: Magicicada septendecula; assembly: GCA_034769895.1. Taxonomy (NCBI): domain Eukaryota; kingdom Metazoa; phylum Arthropoda; class Insecta; order Hemiptera; family Cicadidae; genus Magicicada; species Magicicada septendecula. The sequence continues at coordinate 437,752,829 of CM068367.1, forward strand.
CACTCTAGATTCTCATCTCCCTTCATTTCTTATTCGTTCCTCCAGTTCGTTTCCTTGGTAACCACTTCTTGTAGTGACATTCTCCTTAATTCTCGACTCTGATAGGCTTCCTTATTCCCTACCCTTACAAGTTCCTGGTTGGCTCCACCCATCGTTTGAGTCGGATGACCAATTTCACGGCTGTCTAGCACACTTGTATTTTGGCGTACTTGCCCTTTTTAGACAAAGTGCTTTTAATTGCTGTGTGGCCCTCTCATCTGCTCTTTTGTTCACCATGTGTCCTGCTTCTTACCCATGACCAATTGATCGTATTGTCTACTAGTTTCTCCTAGTCGTTCCCACGACGAGTGTGGTCAATTCCGAGTATCCAGACAGCTGCTACATTTTGCTCTCCAAACCTTCCTTCGTCGCGTACCCTTCTGGTAAAGCTGGACGTCCCGCCGTTCGTTCATTGTTCAAGCGTATTGTCTACTCAAGCCGGGCTTTTCCTGTCTATTGTAGCAATGTAACACTGCATTTGGTGTGCAGCTCAATGCATGTGGCTAATTGTCTTTTGGATAGCATCGCTATGTCGCCTTGTCAACGATCTATTGTCTCTTCTTAGCGATATATTTCGCCTTTGTCTCTCTTGGGTCAGTGCGCGTCACCCGCAATTCGCTTCACCGTACAGCTGCTGTGACAGAGGCATTGTTCGCCAAAACCCTGTCTTCCTTTGTCTTGGACAACACATGTTACCGAGCCATCGTATGTCTTTGTATATCTGTCAGCAACCCTAGTTACAACGTCCACTTACAACAAAAAATTTTATCTAGACATTTTATCGTTATAAATAAGATAATTATGTTAAAATTTGTCATAACCATTACTAATATTAATGTATTTAACTGTTATTATCACATTTAAGGTGAATAGGAACTGTGTTAAAACATTAAGGATACAAAAAGGGCACTTTTATAAATACAGTAAAACATAAATTTAGATAAAAAATCCAAAATTGTAACTCCTAAGATACTGAACAGAAACCCATCTTGTGATGTGTCTAAATAATCAGTGGAAAAAGGGGAATTCATTAATGACCATCTCATTAAAATTAAATTAGTATAAGGTGGGAGTTTCAAAATAATTATTTTATGGTATATTGGAACTAGAAAAAACTGACGCCACCAAATGACAATGCCTAGGGCTTTGACCAATCGGAATTTTGCAAGTTTTGGTCCAAGAAGTCAGAAAAATTAATCCACGTCAGTTAGTTGATTGGTATACCTCGAAGAGTACAGAACAAGCTCTCTGTGTTACTTGTGTCCAGGAAATTATTAACGAGTATCGAACACCAGACAGGTTAGGTGACCAAGATATATTTGTGAGTTATGAAATTCAGTGAATAACCTAATCCGTGAATTGTGAAGAGTGATTTACCAATATTTAATTGTGAAAACAACCTACCAGAGTTTAAAAAGTGCATAAGAATTGGTGAGTCAACCCAACTCATTATTTTTTATATAACCTAAGTGTAACACTGATTATACACTATTTTTATTATTTGAACAATCACTGAACCACTTAACACTAACACTTTTGTAATCATTAATTGTAAGATATTTTTGTGTACACTTAGAATTAAGAAGTGAATTTGTGGTTAACCTAGAAAGACACTGAACACTATTATTTCACACTGCCGAAAACTGTTTGTTAATTAATTATAAATAATTATTTAATTTATGTAATAGATCGAAGATTTGTGATGTTTTGTACTTCACTAAGGGCATTTTTTCAAGTAAATTATTGTAGTCAGAAGAACCCAGTAACATATTTAAGTTGAATTAATAAACAAAAATTAACCTAGTCCCTGAGAATTTTTCGATACTGCCAACCTATGAGTGAGTAATTGTACAGTTCGGGTAATTAACTAATAACTTTCAAAGAGTATTTATTTATTCTATAATAAAAGAATATTGAAGTAAACGAGTTCAGAGTTGTTGTAATTATTTGGTTAAAATACGAGTGCTTCTGCAGACAGAATTGGAAGCGAAGTCTTGTAGAGTGGTCAAGGATACCAAGTGAGCCCCAATAATAATCAGATTTTAAATTATTATTTATTTCAATCAATTACTAAAGTAATCATACATCCTACAAACAAATACTTGATGAATTAGTTTTATATTGAAAAATAAAATGAAGTAATTAAAGGTAAATTAAAAAATGTAAATAAATTAGAACATTACGAAAATTAGTGCTTACAACAAGAGGGGTTATAGGAAGAATTTAAATACACTACCTATTACAACATTGAATTTAAACATTTATCAACTTTTTATTTTTTATTTTTGAATTACATATTTGCCATTCACAACTCGATAATAACCCAATACAGCATTTAATTTATTTGATTATTACATAATTGACCCAACGGTAGGATAACACAGAATAACAAAACGCAACAGATCATTTTAATTTTATTGAATTTATTTAATATTACATAAGTGGTGCTTCAAACGTGAGACATATACGCAGCATTTGTATTTAATTTATTATTTATTTACTGTTACAATATATACAACTTCTTTTACCTTCGTCTTTGAATTCTCTTCAGAAACTCCTCATCCATCCTTCTGTAGCTTTTATTTCTTCACCGTGTGACTTTTTTTACCATTATGTACCTTATATGACCATTGAGGAGATAAGATTTATTATGGAAAGTATTTTTTATTCATTTATGTATTTAATCACCATGTTCGATTTTGTTTGACTATTAATTTCTTGAAAAGTTTATTTTAATAACGTGCTTGAGGACTCATGGCTTGTATGGAAGTTTTGCAAAAGATCAGGGTTTTTTGTTAAAATGCAAGTGTTTTCAGAGCTTGCATCATAGAATTTATATTTATGATAAATTATATTTTATTAAAAAAATGTATGTTTCATATGTGAAAACTGGAACTTGAAATATTTGTACAGTAAGTAAGTATTCAAAAAAAGTTATTATTTTAGACTAAATGGACATAACAAAAATTTTAACAAATTATAATTATTAAAAACAAATCATAAAATTATATTTTTTGTAAATAGTATGTGAAAGATAATGAAATGATTAAATATTCTGCGTATACAGATTATAAATTAATCTATTTTATAAAATTTTGTCTATGCTCTTAAGCTATGTAAAATATTGTGTATTTTAAAGCGCTGAATATATATTACTGAAATCAACAAACAATTTCAGGTATTATTTCACCTTTCGATTCATTCACAAATTAAACATTCACTAGTAAAATTAGTTGTTTAGATGCCAGAAACTAAGTTGTTAAGTGTTTTTTCATAACTTTCTTTGGTTTTTCAGTGTTTGAATAAAATTAACTATAACAACTTTAATAGCACTACTGTCATTTTAATTTAAGTTCATTTAGACTTCACATACAAATTAATTACAGTCACCATGAAATTCATAATTGTTATGTCTACATATATATTTTGTTTGTTTGACTTGCTCAGGGTAGACCTGGGTTGATATTTCTTTCCAATCATCTCTGGAGTCTTCTGTACGATATTGAAGCATTAAGATAGACATTTGTTGAAATTAACTGTGTCAGTCATGAAATGATGAATGTTAGTGTTAACAGTGTTTGTATTTATTTTTGAATAAACTTGTTTAATGTCTTGAAATATGCACATTCAGTATTATGTAAATACAAAGTGTTTATAACATTTCTCAGGTTAATTATTTTTATAAATCTCATTGCTTCTAAATTAATTGATATAAAAAGTTTTGAAAAAGTATAGGTGATACAAGCGTCACGCATAGTTTGTAAAAGTATACACGTTCGTAATTTGTAAAGTAATGGGTAACATGAGATGACATATTTACATACATTTTTATGTATGTATTTCCAGTCGTAGTATGTATACACTATAAGTCACTATATGTTTAATAAAATTAAAAATGATTAATATAAATACAGACTGTGTGTCCCTACTACAAAATAATACTCATTAATTAATTTTGATGTGAATGGAATTGAAATTTTGAATGGTTTCAATTTTATTAAAATAGATTAACAATATGTGTAACACAATATATAATTGCTAAAAACATTATGATGATAACGTGCTTGAAATAATAAGTATATTATGTAATATTTATATTCAAAAATAAAAGTGTATGAATTTGTATTACAGTCTCTTTTAAATAGTTCTCGTAGCAGTAGGTGCTACTATAGCAGGAATTGTTCCAACTTAAGAGTTTTTATTTCAGCCAACTGGAGTAAGTGTGAGTGTAAAAATTTTATATTTATGTTTTTGCATTTGTGCTTTCTATGTATTCTGTAATACAAACATTTTATCAAGGAATGTATGGTTGTGTTCACTTTTATTATGCACATGATAATTACTTAACACGACAGAAAAACAAGCTTTTAAGTTGAAATTACAAAAGTAATATCTAATATAAGCTTTTTATAATTATAAATACAGGTTTTTATTTATCATCATCAGTATAAAGTTTTTTGTGACATTTTAGAGAGCTCCACTGTAAGAAGTGTTTAACAATCTGTGAATTTTCTTTACATAATAGAATTCATTTTCTAATGGTATTCAGTCTTTGTCCACTTCTGATTGTGTGTGTGTGTGTGTGTGTGTGTGTGTGTGTGTGTGTGTGTGTGTGTGTGTGTGTGTGTGTGTGTTGATTGAAATGTTTACATTAATCAAAAAATGATGTACAGTACACTATAAGATTTTGTCAGAATTAAATTTAAAAAATGAAAACAACTCATTTTTGACTCTATGTAATTTTTTAAAATGATATTCATTAAAACAGTACTAAAACAAAAAACAATAATATTATATTTTGTCTATCTTCAGTGTAAAAGAAATAACAAAAAATGTAAATTTAATTAGTGAAAACATGAGTGACATAAGGTGAAATTAGTGTTTAGTTCAAGATTATCTAAAAGAAGTTACCAAATAGAAATTATAAATTTAGAAGGTATGGTGCAGTTACCATGAACTATCACTACATAAATGCTGAATGCTGTAAAATTTAAAACATCTGTATTCTGTTTCATGAAGGCTTCCTTAAACTAACGTTAAAATAACATAAGTAATTCACAAATCAAAATACACACACACACACACACACACACACACACACACACACACACACACACACACACACACACACACACACACACACACACACACACACACACACACACACACACACACACACACACACACACACACACACACACACACACACACACACACACACACACACACACACACACACGTGCTCACGCACAGAGGATGTTCCAGGATGAGAGGTTACTATTTCGGGATGTGTTTCTAGAGGTGAAAATAATAAAAAATATCATGTAAACATAGGCTGGGAAACACTTTGTTCTTAGTTATGCCTAGGTAAAAATTTTGCCCTTATTCTGTTCCAGAGTAAAATAATGCAATACAAAACTTCGTAGACATAAATTATGAACCAAAGTTATTGGTGCCATGTGTTGTTTGATCTGAATTAGAAAAACATTCGACAGCTGTGTGTCTAGTAGTTTCTAAGAATCTTGCTGAAATGTGAAAATTTGGAAAAACATTTTTAAAAATTGGCATATAATAGCTGTGTTAAATTGCTAATAAACAAAGAAAACAATCTTATAAAATTTATTGAGAATTTATTTCTGAAAAAGTTCACATGGTTAATGTCTCTTAAAAACAAATACAAGTTTGATAAATGTGACTTTAGTTAAAAATAAAGCATGACAGAAAATCAAACAAACAATGTCAGCTGTTTTAAGTACAGAACTATAAGGTATTCTAAACATTGACTCTAAGATGAAGAAAAAGTTCTTTATATGACATGAGCACTATGAAGAGTACCAGTTTCACAGAAGTCATTAAAAATTCAACTGGTTACTGTACAGTATGAAACTGTGGATCTAAGATACATATATCGAGACTGCTGAAGCCTTTGTATTACCATTTCAAAATCCATATACCCAAATCGTGTCGGTACACGTGACATTAGTAATAGCTGAGGCATTTGAAAAATAATGAAATAGTTGACGTTCTTACAAATTGTGAACATAAATCAACACAATTAAATTGAAATTTCATTCTTAAAAGAACAGGTTAATTCAAGATATAAACAGAATTAAACAAATTCAAACAGCCAAGCAACTGTGAGTAAATAACGAATGTTACGGACAACAATGAGTCACATTCAGATTATATTTCACTTAATTTAAATGTTCAAATAACTTAACTTTAAATGAATATGTTTATAACAATCATTACCAATGTTTTGTAAATAATCCAGCTGGTTTTGTTTTTGATTTATAATCATTTCTGGGCATTAATTACATCAATTTTCCTATAAAGTAACTTCAGTTTTTATCAATTTTCGTGACAATTGAATTTCCATAAATTGTAGTTGAAAGTTTTATTTGTTTATTAGCAGTTTAACAAAGTTATTTCGTGCTAAACCTACAAAATATTTTTTTGAACTCCATTTTTTTATACTTTTATTAGCCTTAATATACTCAGTGTCATCAAAATGTCTTCCTTCCAAAACTTCTTTGATCTTCCGGGTAAAGAAAGATGTCATTGGGGGCAAGGCCAGGTGAGTATGCGGATGGCCTACCTAAGTTATTTGTTTCCTGGCAATAAACTCCCATACAGACAGTGCTGTGTGCACAGGTGCATTGAAATGATGCATGAACCATGAGTTGTTGGCGAAACAGTCTTAATGAGTTCTGGTCTTTTGCATCTCACTTTATTACGCAACCTTTGCAGCACTCCTAAATAATACACTTGGTTAACTGTTTACCCTGGTGGTATAGATTCATAGTGAACAATCCCTCGGATATCAAAAAAGGTTATCAACAATGTTTTGATTTTGATTGACGGAACTTTTTCGGTCGTGGAGAATCAGGTGACTTCCACTGGTCACTCTATCGCTGTGTTTCAGAGTCATACACGAAGATGCAGGTTTCATCATTTGTGATTATTCGGCCCAAAACATTGACTTGCCTCTCCAACAGGTCTGTGCAGAGTTCAACCCTCCTTTGCTTTTGTTCATTGGTGAGCTCCTTTTGTACTATTTTGGCACACCTTGCAATGCAAGATCTTCAGTTAAAACTTTCTGCACAGTGTCCTTACCAATGTTCACTTTGTCTGCTATGGATCTTAGTCAGTCGCCGATTAGGATGTACAGTTTGGCGAATTTGGCAATGTTTTCGTCCGTTCGACTCGTTACTGGCCACCCAACCCTTTCTTCATCAGTCACTTGTTCCCTCCCATCAGAAAACTGTTTAATCCATTTGTACACTGCTGTTTTCTTCATGGCATTCTCGCTGTACACCTGCACTAACATTTCCCTTATTTCACCCCCACTCTTTCTCAGTTTCACAAAAAGATGTTTGTTCATTGCTCTAATTCCAGCTCAGACATTTTCACGACAGCGCACAAACAACAGTGCACGCCATTCCGCACAAATCCACCACATGTCAACATGAACACTGCTGTGAGACACTGAAATACCAAGGTTATGGAATCTTACAGCACTGTAGGTTATAGTGCTGCCTTCAGTGCTAAACAGTGGCAAGCTCGTGAACTTAATTGTCAGACCTTGTACACGCTCAGACGAAATTGTACTTAGTTACCTTTCTTGCTTAACATGTTGGCTGCGGTCCACAACCTGGGCCATGCTGCTGTCTATCCGATGTTTGTGTTTCATTGTGCCTTAGCACCTAAGTAACCTTATTGTTAGCAGTCAGTATGTTAATACTGACTATTCTGAACGTGTGAGAAAAGGTTTACTTAAAATTTTAGTTGAGAAGCTAAGTTCATGCTGAGAATGATTTAATTGAAATTAGCGGACATTAAACTCAACATTGCTAAGCCAGTTGTCCAAAAGCAGCTTATTTCATCGTAAATTATGTTTCATGTTATAAATATTATAATTTTGCATTTTATATGGCTCTTTTTATATTATACTTTTCAATTAAATTGTAAGAGTTTGTATTGTATTTTCCCTTTATTTCAGAACTCAAAAGGTATGCAAAATATTTTGATACTTTAGGGGTTCTGTGGACTTGTTTGGATACCACTGTTATATAGCACCATATTCTCACCTGTAATTTATATACTTCTAAAAACTATTTATAACTTAGGCAAATTTTATAGTGTTTTTTAAGTTAAACACTTTTATATTGGATCATCATAGTGTGTCAGATGTTAAGTATGGCAAAATTATTGAGACCTATGCATTATACTCCTAATTAATGAATGCTATACTTAACATATGGTTTAATTACAGTATTGTTACGACGGTCTACTCAATCGTCGTAGGTACAGTGGAAACAAAAATACAAGACCCAAATTTAGTCACTAATCACACCTTTAATTTTTACAGTTAAACAGTTCGTAATTAACATCACAGTCTCTACAACAAATCAAATGAAAATTGTTCACACGCAATAAAATGTCCACTAAAATTAAACACAATTGTATTACAATTATACCGTCCGATTATAAAACGCAACACTTCACTAATAACTACTTGAATGTACACAGTAATAACTCGAACCGTTCTGTAAATATATCGCACTAATACTGAACTGAACGTTGTTGAGTACTGGTATTTATACCGCCCCAAATTACTAGATTACTCGATAGCGCCAGTATAGCTACGACGTAATTACTTGCGGCCTTGACACAGTCCGTGTGCCCGAGCGAAGTCTGGCACAGTCTAGAAAATGCGTCAACAAGCACGTACGCCACACACGTTACATTCCGGATCACTTTGGCACATTTGAATAACACGTAGATTGTTCTGTGATGTCGTAGCACTGCCCCCTCCTTAAGCCTGTTCGTCCCGAACTGGCAACCCGTCTCTGAAGTAGTACTTAGCCAGGCGAACTAGGTGTACGACCTTGAACCTTCGCTGCCCTTCCTGTTGAATCTGATAAACAACATAGTTGGTTTTTTTTCACAGTGTAGGGTCCTTCCCAGTTAGACTGAAGCTTAGGTGAGCAACCACGATGGTGCTTTGGGTTGAACAACCAGACCTGATCTCCTTCTTGGAAACCCACATTATTGCTGCGAATGTCATACCGAGTTTTCATTTTATCACTGACAATCTTCAGCCGTCCTCTTACCAAGTGATTCATTTCTCGCAGTTGGTTTTCTAATTGCGAGGAATAGTTCTGTGGCTCTTGGGACTGAGTCTCAGGTGATCCGAACATTAAGTCCCCAGGAAGACGAATCTCCCTCCCAAACACCAATTTTGCTGGAGTCATGCCGGTTGTGTCATGTACTGATGATCTATACACCATGAGGAATAGTGGTATATGTTGGTCCCAGTCTGTTTGGTTCTCGTCAACAACCTTCGAAAGATGCTGCTCAAGTGTCCTATTGAATCTCTCAGCCATCCCGTCCGACTGAGGATGCAGAGGCGTTGTCCTGGTCTTTCGAATTCCGAGTAGACGGCATAATTCTATAAACACTCCTGATTCGAAATTTCTCCCTTGATCCGTATGGATTTCCATAGGGGGTCCATAACGGCAACAGAAGTTGTGAACTAACTGCTTTGCCACAGTGGTAATCTCCTGATTTGGAATTGCGTAGGCTTCCACCCACTTAGTAAAGTAGTCACCTACAACCATGATGTACCGGTTTCCATCGCACTGGCATCAGTAACTGGGAATGGTCCAGCAATGTCTATGGCAATTCCCTCGAAAGGCAGTCCAACGTTATATTGTCTCATTTTTCCCCTGCTTCTGGTTTGTGGGCCCTTGCTTGCAGCACATATTTCACACATCTGAACCCATTCCTCTACGTCGTGGCAAAGATAAAGCCAATAGAATCACTTCTGTATTTTGTCAAGGGTTTTGTTAATGCCAAGATGGCCTCCAGATGTACCAACATGCATCTCCTTCAAAACAGACTGCACTTTAATTCGGGGAACTGTCAACTGCATGACCACGTCTCGTCCATCTTCACTTTCCCAAGCCCTTTTCAGCAATCCGTTTTCTAAGGTGAGAGATTCCCATTGTGCCCAGTAGCCCTTCAGCGCTTCGGAACCATGGCAGATATATTTCCAATCCGGGTGGCGACCTTCCTCTTTTGCTGTCAAGATCGGTCCAATGTCTTCATCAGTCATCTGTTCTTGTCGACAGTCTTGTGTTGTCCAGCCGTCAGCCAGGAAATCTACAGTGAACATGTTCGCTTGAGTTTTATTCTTCCTTTCTGTGGCAATGTCAGCAGTCTTCCGGGCACGGTCTTTGTGATAAGCCATCTGTATTACCATGCAGGTGCCCCCTTCAATGTTGTACCTTGAAGTTGTACTCTTGCAGACATTCAAGCCACCTTGCCAACTGTCCTTCCGGATTTTTAAATCTTAAGAGCCATGTAAGGGCGGCATGGTCGGTACGTAGTGAAAACTCTCTTCCATAGAGGTATTTATGGAAGTGCTCCAACGCTCGGATGATTGCCAGCAACTCTCTCCTTGTGTCTTGGTGTAAGAAGCTATTACTCGTTCTTCACCATTTTGAACTTGAGACAAAACTGCTCCTAGACCAGTATTTCTTGCGTCTCTGTCCACAATGTACTTCCCTTTGGAATCTGGGAAAGCGAGAATTGGCTGCGAACATAATGCAATTTTCAAAGTCCTAAATGCTTGATCACACTCCCTCGACCACTGGAAGTTTCGTTTATTTTCTGTTAGCTCATGTAGTGGTTTAGCAATAGTAGCGAAGCCTTTCACAAAACGTCTGTAATATGAGCATAACCCCAGGAAACTCCAAACTTCGTGTTTACTCTTCGGCACTGGCCAGTCTCTTACGGTGTCTACTTTATTAGGATCCATGCTAACACCCGCTGCTGAAACCAGATGGCCCAGATACTGTACTTCCTTCTGGAATAGAGAACACTTCTTCGGGCTCATCTTCAGTTGGTCACTGTGAATTCTAGTTAGAACTTCCTTAAGGTTTTCCAATTGGTCTTCGAAAGTCTTCCCGATCACTATGACATCGTCTAAGTAAACAAGGCAAGTTTTCCACGTCAGGCCTCGGAGTACCAGGTCCATCAATCGCTCAAATGTTGCCGGTGCATTACAGAGTCCAAATGGCATGACGTTAAATTGGAATAAGCCACTTGGGGTCGAGAAAGCGGTCTTTTCCTTGTCTTCTTAATGAAGACCCACTTGTCAATATCCACTCTTCAGGTCCAATGTGGAAAAGCACTCTGTTCCGGACAACGTGTCAAGTGTATCGTCAACGCGAGGTAATGGATAGCAGTCTTTCTTTGTAACGTCATTTAACCTCCGGTAGTCTACACAGTAACGCAACCCACCATCCTTCTTCGCTACCAGCACTACAGGAGAAGACCAAGCACTTGACGAAGGTTCGATTAGTCCCTCTGTCAATATGTCCTGTACTAGCCGAGACATTTCCTCTTGTTTAGATAATGGAGGCATTTGAAGAGGTTGGCGTATCGGCGTTATGTCCCCGGTATTGATGCGATTTTGCACAAGAGAGGTTCTTCCCAGTGACTGTCCCCGAACTGCAAAGCAATCTTTGATTCATGTAAAAACTGTCTGAGTTCTTTTACTTCACCACTTGAGAGGTCGTTAGAATATCTGATCAATAATTCGTGCAGTTCCTCTGGTAATTTGGAATTATCCGAAGCACTGGATCTTCGTTGCGTCATTCCGGCTACCCAGGCCACAGGAGTCAATTTGCCTAGGAGCGTATTGCTTTGTAAAGTGATAGCTTGATCCAAAATATTCGCCACTCTAATAGGTACATTTGCAGTTTCGTCAGGCTTTACTAAACTTCTGGCAATTAGTATGCCCGGTGTGCTGATTACCTGGGGTTCGAATATAGAGCACTGGTTGCATGATGATCTTTTTGGAGTTTGGCGGAACAGTTACGGCCATTTGATTAACAACGTCCATCGATTTTTCTGCTGTTCTCATTGTTGATAGCATTACCTCTTCGCCTCCGATTCTCAAGACATTGTTTTTGAAGTTGACTATAAATCCGTATACGTTCATAACGTCCACACCTAGAATTGCTTCATCCACAATGTCTGCAACAAGTACTTGATGATTAAACTCCAGTCGACCGAGGCATAGATGTATCTCCACTTTTCCATACACTTTTACAGGCTGTCCAGTAGCTGTTTGCAAGCTGCAAGAGCACCAGATTGGCTCGAGATCTTTCACCACGTCGGGGCGCACAATAGAAATTGTTGCGCCTGTGTCAACTGTAATCGAGGTTGGCCTTTCTTGAACAAATTCAGTAACTACCAAGCTCCCGCTGTTTTTCTGAAGTGTAGAAATTGCGTATTGTCTAGGGGCTTCGTTCCTCCAGTTAGTCAGCACACACCCCGTTGTACCGACTATTGCTCGTTTCCTGGCTGCTGAATTCTAACCTGACAATCTCGTAGATGTCCAGGTTTCCCATATTTATAACATTTCGGTTTCCATCCTTTCTTATTTTATTCTGTGGTGCCGACTGTCGAGTCTCTGTTCCTTGTTCTTCTTCCTCATCGTCTGTGCCGTCGCAATCTTTTAGCGTGCACTTTATGACTTGTCCAACCAGATGCTGATTTGGCGGCCTCAAATTGTAAAGCATGTACCAGGGCGCCCGCACTGTTCTAGTGTCTTGCCATTCGTAACACTTACTGTAGTTCGTTATCTCGGACACCAGCAGTAAATGTCTGCATCGCAAAACTCTTTCGAAAATCTTCTGGTACGACAGTCTAATTAGTCTGTCGATACTTGCTTCAAACTCTTGAAGGCTCTCCCCGGAATGTTGTCGCCTTGCTCTCAACTGGGTGCAGTACACATCTCACAAATGTTTATCACCATACCGTAATTCTAGAGCTTTTATCAATTCGGCATAGGTGTTTTGGCTGTCAGGTGGCACTTTCTGTAGTAATTCTGCCGCAGGCCCTTTTAATGCAAGAACGAGTGAAACAGCCGTGTCTTTCTCTGTCCAATTATTTGCGCATGCAGCAGCTTCAAATTAGCGGAGGTACGTTGCTCAGTGACTGCACCATCAAAGGTTGGAGCTTTGACATGAACTGTCCCTACTGCAGGCAAAGTGACTCTCTATTAACTTATTTTCCATGTCTTTTTCTGTCTTTATCACTGGTCCAGTTTGTTCAGAAATTTGTTTTGGTTGAATCTTCATACACTGTTCAACTTTACTTTTAATTTGTTCTCTTATGTTTGCCATTGAGTTTTCTGCTGCAGATATTTTTGTTGACATAGCTTCTTCCACAGTCAAGACAGATTTTTCTACTTCAGATATTTTTGTAGGCATCGATTCTTCAACACTCGTGACAGATTTTTCTACTTCAGCTATTTTTAATATCACTGATTCTTGTACCTCCGATATTTTGGTAACTTGTTTATTAAGCTCACCTCGTAGGAGACCCAATTCTGCGGTACTATGTTCTTGCATCTGTTTCTGCTCCTATATTAATGCTTTGATGTCTTCTGTTTCACGCTTTCGTTCCTCTGCCTCCTGTCATCATCGTTCCTCTGTCTGTTCTCTTTCCTGCCTGCATTTTTCATCCTGTCGTTTTTCTGCTTCTTAAGCCTCCTGTTTGTGTTTCTCATCTTGTCATTTTTCCGTCTGTAACAGCAGCGCCTGTAAATTTTCCATCATCTGACTGCCATCCATGTTTACCGATTAATTACGAATCACACTCGTCTTGTACAAAGTGTCAACTGTTTCCACTGTTAACCGTTTTATCCCAGTTCTGACACCACTGTTACGGCGGTCTACACGATCGTCATAGGTACAGTAGAAACAAAAATACAAGACACCAATTAAGTCACTAATCACACCTTTAATTTTTACAGTTAAACAGTTCGTAATTAACAACACGGTCTCTGCAACAAATCAAATGAAAATTGTTCATACGCAATAAAATGTCCACTAAAATTAAACATAATTGTATTACAATTATACCGTCCGATTATAAAACGCAACACTTCACTAATAACTACTTGAACGTATACAGTAATAACTCGAACCGCTCTGTAAATGTATCGCACTAATACTGAACTGAACGTCGTTGACTACTGGTATTTATACCGCCCCAAATTACTAGATTATTCGATAGTGCCAGTATAGTTACGACGTAATTACTTGCGGCCTTGACACAGTCTGTGCGCCCGAGCGAAGTCTGGCACAGTCTAGAAAATGCGTCAACAAGCACGTACGCCACACACGTTACATTCCGGATCACTCTGGAACATTCGATAAACACGTAGATTGTTCTGTGATGTTGTAACAGTATGTTCTTTGTTAATACTGCTATTGTTAGCAGTGGAGGTTCCTGAATGTAGCATGTGACAAATATTTTCGTTGTCTTTACACTTTGCCTTCTCAAAGAACACTGAAAGAAGTACAGCTTGTACTCCACATACATAACTCATTAGAGGCATATGACACATATGAGATTGCATGTTCTGTGGAATACTGAACTGAAAGGTAATTCAACTATACACTAGCAGGGTCTCAACTGCCTCCCCTGCATTCACAAAGACTTGCGAGATTCTAACTGATTCTTCTTTACTTGACTATTAGTTATGATATATACCCCCCCACCCACCCACACGCACGCCCTTAGCCCTTAGCAAACGTGGAGCTGGGTGCAAACCTAACCACAGGACCCATATATTCTCCCCCATGTCCTCCAAAAACCATTCCCTACATTCTAGGTAGCACCATCTTAGTGTTCTAGAGAAAGGTATCCCAGTCAGATTGAATATAGATTCAGAAAGTTAGCTTGTAATTTTATTCCTAAAAGTCGAATTAAGATAATTAGGTAACCTAAGTAAGATAATGGCCATTCAAGCTTAGAAATCTTGTTCATTTTTTTTTTTCAAAATCTAGATTTGGATTAACAAACATTATATCGATCTCTATATATTGCTAATACATACAAACATATAGCCACACAAACTTTTCATTTGCACAATGCATAATTTACAAATGCTAAACGTACTAACACCAGGACACAGTCACACGACATTATAACAAAACAACTATGTATATGACGTTCTCTTGGAAAGAAGTCATTGAATTGTTCAAGGTAAATAACTTTCTTATCATAACTATTTTTATAGAGTGATGTTTTAAAATTTTATCTCAACATGGCACATAATTTTGAACAATGTGGGAAAAGAATATGAAAATTAATTATGTATTGAAAAAATAGGTCCCTTCTGTATCTGTTTCCTGTTCAGAAGTGGAGTTATCAAAATTCATGGTGTTGATAAAAAACACTATCAGTATAGTCTGTAATGTAATCAGATCTAAGCAGCTCATCTGCCTCTCTCAGTACATGCTGAACACATTGAAATCGCTTGGTCCATGCCTCACATGGCCAGCTGTTTAATTTCTTGTAATTTGTAGGAGTGGACATTGAAAAGATATGACTTCAGTATTTATGTTTTTGTGATCTTAACATTGTAGTTTTCTGTCGACATTTAGTAAATGTAAATTCAGCAGCTGATATTATATATTAAAACAAAATAATAAT
The DNA here is from genome assembly GCA_034769895.1 of Magicicada septendecula. Classification (NCBI taxonomy): domain Eukaryota; kingdom Metazoa; phylum Arthropoda; class Insecta; order Hemiptera; family Cicadidae; genus Magicicada; species Magicicada septendecula. Next base: position 437,768,390 of record CM068367.1, read on the forward strand.
AAACAGAGAGGAGTTTAGTAAATAACGAATAAATCATTGAAAATAAGCAATTTTTTCTCTTTCACCTCATACACACATTGTTCTTTTCCTCTTTTTTCTTACTTTGTAGAGTCAGTATATGGAGTATATGCACTTTTTTGGCAGGTGCCTTCAGAGTTAAACACTTGAATTTCTGCAGAAAACCGAATAAGTAAGTTGTAGAACAGTGAGTGCTTAAAGTGGTGAGAAATAACCAGTTTAAGTAGTCTTTCCAAAATCTAAGAAGAATCGCTACTATACTTTTAAGTTGAAATATAGTAAAGAAAGTTGATTAGATATGAAGACAGTATCTGAGGCTACTGGAGTGATGTGTAGGGAATGAGAAAGGTCCACTTTGTGTAAAGGCTAGGATGATTAAAATGGTGTATATATGATAAAATGCCACAAAGTAGTTTGTGCGGCTTAATACAAAGTAGTATTAAGATGCCAAGAGAATTGTTAGAGGGAAGAAGAGAGTAGAGCAGTTTAAATAATGACGAACAAATACAAAAATGAATTTTATAGACAGATTTGGAAATGAAGGTATTCTTTTCAAATTGCTGGAATGTGGCTTATGCCATTAATCCTTTAGCTTCCCAATAGGGAAGAGATGATCAACAAACATTGTTATTCATGACAGGTTGAAGACCAGGTATACATAACTAATGTGGAGACTGCAAGTGAATGTACATGATCAGATGAACTACTGTGTAAGCTTGTCCAAAAGCAAATTGGCAAGAGAACGAAGAATTTCCACATTAGCACTGACAACACACCACAGCTGTATAGCACAATACATGTATACAGAGCTCCATAGCTACCATATATACAGAACTTAGAAGGAGACTGACAGTGACTGTCTTAATAAGACTGAATTAAGAGATGCCAAGGGCTTTATCCCTTATGGCAAATATCACTCATCCCTCACTATCAGAACCATTAAAACATACATATTTGTAAGTGAATAATAAAAAAATGTTATAGACAAAAATATAATTTGTTTTGTGTGGATCAAAAAAGTGTGTGTGTGTGTGTGTGTGTGTGTGTGTGTGTGTGTGTGTGTGTGTGTGTGTGTGTGTGTGTGTGTGTGTGTGTGTGTGTGTGTGTGTGTGGACATTATTTATTTTTTCAGTCTGTAACAAAATAATTCCCTTTTCTTATTTCTTTTTTCCAGTTTTTAAAGTATGAATTATAATCAGTAACAATCACAAATTTAACAATATCTTTGTTTGTTCGTGTTATCATTGAATATTATTGTTGAATGGTGTTATCATTGAATATATTAGAAACAGTATAATTTACAAAATTGTTTAAAGTAAGATTTGTATTTAAGTGATAATGTATGACTTCTACTTAGTCAAAGATATTTTCTATAATTTAATTTAAGGAAACAAAATGAAGACAAGTTGCTCCTTATCTGGTTATCCAAGTAGGCTCATTTATTAAGGGATCACCCTCTAACTATAAGAAGACTTTAATAATGATTATGTAAAAGTCAACTTAACATATGTTGGTGTCTTCAGTATAAAACCAAGTTTTGGTGGAATGTGTAAATAATATAGTGTGACTTCAACTAGATCTTGAACTAAGAAAAGGCATATAGTGTATAAAAATAGGTGACTAGTTAGAAGTCATTGTTTTACAAAGCTGTAACCTGTCATTATACTTACTAGCTGGGTAATAGGTGATTGTATATATTATTGTACCAAAAAGCAGGTAAGTTGAGTGTTCTGGATAATAGTATTAATTTTGTATGTTAAACTTTTATTTTAGACGGTTTGATTTTATTTTACAATTTTTCATCACTTCATTAATTTGTTAGGAACTTTAACTACACAAAAAAAGTTATAAAACTCCTTGTGTGCACTTTTTTAGACAAGAAAAAGATTCATGGACCTTTATAGGTATGACTTTATTAGAGAAGTTCTTCCCTCCCACGAACTTAGACATGCACTTGCATTACACATACTGGTTTGTATATAAAACATAGAAATAAAAAAAAAATATGGTAACACCAAAGCATACTTGTTAGCTAAAGAATATTTACCATGAATATAACTTACCTATACTTCGTAAAAAACAGAAGTTTATTATAATCAGTCAACAACACTAATAATCAAATTAAACAGAACTAATAAGTAAAACTTTACATAGTAATGCAAACTATGGACAATGGCAGACGGGTTTGGCAATTCAAAGCCCCCTGGAATTTTCCACTCAGCTGAAAAAAGTAACTTAATATTGGTCATTTTATTGTCCTTTTGAAGTATGTTGAAACATTATGTATAACAGGTATTAATAATAACTTAACTAAAAATGAACTTTTTTCATGTGAAACTTACTAATTTTATTGGACGCGTTTCGGCTTAGTATCCGCCTTCTTCAGCTTTGGTAACAGACTGCCAGCATTTTGTAACGGTTGTGTGGAAGGTGAAGTGGGGGTGGTGTGTGGAGGAAGGGGATTGGCGCGGGGATTCAACTTACTGTTTGTTTTCTGTATAATTGTGTCAAAAAATGTATGTGATTTATATTGTAATTGATCGTTGAGTATGTTGTTTGGTTGTGTTGTGTGGTGTTTATATATTTCGTATTGTTCAGTTGTGTTGAGTTTTTGACCTTTGGGTATGTAATGTAAAATTTCAAGATTAGTGTCTATGTTGGTGTAACTGTGGTTTTCTGTGTGTATGTGTGTGGCAAATGCAGAGTGTATATTGTTGTTGGTTAAAGCTTTTAAGTGTTCAGAATAACGGGATGAAAAAGATCTTCCCGTCTGGCCTATGTAGAAACTATTGCAGTCATTACAATTTAATTTGTATAAATTTTCTAGACCTAACAATTAACAAAACTAACAATACACACACGTACAAAATATACAGGAAACCTACCACAACTGACATGGTTATACACAACACATCAAACCACCCAACACAACATAAACATGCGGCCTTCAACCATATGCTCCATAGACTAACTAAAATACCCTTAAATAAACAAGATTACACCGACGAACTCAACACAATAAAATACATAGCAATAAAAAACGGTTATAACCCCAATTTAATAAACATACTACACAAACGCATCAAAAACAAAACACTAAATACCATCAACACACAACACAATAAGTACATCTCACTCACAAAAACTCATACACACACAAAATCGCCAATACATTCAGAAAACACAAATACAAAATAGCATTCAGAACAACCAATACCATCAAAAAACACATCAGTAATACAAACACAGACATAGACAAATATAACAAAACAGGTGTTACAAATTAAATTGTAATGACTGCAATAGCTTCTACATAGGCCAGACGGGAAGATCTTTTTCATCCCGTTATTCTGAACACTTAAAAGCTTTAACCAACAACAATATACACTCTGCATTTGCCACACACATACACACAGAAAACCACAGTTACACCAACATAGACACTAATCTTGAAATTTTACATTACATACCCAAAGGTCAAAAACTCAACAACACAACTGAACAATACGAAATATATAAACACCACACAACACAACCAAACAACATACTCAACGATCAGTTACAATATAAATCACATACACTTTTTGACACAATTATACAGAAAACAAACAGTAAGTTGAATCCCCGCGCCCCTTCCTCCACACACCACCCCCACTTCACCTTCCACACAACCGTTACAAAATGCTGGCAGTCTGTTACCAAAGCTGAAGAAGGCGGATACTAAGCCGAAACGCGTCCAATAAAATTAGTAAGTTTCACATGAAAAAAGTTCATTTTTAGTTAAGTGTTAGTGCTGTGAAAGAAGAGATGAATAATCAAGACAACTATTAATAATAAGTATGCATCTATCTACAAATCTACAAATGCCCATGATGCTAATAAAATTAACCTCCACATCACATGTAGTTAAACAATGTATAAGTACAAAAAATAGTTTTAAATAAGTGTTTGTTGGCAAGTCAACACAACCTCTGCAGTGGAATTGAATATACAGCTACCGGCGCGTAGCTGAGTGCTTGGGTCCAGGAGTGGGGGAAATAGGAAGGGTGAGGTGTGCAGGGTAAATCACCGGATGAGTGACTGATGATATTGTGAATAGCCTTTTGTTCTGTAGTGCCTCAGTATGTGTTTTGCTCGTCCTGACTGGTTGACTTCTGTGAATGATCTGTTTTGTAATAGTCTTAAGTCAGTAGTCGGTATTGTCTTGTGAATCTCAGTTGAGTTTGTGCTAGTACTCGTGTGTCTGTTAGTGAAACTAATAAAATGAAACTATTAAAATTGTTTATAATGGCTGGTATGAACAGTAGGCTAGGCAACAAAGTTCTAAATGGTCAAAGCAGGGAAATAATTAGCAGTGTGTTTAAATTTTTGAAGAAAGAGTCTGATAACAAAGAGGTGACGATTCCAGTTGTTAGATCTAGGGAGAGAACTGCTGCTGCTACTGGTGTTTCTGAACGTGTGGTGACCAAAATAAACAAGGTACTATGACAACTTGAAAATTGCAATGAGGGTAATATGCCTACTTCATTTGTTACTCTGAACATGAAGTGAGCGAAAGCGAAACCTGTAACTGGACTAGATGAATTTGATCAGGGTGTTGTTGGGGGTTAGTCCATGAATTTTGTGCAATAAAAATACAATTGCCAACAGCAGAACTTTTGAGAGAAGCACTTCAAAAAAAAAAAAGATTGGAGTTTACCTGAAGTGAAAAATGTGGGGAAAGGTCCTGAAAAGTGGAAGTGTAATCCTGACAGAACTGGGGTTTTGTTGGAAAATATTAGGAATAATAGAAAATTATTTATTGAACAATCTGATATCAGAGAACAGAGGATAATTTATCTTCAAGCTGTCAAGAAATATAGAGAAAAAGGTCGCCCTATCATTTATATGGATGAAACATACATTCATTCTTCTCATGTAAGTGGAAAAGTATAGTCAGACAATTCCAGCCAATGCATTCATTCTCTGATTTCTAAAGAAGATTGTATGATTATTATACATGCAGAAGGGGATACATTCATTCCTGGTGCACTAACTATGTGGAAAGCATCATTTCTTTAGGAGACTATCATACAATATGAATAAGGAAAACTACATGAAGTGGATATGTGAAAAGCTGCTTCCAAAACTAGAACCTCAATAGTGCATGTGATTGATAATACCCTTATCATAACTTTGAAGTAGAAAAAGCACCCACATCAAGATGAGATGAGGCAATGGATGAATAGAAAGGGGATCCGTATTCAGAAACCATGCTGAAACCGCAGCTTTACAAACTCATTAAATTGTATAAGGGCATTCAAAATATATGTTTTGAACGATATTTTGGAAAGTGGAGGGCATGAAGGTTATGCCTCCTGCCCTATCACCCAACCTCAACCCTATCAAACTAATTTGGGCTGAGGTGAATGGATTTGTCGCAAGACAGAATATTTCGTTCAGTCTAAACGGAGTGAGAAGATTGTGTGAGGAAAAGTTTACTTTAATGCGACCTGAAGAGTGGAAACCTAAAATAAAGCATGTTCAAGAAGTGAAAGAGTATCACGCATCACTAGGACCAAACATAGGCAATTTTGTGGAGTCCTTCATCATCAACCTTGATAACAACAGCTCTGATAGTGACTGTGACATGGAAGGAATTGCTGAATTAGTGTAATCTTATACAATGGACAAGTAAGATTTTTAAATTTCGCACAATATTTTTTTTGCTTCCTCATACTTAACTTTGTGTATTTTTTCTTTGTTTGCTTGACAAAAAATCATAAAAATCCATTGTTTGATAAAAATCATAAAAGTGTTTAATTTACGCATTACTGTTATTTTATTATTATCATCATAATTAATTGATTAGTTATTACTAGTTTTAAAATTGAGAAAAATTAGTCAAATCAAATAATTCCATAAATCTAACATAACAAAGAATTGCGCGAAGTGTTCACAGATGATGAATGTTCTATTGCCTTTCCTGCGAAAGTAAAGAAAAATTATAGATAAATATATTTTGATTAATCTTTCAAGTTCAAGCTATTTTATTTAATTTGATGACATTAAAATTTAAAGTATTTGTCAAAAAAAGCCCCAAATTTGAAATGTTTAAAAAAGGGAGTAAAAATGTGTAATGAATGCACTTGGGAAGCCCACTTTATTGTGAACACAAACAAAATATATAAAACTAATTCAATTTGTATAGGCACCAGGAAAACAAATATAATTCAGGTGAGATGAGACATCGCGCCAAGGGGCTGGTCGGTATAGGCAAAAAGATGTTTTTGAGCTGACTAGTACAGTGAGAGCAGCCAGAACTCAGGCGCACAGCTAAGCGCCGGTAGTTGTACCTGAATAATGTTCATTTCTGTTATTTTCTGCTGGTTACTTCTCCATCTTTTAACTTAAATTATAAATTTCTCATAATAATTTTCTCTCTTCCATTTCTAGAGATAAAAAGCTAACAATAGGTAACAAATCAACTCGAAACACTATCTGCAGTACAAGGATCACCTTGTTCAAGTATGAAAATAATGTATGCAGTAGCAGGTTGTGTGAATATTTTGATATTACTGGAGTTGCAAGTTGATTTTTCACACACATGCAAGTGCATTTTTGTCTTGTTTGTTGGAGTGTTATAGAAATACAAAACTGTAGGTAATTACAAACTAGCCCAATAATAATTTATAAATGTGTATAACAAGATGTAGTAAATGCTTTGAATACTGGCTGTTAAGAAACTAAAGTCAATAAAATAAGCTTCCCTGATTTAGCGAGGTTACAAATTATCTTTCCATGAGTGACAATTGTTAGAGAAAGATTAAGCATAAACTATGTTACAGTGTTGTAACAATAAAATTCAGATACATAATAAACCTTTGTACTAAAAGGTACGTTTATAAAAATATACATTAATAAAAGTCAGAGTGGGACTTCAATAAAATGAATAATATTGTTTAATTAACGTATTATGCATTCTAAGATGGGTGGTACAAAGTGCATTATGGTAGTGATAATTATGTCCACTATCATAAAATTCCAGAGAGCGAAATCTGTTCCTGAAATGAATGTTATTATTGCCACAATGTACCAAGTGTTTATTTTTATAGTTGAAATCACTGAACTCGGTTTGGATCAATCCATATTTGTTAAACATCAACAAATTTTGATGCTTATGTTGTAGATTTTTATAAAATTTTGAAATAAAAGTACTGTATCTGGAACAAATGTAAATAAATATACCTTAGAATTGTTCTTTTCTCCATTCGAGTATACAGCTTCATATGTTTTTTGCATTTCATTATTTTGTAGTGCAATCAAATTAAAAAAAGTCATGTTTTTTCTTCCTGCTGAGTCGAGCATCAACATAGTTAAGGACTGTGGATAATCTAGCTGTAAAACAAAAATTCCTGTTGTATGATTTGTGTGCATGTTCTGTACGTATGTAGGCTTAACAGTTATTAACACTTTCTTTTTACCGTGCTATCATGTAACCAGAAAAAGCTACAGGCATAATTTTTTATTGCTTTAAGCAAAATATTTATAAAAAATGTACAGTGATTGGAAATTTTTTAGTAAATAGATAATGAGTAAGAAATTTTATTATACCATGGAAGAATAAGTGCCTTCACATTCACTGCTAACAGTGTCTTTCATGTTTTTGGTTTGAAGTATTTCAGAGAATGTTGCTCTAAGATATTAAAGTGGGCTAATGGTCTATTCTTATAGCATAAAATAATAACAGTTTTAAACATAATGTGCTCATAACTCCTTTGTAATTTTAGCAAAACGTGTTTATAGAAGGTACTTAGGTCACATCACATAAATTTATACATAAAGTTACCATACTTTTCAGCCAAGGGAACATCATAATTTTCACTTCCTATTGTTTCACATACAAAAATTTCCTTTATCATTAATGTCAATTCATAAAATTTCATAATAACTGCGTTGTTTTGGGAAAGCTAGTATGTGGGATAGAAAAAACTTTGCTTTTAGTTAATATTCTTTAGCCATTTTTTATTTAATAAACGTCAATAAAAATTATAGTGATTAAAATAGTTTAAAATATATGTAAATTAGTCCTTAATAATAATTAAATCCTTATTATCATTAATAATAATGACACTTAATTAGACATTTTGGTAAAATTTCTGTTAGTTTTAAAACAATTATAGCATTTTCTTTGATTTTTTATTTCAAGCCACTAACACTATGGCCTGGCACATTGTATTACCTTCAATGTCTTCTTCAACTTCTTTTAAAATTATTTTTGGCTGGTACTTTTTTCAATAACTCTTTGATTTAATCACAGTGTAAAATAAAGATACAGTCCCTTCTGCAATTAAAGTTAATGTTTAAAGTTCTCTAACAGGGAACACCATCTTCCTCATCACACAATAAAATATACATTTTTGAGAAAACACTAATATTATTGAATGAGAAGTAGAAAGTGTGCATGTAACTCTGCATTTCCCAAACTTTTATAGCCTATGGCACACTACAAATAAATAGTCAGAATCCGTGTCACACTGTCTGTCTCTACCATCAATCTACACTAGTGGATCGCGCTGTGAGTGCTAACAAAATGGTCCTGCTCATTCAGCTCTTCCCACCACTTGGTTGTCATCGTTTGCTGCTGGAACTTGAGCAGTGCATCAGAAACTGAAGTGTTTTATCATTGCGCTTTCACTACTAAAGGAGAAGTACTAAAAGAATAATTTTTTAAGGAATAGGGATAAGAAATTTAACCAACGGGATTATGAAAAATACAATAGAAACAATTCCTAATTATTAATTTAAATGTGTTTTTAATTTTTATTATGTACATGTCATTGGCAATCATAATGTTTGCATTTTGACATTGCATTATAATTACATTACTACAGTACATAATTTTTGTATATTACTTTCTTTACAACTTACAATTAACTCAAATAAACTTACAACTAAATGTGCTGATGCTAGATTATCTACAGAATTATTTGCACAACCTAATATCTTTAAACTGAATTCTCAAAGTGTGTGCCGCGTATGTAAATTACATCTTTTTAACAATACAATAGGAATTCTAATTTCACTTTTGTGATACATATGATAGGCCTACATATGCCGGTAACTGGCATATTCATATTTTCTATTTTCAGCATTTATTATAAAAAAATCTTAAATTATCGGAAAAATTCCATTTATAAAAAAAACGCGCCTAACATGTGTATTTCTCAGTTACATATTGCAAAAAAGAACAAGTTTATTATACTTTTGATGAACACCTAATTTAGAAATATTAGCTGCCAAAGTTTTTTCTTTCGCAGAAGCATGACATATAACTTGAAAAAACATTTGGCCTATAAGTTTAATGAGTTTAATTTCATGACTGTCTGCAAAGTCGCTACAAAATTTATGATTTTTAAACACAGAACCTGTGAACTGGTGACAAGTTTGTGCTAATAAATTGTAAGTATTTAGTTCTTTGTTGTTATTAGACAATATAAATTATACATGTACTTAATCAATTTTAGAACATCATGAGATACCCTCACCAGTTTGCCCTTTGAAATAAAATCTGTAGAGTGAGTGTACTCCATTCCAAACACTTGATTTTGCTGTCGATTTTTCATACAATGAGTCCACTTATGTAAAATAAAGTATTGTCTTTGTAATATGTAGAACTCTCATGTTTTTAACTGCAGAAGTTTTGATCAAAATTATTGTAAGTTACTGCATTATTATTTTAAATTAATAGAAAATAATTTGTCTAATGCAAACAGAAATTAATGAATTTCAAGATAAAACAAAAGAATATGCAAATATAACCTACACTAATTTTCAGTAACTTGTACATAACTATATTGAAAACTAATTTACTTACCGGTGAAATTATAAATTTTCTTCACTGCTTTCTGATGTCTCTTCGTACAATTGTAGGCTGCACATTGCACGGGCATGTTGGTTAAATATTTTTTAACAGTGTACTGAAAATATATTTTTAGTGAGATCATTGAACAAGAAGTAGTATGTCGAAGCAAAACACATGTAATTGTGACACTGTGGTATGCACACTTGTTGCAGTCAACAACCAGGGAGTGGGGATAGCAAGTAGACCGTTTGCTCTGTACCTCCACTCTACACAAGCGTGATCCACTAGTTTAGATCGAAGGTCTCTACATACAGACCCCTCCTCACCATCAGTACCTTCCGCGATGTCTTTAAAATCACACTGCAGCATAATCATATATATTATTTCTGTTGTCAACATCCCTTTTTCTCAACTAATACAAAGCCTACAGCGATGAATAAGGTATCACTGGATAGGATTTTTTACCGACTTCTGACATAGCATACTCAGTTTACATTAAAACACATTGTTTGTTTAAAATTTAAGTTAAAAGAAAAATCTATGATGTTTTAAACAAACCTTAACGTCAATGGGTATCCCTTGTACTGGAGGACAGATAATGGAATCAATTTTTTAGTGGGAGAGTCAGTGGTAGATAACTGTTGGATTGTGCCTTATAATCGATATTTGACACTCAAATATGACGCACACATTAATGTCGAAATTTGTTCTTCTGTAAGGTCTGTTAAATATTTGTACAAATATGTATACAAGGGTCATGATTGCGCATCAGTACGTTTACATAACAATCCAGAAGATCAACAACAAGTCAGTGTTGATGAAATCAACCTTTACTTGGATTGTCGGTATGTCAGTCCCCCGGAGGCTATGTGGAGGCTTCATGAAAGACGCCTTTTTGATCGTTCGCATGCCATTGTACGTCTACCAGTGCACTTTTTGTGTATACACTTCGCAGAACTGTTCTGGAAAAACTTTTGTATCAATTACCTAAAATGAGAAACAAAAAAATCAGTGATTGCATTCTGACATCAAATATTGTATACAAAGAGGTATTGTAAATTGTAAATACGTTCACATTAATAAACTCTCTTTGCTATTTTGTGTATACACTTCGCTGAGTATTTAATTTCAACAACCCAACAAAAGACTAAATCATTTGGGGGGGGGGAAGGTTCAATGCGCGAAAGTTTCGCACGGGTTTACTGGTATACCATAATAGTGAATGTTACTTACTTACCGCAATACTACTTGTGGTTTCCCAGTTACGTCAATGGACTTTTCCATCTGTATTGCAAATCTATCATTTGCTGTTCAAGATATGACTATTAACTGAGTAAGCAAACAACTTTTTGATTCCTTTTTTGCAGAGTTAGACATTTTATTTTATTTTATATTTTATTATTTTTCCAAAATTTTGTGGCACACCCAGCTGGGCTTCGTGGCACACAGTTTGGGAAGCAGTGGTGAAACTGTTCAAGCATTTTTTAAATAGACATTTGAAAAAATACCAGACATTTGACGTAATACTTGACATTTCTGTGGACACAAGTCAAAATACCGAAGTGCCTGGGGGTAATACCGGGTGTATGGCAACTGTGTGTATACATCATTTCTTTCCTAAGCTCTTGATTATAGATCCTTTACAAAAAAGTATCTTTTCTTGTAATTTTAAGTAAACAAGTTTCAGGTCATTTTTCATTGTTGTTAAAACTTGCATTAAATTATAATTATTCATATATACAACTGTAGATACAGACACTTGAAATACATGCCACACACAACATACTGTGAAGCCCACTTTTGTACTCACTACCCTGTGCACACATACAGGACTTGCTTTCCAAAAACAGTCTGGATCGTCAGAGGTTTACAATTTGAATTCATATTATGTTAATACAATTTTAATTTATTTTGTAGCATCAACACAAACAAACAGACCTGCAATAGCAATACAAGGATCACCTTGTTCAAGAAACCAATACAACTTATTGGTGATAGACACGTTTTGCTTATGTATAGTTGGAAGTATTACTGTACTATTCAAATAATGTAACGCAGTGGCAGGTCATGCGAATATTTTGATATGACTAGAATTGCAAGTTGATGGTGTGTGTGTGTGTGTGTGTGTGTGTGTGTGTGTGTTCAAACACTTTTTGGTAGTCTATTTCTTGATGTATATAATATATGTAATATTTATAATAACTTTACCTCAAGGGAAGACATCTCGAGGTAAAGTTATTATAAATAGTATATATATATGTATTGTAACCAATAAATTATTATACGATAGGGTTACAGTCTTATCTCTTTTAATCCTTACTTCGGATTCGTCAATTTGTAACACGTAAATTAAATCGTGACTTAAATGTTATGTTGTGTGCACTTACCTATAAATCTATTTATCCTTCCACATTTGTTTTATAAAATCCCTAACATTATTACCTAAAATTTACAAAAGTTGGTTTCACCTGGCCTATGTACTGGTGTTATTTTCATCACCATGTTTAAAATCTTTAACAGTTAAATGAACTTTTAACAATCCTAAAAACTGTTTAACACATAACATTATTTTAACAAAACAAAAGATATACTATTCTATTAGTTTAAATTCATGCCCACATGGCTATGATTTTACTGAACCTTTGCACAAATAAACTGTTTTTTTTTTTTTACTCAAACTGTACAATTGTTTGACACTTAGCAATAACATCTTTTTATAGTCTATTTTGCTTTGCCAATCAATTTATCACTGTTTAACACCAGTTCTATGGTTATATTTGTTAACATAAAAAAAATGAAATTAATATCATTTAATTGATATTCTTTTAAAACAACTGTTTCACCTGCTACATACAAAAAACAACACAAATACCATGATAATAAAACAATGTGCTAAAACATAATAACATGCACATTTTTATAAAATAAATTCTGCACTAATTAATTAGTCTTTTGTCAGTTAATTCATTAATTACTCTGACACTGTCTATGTTATTCTTCACATTACTTGTCACTATGTTTGTCGTTTACCCTATTCACTTAACACTTAATAGGTTGTATTTATAAACATACTTATTGGGTTTTATAGGGTTTTACATTTTATTGTCATTAAAAGGACTTCACTCTTGTTATAAAAATGTTATTGTGAACAAGTTATTATTTGTTGTTTTTTGGACAATCTTATGAACACTATTTGTTACAGTTAGTTGTATGGTTCATGTATCTATAATAAGGTGTGTTATTTTTTCATTACATCAATTAAATTAATCATTTACTAATATTTCTTTTACATAATATTACATGTTTGGGCCTATTATCCCTCAATTTGTATTTTGATTATCTTGATATTATGATACTTTGAATGAAACCATTTGTTTCTTTATAGTACTGGTTCATAAGCCGTCTGTCTTTATAATTCTTTATTTGGTCATTATTGAAAGTTCATGTCATAATTGGGGTTGAAGGTATTTTGCATCACTTTGCCTAAATCATTAATTTGGGTACGGTCAGTTGTCTTACTAGTCAGTCTAAAATGGTTAGTCGTTCCTCTTCACTATCATCTTGGAAGATATTGTTCTCCTTGTTAGCTTCTTAACCAAAGTCTTCATTAAATCAGGTACGATATTAAGTTGTTCCAAATGTAATGTTACATACTACACTGCCACCAAATTTGATCATTTTAATAAAATACTGTTTTTGTTGAAATTATCAATTATCTTATCTTTCACATTATCATTTGTTATTCTTATTATGATCTGGTATACTTGTCTTTAAATATAAGTGTTCTATCCCTGGAACATGTTACTTCCCTAACAAATTAATCACCATATATTCTGGAATCAGTCGGGGACTTTCTTGACCTAATACCCCGCTGTCCTTATAATACATAATACATCAATAATATCGATTGCTGGAGCTACCTCGTCAGTCAATCACATTTAATAATCACTAGTCTATTCACGACTAAATAAAATAAAATAATATAATAATATATTCTTGGGATGGTTCACTCAGCTTAACTTCTCAGATCTAAATATTTCTTTCCATTGATTCTTTCAGATGTTTATTTTCTTGTGGCGATATTAATAACATTTTTTATTTTCAATTGGTACTATCTTCTTTCCTTCTTTATCAGTACTCCTTAATCTTCATTTTTCATTCACTATTTTCATTCAATTAAAACATAACAAGTATTTGTATCTTTAGTTGTTGTTAATTCTCTCACAATCATGATAGGTTATTTGTAGTAAATTCGTTTCTAGTCTTGTCGTATTTTCATCGTCGATTGTCTACATTTGTCCTTTCTTATTCGTTTTATAGCACTATAGTTTCTTCTGATTTATGGATGTTGCATCTTTCTTTTATATTCCAATAATAAGTTCATAATTATATATAATAAGAGGTGCTTATTTTGTTTAGAATTTGGAAATTTATTCACCTTTGTTTGTTCACTTGATTCATAATAACTTCATCAACTGTACTGTAAGTTGTCCTTACTATTTATTTGAATTCTTTGATATTCAAATTTGTTTATTTGGCTTCATTTAAAATTATATTCTGGATTATCAAAGTTGGTAAGATGAGCTTACTATATTCTTTGAATTTTGAGGTATTATAATAATAAATTCTTCAATTCCATATTAATTCTCATAAATAATTAGTTGTAAGTTGATCTTACTATTTCTTTAGAATTTTGTGGTATTATAATAATAAATTCTTCAATTCCATATTAATTCTCATAAATAATTAGTTGTAAGTTGATCTTACTATTTGTTTGGAATTTTGTGGTATTATAATAATAAATTCTTCAGTTCCATATTAATTCTCATAAATAATTAGTTGTAAGTTGATCTTACTATATTTAGAATTTTGTGGTATATTGAACTTTGTTTATTAGATTCATAATACATTTTTAAGGAAACTTGGTTGTATGTCCCCTTAATCTTTTTTGTTTCCACATCACTAATGACATAAGTATTATTGTTATTGTTTTTTATAACAACATATGGTCCATTATACAGTAATAATAGCTTTTTTGCTATTCCTTCCTTAGAACTTGGGAATTCGCGGTTTTTTAACAATACTTTGTCTCCAATCTTGTACTGGATCATTTTCTGCTGAATTATTTTGTATTTTTTCCTTCTTTTCTCCACTTGTTCATTCAGTTTGCTGTGGAATCTCACGTTGTCGAACTGGTAAGCTGGTTGTTTGGGAAGTTGATTATTTCACTAATTTCTCGGGGTGGTAGTCTTTCATGCATTATGGTATATGGAGTATCTTGTATTGCTTCATGGTAAGCTAAGTTGATAAAGCTTTCTGTTTGTGTAATGTAGTCACTCCACTTCTGGTGTTTATCAAAACATTTCCGCTGGTTACTGTTAATGATACCTGTTTCCTTATTGACTTGTTTTGCCTTCCGGTGGCTCCGATTAAAATTATATTTTGAATTGGTAAAGTTGGTAAGATGGCCTTACTATATTTTTTAATTTGGATGTATTCATTGTTGTCGATTAACGACACGTTTGCGCCCGTATCTATCATGAATCTTGTCTCTAGTCCATTCACTTGGGCGATGATATAAACGATCTCATTATTCGAATTATTTTGCGTTATCGTGTCTTCGTTCAGTAGTTCTTCTCTAACATTTTTTAAGAAGTGATTGTGCACTATCGTCAATGTATCGTCAGTCATTTTGTCTCGTCCTAGTAAGTACCCAAATTGTCGGTTCAGTGATGATGGGACCTGATGGATTTTCACTGCCGCGGTCCGTTTAAATCAGGGCTGATCTCCTCAGTCCTGTTGTCTGATTGATTGGGTCTGTCTCTACTCTGTGACTCTTGTACCTCAATGGCGTTATTATTGAACGTCACTGAGTTTCGGTTATTCCTGTTGTCGTCGCAGCTCCTACTTCGCCGATGTTCATCGCGGTAGTGCTGGTTACTCTCCTCCTGAAAACGTCTTCCACGGTTCCCATTATAATTTGCTCGTCCCTGGTACCAACGTCTTCCCACATCCCTATCATCAATGCTTACATAATTCACTTGTCTTCGATATGTTTGATTTTGATTGTTATTATTGCCGTTATTATTATGCCTGTATCGGTTATCGTAGTTGTTGTTATAACCTCGGTTGTTCTGGTACTGGTGGTCTCTGTCATTGGCACGCTGGTATCCATTATTGTTATTATTTGTAGGAGAGTTACGGTAATAGTGGTTGTTGTTATTGTTGTTATTATTTGCCGCATTATTTCGTGGATAGTTGTTAGTGTTATTGTGGTTTTGGTAACCGCGTTGATAATGGTTACCGTTGTTGTTGTAACTATTGTTCGGTCTTTGCCCGTTGTTTTCATATTGGGCGTCGCGGCGACCATTATTTCTATTTATTTCATCGTTCCTTCGCCTGTACTGGAGGAAGTTCTTCTCTTGTTCCATCTCCGCTAATAATGTTGACATCTCCTCGATGGTTTGTATGCGTCCGTTTATTCGGCCTCTTGTAATTTCGCCACCATAGTGGTAAGCTAATAGCCGCACTAAACATTCTGTAGGAATTGCAGGCTCTAAATGTCTGGCTATGTTTATTTTGCCAAGAAAATATGCGGTTGGAGTTTGCTTGCCGTGCAGGTCATATCGGCCCAATCCTATGTCACTTCTTATCATGTGTTGCGTGGCATCAGACCAATATTTAGATTTGAATTGTTTTTTAAATTCTTGGAAGTTTTGTATACTCGGCCGCATCGCTGTCCACCAATTGTCATAGACCTTTCGGAACATTTCGTCCAGCATGCTCCTGATCACAAACCATCTGTCTTCTCCGGTTTTGGCTATCTTCTCTTATACCCGTTCTAAAAATAGCATGGGGTTTCTTCTATAGTTTTGGAAATCGATCACTTCTCGATTTTCCTCGCATGTTGTGTGGGCACCGGTACATTGTCTGTTTTTTAGGGAGTTAATTTCATCTCTATGGGCAGTTGTTTGGTCTTGCACTCGATTGAGACTAGTACTCATACCTTCTAATCTTTCTCCCATCAATGCTTGGTTGGTTCTTACATTTTCAACTCGTCCAGTCGTTTCTTCCCGGATGCTCAGTATCTCTTGGTTCATCCGCTCACACCTTTGCTTGGTCTCGGATTCTACCCTTTTAATTTCAATCACCGGTTCTTCCAGCTTCTTGTCCCATTCTTCCTGCAATTGCCGGTTATTAATTTCCATCTTGTTATTCCACTCTTCCTTCAATGATTCTTTGTGTTCATCCAATTTTTTCATGGTCTCTTGGTAATTTCCCTTCAATTCTTCCCTCAATGCTCTATTATTTTCGTCTATTTTCTCCTCCATCTTCTTACTCAAGTCTTCCTTCAATATTACTAAGTTCTTATTACTGTTTTCTAAGTTCTTCTTACTGTTCTCACTTAATTCTTCCATTTTCTTATTACTCTCCTCCGTTTTCCGGCTTATTTCCTCCATTTTTTCTTCCGTTTTCTTACTAGTTTCCTGCATTAATTCCATCATACATTTGAACATTTCTTGCGTCTTCTCGCCTTCCGTTTGTGTGGTTTCTTCTGGTTGTTCTCCGGATCCTTCCTTGTTATAATTTCTACTTCCTCAACCGGTGTTGCTTCCTTGTCTTCCATATCTAATTCGTCTACTTTCTCGGCTTCGACCGCTCGTTTTCGCGATGTTTCTCGCTTCCTCATTTTGTCTATTTTTTGTTTGTTTGTTTATAAATTATAATTTAATTTATATTAAATTAAACGCCTCACACGTTGGTTCGCCAATTTGTAACCAATAAATTATTATACGATAGGGTTACAGTCTTATCTCTTTTAATCCTCACTTCGGATTCGTCAATTTGTAACACGTAAATTAAATCGTGACTTAAATGTTATGTTGTGTGCACTTACCTATAAACCTATTTATCCTTCCACATTTGTTTTATAAAATCCCTAACATTATTACCTAAAATTTACAAAAGTTGGTTTCACCTGGCCTATGTACTGGTGTTATTTTCATCACCATGTTTAAAATCTTTAACAGTTAAATGAACTTTTAACAATCCTAAAAACTGTTTAACACATAACATTATTTTAACAAAACAAAAGATATACTATTCTATTAGTTTAAATTCATGCCCACATGGCTATGATTTTACTGAACCTTTGCACAAATAAACTGTTTTTTTTTTTTTACTCAAACTGTACAATTGTTTGACACTTAGCAATAACATCTTTTTATAGTCTATTTTGCTTTGCCAATCAATTTATCACTGTTTAACACCAGTTCTATGGTTATATTTGTTAACATAAAAAAAATGAAATTAATATCATTTAATTGATATTCTTTTAAAACAACTGTTTCACCTGCTACATACAAAAAACAACACAAATACCATGATAATAAAACAATGTGCTAAAACATAATAACATGCACATTTTTATAAAATAAATTCTGCACTAATTAATTAGTCTTTTGTCAGTTAATTCATTAATTACTCTGACACTGTCTATGTTATTCTTCACATTACTTGTCACTATGTTTGTCGTTTACCCTATTCACTTAACACTTAATAGGTTGTATTTATAAACATACTTATTGGGTTTTATAGGGTTTTACATTTTATTGTCATTAAAAGGACTTCACTCTTGTTATAAAAATGTTATTGTGAACAAGTTATTATTTGTTGTTTTCTGGACAATCTTATGAACACTATTTGTTACAGTTAGTTGTATGGTTCATGTATCTATAATAAGGTGTGTTATTTTTTCATTACATCAATTAAATTAATCATTTACTAATATTTCTTTTACATAATATTACATGTTTGGGCCTATTATCCCTCAATTTGTATTTTGATTATCTTGATATTATGATACTTTGAATGAAACCATTTGTTTCTTTATAGTACTGGTTCATAAGCCGTCTGTCTTTATAATTCTTTATTTGGTCATTATTGAAAGTTCATGTCATAATTGGGGTTGAAGGTATTTTGCATCACTTTGCCTAAATCATTAATTTGGGTACGGTCAGTTGTCTTACTAGTCAGTCTAAAATGGTTAGTCGTTCCTCTTCACTATCATCTTGGAAGATATTGTTCTCCTTGTTAGCTTCTTAACCAAAGTCTTCATTAAATCAGGTACGATATTAAGTTGTTCCAAATGTAATGTTACATACTACACTGCCACCAAATTTGATCATTTTAATAAAATATTGTTTTTGTTGAAATTATCAATTATCTTATCTTTCACATTATCATTTGTTATTCTTATTATGATCTGGTATACTTGTCTTTAAATATAAGTGTTCTATCCCTGGAACATGTTACTTCCCTAACAAATTAATCACCATATATTCTGGAATCAGTCGGGGACTTTCTTGACCTAATACCCCGCTGTCCTTATAATACATAATACATCAATAATATCGATTGCTGGAGCTACCTCGTCAGTCAATCACATTTAATAATCACTAGTCTATTCACGACTAAATAAAATAAAATAATATAATAATATATTCTTGGGATGGTTCACTCAGCTTAACTTCTCAGATCTAAATATTTCTTTCCATTGATTCTTTCAGATGTTTATTTTCTTGTGGCGATATTAATAACATTTTTTATTTTCAATTGGTACTATCTTCTTTCCTTCTTTATCAGTACTCCTTAATCTTCATTTTTCATTCACTATTTTCATTCAATTAAAACATAACAAGTATTTGTATCTTTAGTTGTTGTTAATTCTCTCACAATCATGATAGGTTATTTGTAGTAAATTCGTTTCTAGTCTTGTCGTATTTTCATCGTCGATTGTCTACATTTGTCCTTTCTTATTCGTTTTATAGCACTATAGTTTCTTCTGATTTATGGATGTTGCATCTTTCTTTTATATTCCAATAATAAGTTCATAATTATATATAATAAGAGGTGCTTATTTTGTTTAGAATTTGGAAATTTATTCACCTTTGTTTGTTCACTTGATTCATAATAACTTCATCAAACTGTACTGTAAGTTGTCCTTACTATTTATTTGAATTCTTTGATATTCAAATTTGTTTATTTGGCTTCATTTAAAATTATATTCTGGATTATCAAAGTTGGTAAGATGAGCTTACTATATTCTTTGAATTTTGAGGTATTATAATAATAAATTCTTCAATTCCATATTAATTCTCATAAATAATTAGTTGTAAGTTGATCTTACTATTTCTTTAGAATTTTGTGGTATTATAATAATAAATTCTTCAATTCCATATTAATTCTCATAAATAATTAGTTGTAAGTTGATCTTACTATTTGTTTGGAATTTTGTGGTATTATAATAATAAATTCTTCAGTTCCATATTAATTCTCATAAATAATTAGTTGTAAGTTGATCTTACTATATTTAGAATTTTGTGGTATATTGAACTTTGTTTATTAGATTCATAATACATTTTTAAGGAAACTTGGTTGTATGTCCCCTTAATCTTTTTTGTTTCCACATCACTAATGACATAAGTATTATTGTTATTGTTTTTTATAACAACATATGGTCCATTATACAGTAATAATAGCTTTTTTGCTATTCCTTCCTTAGAACTTGGGAATTCGCGGTTTTTTAACAATACTTTGTCTCCAATCTTGTACTGGATCATTTTCTGCTGAATTATTTTGTATTTTTTCCTTCTTTTCTCCACTTGTTCATTCAGTTTGCTGTGGAATCTCACGTTGTCGAACTGGTAAGCTGGTTGTTTGGGAAGTTGATTATTTCACTAATTTCTCGGGGTGGTAGTCTTTCATGCATTATGGTATATGGAGTATCTTGTATTGCTTCATGGTAAGCTAAGTTGATAAAGCTTTCTGTTTGTGTAATGTAGTCACTCCACTTCTGGTGTTTATCAAAACATTTCCGCTGGTTACTGTTAATGATACCTGTTTCCTTATTGACTTGTTTTGCCTTCCGGTGGCTCCGATTAAAATTATATTTTGAATTGGTAAAGTTGGTAAGATGGCCTTACTATATTTTTTAATTTGGATGTATTCATTGTTGTCGATTAACGACACGTTTGCGCCCGTATCTATCATGAATCTTGTCTCTAGTCCATTCACTTGGGCGATGATATAAACGATCTCATTATTCGAATTATTTTGCGTTATCGTGTCTTCGTTCAGTAGTTCTTCTCTAACATTTTTTAAGAAGTGATTGTGCACTATCGTCAATGTATCGTCAGTCATTTTGTCTCGTCCTAGTAAGTACCCAAATTGTCGGTTCAGTGATGATGGGACCTGATGGATTTTCACTGCCGCGGTCCGTTTAAATCAGGGCTGATCTCCTCAGTCCTGTTGTCTGATTGATTGGGTCTGTCTCTACTCTGTGACTCTTGTACCTCAATGGCGTTATTATTGAATGTCACTGAGTTTCGGTTATTCCTGTTGTCGTCGCAGCTCCTACTTCGCCGATGTTCATCGCGGTAGTGCTGGTTACTCTCCTCCTGAAAACGTCTTCCACGGTTCCCATTATAATTTGCTCGTCCCTGGTACCAACGTCTTCCCACATCCCTATCATCAATGCTTACATAATTCACTTGTCTTCGATATGTTTGATTTTGATTGTTATTATTGCCGTTATTATTATGCCTGTATCGGTTATCGTAGTTGTTGTTATAACCTCGGTTGTTCTGGTACTGGTGGTCTCTGTCATTGGCACGCTGGTATCCATTATTGTTATTATTTGTAGGAGAGTTACGGTAATAGTGGTTGTTGTTATTGTTGTTATTATTTGCCGCATTATTTCGTGGATAGTTGTTAGTGTTATTGTGGTTTTGGTAACCGCGTTGATAATGGTTACCGTTGTTGTTGTAACTATTGTTCGGTCTTTGCCCGTTGTTTTCATATTGGGCGTCGCGGCGACCATTATTTCTATTTATTTCATCGTTCCTTCGCCTGTACTGGAGGAAGTTCTTCTCTTGTTCCATCTCCGCTAATAATGTTGACATCTCCTCGATGGTTTGTATGCGTCCGTTTATTCGGCCTCTTGTAATTTCGCCACCATAGTGGTAAGCTAATAGCCGCACTAAACATTCTGTAGGAATTGCAGGCTCTAAATGTCTGGCTATGTTTATTTTGCCAAGAAAATATGCGGTTGGAGTTTGCTTGCCGTGCAGGTCATATCGGCCCAATCCTATGTCACTTCTTATCATGTGTTGCGTGGCATCAGACCAATATTTAGATTTGAATTGTTTTTTAAATTCTTGGAAGTTTTGTATACTCGGCCGCATCGCTGTCCACCAATTGTCATAGACCTTTCGGAACATTTCGTCCAGCATGCTCCTGATCACAAACCATCTGTCTTCTCCGGTTTTGGCTATCTTCTCTTATACCCGTTCTAAAAATAGCATGGGGTTTCTTCTATAGTTTTGGAAATCGATCACTTCTCGATTTTCCTCGCATGTTGTGTGGGCACCGGTACATTGTCTGTTTTTTAGGGAGTTAATTTCATCTCTATGGGCAGTTGTTTGGTCTTGCACTCGATTGAGACTAGTACTCATACCTTCTAATCTTTCTCCCATCAATGCTTGGTTGGTTCTTACATTTTCAACTCGTCCAGTCGTTTCTTCCCGGATGCTCAGTATCTCTTGGTTCATCCGCTCACACCTTTGCTTGGTCTCGGATTCTACCCTTTCAATTTCAATCACCGGTTCTTCCAGCTTCTTGTCCCATTCTTCCTGCAATTGCCGGTTATTAATTTCCATCTTGTTATTCCACTCTTCCTTCAATGATTCTTTGTGTTCATCCAATTTTTTCATGGTCTCTTGGTAATTTCCCTTCAATTCTTCCCTCAATGCTCTATTATTTTCGTCTATTTTCTCCTCCATTTTACTGCTATTCTCTTTCAGTTCTCGGCTCAATTCCTCCTTTGTTTGTTTATTATCACTCTTTATTTCCTCCATCTTCTTACTCAAGTCTTCCTTCAATATTACTAAGTTCTTATTACTGTTTTCTAAGTTCTTCTTACTGTTCTCACTTAATTCTTCCATTTTCTTATTACTCTCCTCCGTTTTCCGGCTTATTTCCTCCATTTTTTCTTCCGTTTTCTTACTAGTTTCCTGCATTAATTCCATCATACATTTGAACATTTCTTGCGTCTTCTCGCCTTCCGTTTGTGTGGGTTCTTCTGGTTGTTCTCCGGATCCTTCCTTGTTATAATTTCTACTTCCTCAACCGGTGTTGCTTCCTTGTCTTCCATATCTAATTCGTCTACTTTCTCGGCTTCGACCGCTCGTTTTCGCGATGTTTCTCGCTTCCTCATTTTGTCTATTTTTTGTTTGTTTGTTTATAAATTATAATTTAATTTATATTAAATTAAACGCCTCACACGTTGGTTCGCCAATTTGTAACCAATAAATTATTATACGATAGGGTTACAGTCTTATCTCTTTTAATCCTCACTTCGGATTCGTCAATTTGTAACACGTAAATTAAATCGTGACTTAAATGTTATGTTGTGTGCACTTACCTATAAATCTATTTATCCTTCCACATTTGTTTTATAAAATCCCTAACATTATTACCTAAAATTTACAAAAGTTGGTTTCACCTGGCCTATGTACTGGTGTTATTTTCATCACCATGTTTAAAATCTTTAACAGTTAAATGAACTTTTAACAATCCTAAAAACTGTTTAACACATAACATTATTTTAACAAAACAAAAGATATACTATTCTATTAGTTTAAATTCATGCCCACATGGCTATGATTTTACTGAACCTTTGCACAAATAAACTGTTTTTTTTTTTTTTACTCAAACTGTACAATTGTTTGACACTTAGCAATAACATCTTTTTATAGTCTATTTTGCTTTGCCAATCAATTTATCACTGTTTAACACCAGTTCTATGGTTATATTTGTTAACATAAAAAAAATGAAATTAATATCATTTAATTGATATTCTTTTAAAACAACTGTTTCACCTGCTACATACAAAAAACAACACAAATACCATGATAATAAAACAATGTGCTAAAACATAATAACATGCACATTTTTATAAAATAAATTCTGCACTAATTAATTAGTCTTTTGTCAGTTAATTCATTAATTACTCTGACACTGTCTATGTTATTCTTCACATTACTTGTCACTATGTTTGTCGTTTACCCTATTCACTTAACACTTAATAGGTTGTATTTATAAACATACTTATTGGGTTTTATAGGGTTTTACATTTTATTGTCATTAAAAGGACTTCACTCTTGTTATAAAAATGTTATTGTGAACAAGTTATTATTTGTTGTTTTCTGGACAATCTTATGAACACTATTTGTTACAGTTAGTTGTATGGTTCATGTATCTATAATAAGGTGTGTTATTTTTTCATTACATCAATTAAATTAATCATTTACTAATATTTCTTTTACATAATATTACATGTTTGGGCCTATTATCCCTCAATTTGTATTTTGATTATCTTGATATTATGATACTTTGAATGAAACCATTTGTTTCTTTATAGTACTGGTTCATAAGCCGTCTGTCTTTATAATTCTTTATTTGGTCATTATTGAAAGTTCATGTCATAATTGGGGTTGAAGGTATTTTGCATCACTTTGCCTAAATCATTAATTTGGGTACGGTCAGTTGTCTTACTAGTCAGTCTAAAATGGTTAGTCGTTCCTCTTCACTATCATCTTGGAAGATATTGTTCTCCTTGTTAGCTTCTTAACCAAAGTCTTCATTAAATCAGGTACGATATTAAGTTGTTCCAAATGTAATGTTACATACTACACTGCCACCAAATTTGATCATTTTAATAAAATATTGTTTTTGTTGAAATTATCAATTATCTTATCTTTCACATTATCATTTGTTATTCTTATTATGATCTGGTATACTTGTCTTTAAATATAAGTGTTCTATCCCTGGAACATGTTACTTCCCTAACAAATTAATCACCATATATTCTGGAATCAGTCGGGGACTTTCTTGACCTAATACCCCGCTGTCCTTATAATACATAATACATCAATAATATCGATTGCTGGAGCTACCTCGTCAGTCAATCACATTTAATAATCACTAGTCTATTCACGACTAAATAAAATAAAATAATATAATAATATATTCTTGGGATGGTTCACTCAGCTTAACTTCTCAGATCTAAATATTTCTTTCCATTGATTCTTTCAGATGTTTATTTTCTTGTGGCGATATTAATAACATTTTTTATTTTCAATTGGTACTATCTTCTTTCCTTCTTTATCAGTACTCCTTAATCTTCATTTTTCATTCACTATTTTCATTCAATTAAAACATAACAAGTATTTGTATCTTTAGTTGTTGTTAATTCTCTCACAATCATGATAGGTTATTTGTAGTAAATTCGTTTCTAGTCTTGTCGTATTTTCATCGTCGATTGTCTACATTTGTCCTTTCTTATTCGTTTTATAGCACTATAGTTTCTTCTGATTTATGGATGTTGCATCTTTCTTTTATATTCCAATAATAAGTTCATAATTATATATAATAAGAGGTGCTTATTTTGTTTAGAATTTGGAAATTTATTCACCTTTGTTTGTTCACTTGATTCATAATAACTTCATCAAACTGTACTGTAAGTTGTCCTTACTATTTATTTGAATTCTTTGATATTCAAATTTGTTTATTTGGCTTCATTTAAAATTATATTCTGGATTATCAAAGTTGGTAAGATGAGCTTACTATATTCTTTGAATTTTGAGGTATTATAATAATAAATTCTTCAATTCCATATTAATTCTCATAAATAATTAGTTGTAAGTTGATCTTACTATTTCTTTAGAATTTTGTGGTATTATAATAATAAATTCTTCAGTTCCATATTAATTCTCATAAATAATTAGTTGTAAGTTGATCTTACTATATTTAGAATTTTGTGGTATATTGAACTTTGTTTATTAGATTCATAATACATTTTTAAGGAAACTTGGTTGTATGTCCCCTTAATCTTTTTTGTTTCCACATCACTAATGACATAAGTATTATTGTTATTGTTTTTTATAACAACATATGGTCCATTATACAGTAATAATAGCTTTTTTGCTATTCCTTCCTTAGAACTTGGGAATTCGCGGTTTTTTAACAATACTTTGTCTCCAATCTTGTACTGGATCATTTTCTGCTGAATTATTTTGTATTTTTTCCTTCTTTTCTCCACTTGTTCATTCAGTTTGCTGTGGAATCTCACGTTGTCGAACTGGTAAGCTGGTTGTTTGGGAAGTTGATTATTTCACTAATTTCTCGGGGTGGTAGTCTTTCATGCATTATGGTATATGGAGTATCTTGTATTGCTTCATGGTAAGCTAAGTTGATAAAGCTTTCTGTTTGTGTAATGTAGTCACTCCACTTCTGGTGTTTATCAAAACATTTCCGCTGGTTACTGTTAATGATACCTGTTTCCTTATTGACTTGTTTTGCCTTCCGGTGGCTCCGATTAAAATTATATTTTGAATTGGTAAAGTTGGTAAGATGGCCTTACTATATTTTTTAATTTGGATGTATTCATTGTTGTCGATTAACGACACGTTTGCGCCCGTATCTATCATGAATCTTGTCTCTAGTCCATTCACTTGGGCGATGATATAAACGATCTCATTATTCGAATTATTTTGCGTTATCGTGTCTTCGTTCAGTAGTTCTTCTCTAACATTTTTTAAGAAGTGATTGTGCACTATCGTCAATGTATCGTCAGTCATTTTGTCTCGTCCTAGTAAGTACCCAAATTGTCGGTTCAGTGATGATGGGACCTGATGGATTTTCACTGCCGCGGTCCGTTTAAATCAGGGCTGATCTCCTCAGTCCTGTTGTCTGATTGATTGGGTCTGTCTCTACTCTGTGACTCTTGTACCTCAATGGCGTTATTATTGAACGTCACTGAGTTTCGGTTATTCCTGTTGTCGTCGCAGCTCCTACTTCGCCGATGTTCATCGCGGTAGTGCTGGTTACTCTCCTCCTGAAAACGTCTTCCACGGTTCCCATTATAATTTGCTCGTCCCTGGTACCAACGTCTTCCCACATCCCTATCATCAATGCTTACATAATTCACTTGTCTTCGATATGTTTGATTTTGATTGTTATTATTGCCGTTATTATTATGCCTGTATCGGTTATCGTAGTTGTTGTTATAACCTCGGTTGTTCTGGTACTGGTGGTCTCTGTCATTGGCACGCTGGTATCCATTATTGTTATTATTTGTAGGAGAGTTACGGTAATAGTGGTTGTTGTTATTGTTGTTATTATTTGCCGCATTATTTCGTGGATAGTTGTTAGTGTTATTGTGGTTTTGGTAACCGCGTTGATAATGGTTACCGTTGTTGTTGTAACTATTGTTCGGTCTTTGCCCGTTGTTTTCATATTGGGCGTCGCGGCGACCATTATTTCTATTTATTTCATCGTTCCTTCGCCTGTACTGGAGGAAGTTCTTCTCTTGTTCCATCTCCGCTAATAATGTTGACATCTCCTCGATGGTTTGTATGCGTCCGTTTATTCGGCCTCTTGTAATTTCGCCACCATAGTGGTAAGCTAATAGCCGCACTAAACATTCTGTAGGAATTGCAGGCTCTAAATGTCTGGCTATGTTTATTTTGCCAAGAAAATATGCGGTTGGAGTTTGCTTGCCGTGCAGGTCATATCGGCCCAATCCTATGTCACTTCTTATCATGTGTTGCGTGGCATCAGACCAATATTTAGATTTGAATTGTTTTTTAAATTCTTGGAAGTTTTGTATACTCGGCCGCATCGCTGTCCACCAATTGTCATAGACCTTTCGGAACATTTCGTCCAGCATGCTCCTGATCACAAACCATCTGTCTTCTCCGGTTTTGGCTATCTTCTCTTATACCCGTTCTAAAAATAGCATGGGGTTTCTTCTATAGTTTTGGAAATCGATCACTTCTCGATTTTCCTCGCATGTTGTGTGGGCACCGGTACATTGTCTGTTTTTTAGGGAGTTAATTTCATCTCTATGGGCAGTTGTTTGGTCTTGCACTCGATTGAGACTAGTACTCATACCTTCTAATCTTTCTCCCATCAATGCTTGGTTGGTTCTTACATTTTCAACTCGTCCAGTCGTTTCTTCCCGGATGCTCAGTATCTCTTGGTTCATCCGCTCACACCTTTGCTTGGTCTCGGATTCTACCCTTTCAATTTCAATCACCGGTTCTTCCAGCTTCTTGTCCCATTCTTCCTGCAATTGCCGGTTATTAATTTCCATCTTGTTATTCCACTCTTCCTTCAATGATTCTTTGTGTTCATCCAATTTTTTCATGGTCTCTTGGTAATTTCCCTTCAATTCTTCCCTCAATGCTCTATTATTTTCGTCTATTTTCTCCTCCATTTTACTGCTATTCTCTTTCAGTTCTCGGCTCAATTCCTCCTTTGTTTGTTTATTATCACTCTTTATTTCCTCCATCTTCTTACTCAAGTCTTCCTTCAATATTACTAAGTTCTTATTACTGTTTTCTAAGTTCTTCTTACTGTTCTCACTTAATTCTTCCATTTTCTTATTACTCTCCTCCGTTTTCCGGCTTATTTCCTCCATTTTTTCTTCCGTTTTCTTACTAGTTTCCTGCATTAATTCCATCATACATTTGAACATTTCTTGCGTCTTCTCGCCTTCCGTTTGTGTGGGTTCTTCTGGTTGTTCTCCGGATCCTTCCTTGTTATAATTTCTACTTCCTCAACCGGTGTTGCTTCCTTGTCTTCCATATCTAATTCGTCTACTTTCTCGGCTTCGACCGCTCGTTTTCGCGATGTTTCTCGCTTCCTCATTTTGTCTATTTTTTGTTTGTTTGTTTATAAATTATAATTTAATTTATATTAAATTAAACGCCTCACACGTTGGTTCGCCAATTTGTAACCAATAAATTATTATACGATAGGGTTACAGTCTTATCTCTTTTAATCCTCACTTCGGATTCGTCAATTTGTAACACGTAAATTAAATCGTGACTTAAATGTTATGTTGTGTGCACTTACCTATAAATCTATTTATCCTTCCACATTTGTTTTATAAAATCCCTAACATTATTACCTAAAATTTACAAAAGTTGGTTTCACCTGGCCTATGTACTGGTGTTATTTTCATCACCATGTTTAAAATCTTTAACAGTTAAATGAACTTTTAACAATCCTAAAAACTGTTTAACACATAACATTATTTTAACAAAACAAAAGATATACTATTCTATTAGTTTAAATTCATGCCCACATGGCTATGATTTTACTGAACCTTTGCACAAATAAACTGTTTTTTTTTTTTTTACTCAAACTGTACAATTGTTTGACACTTAGCAATAACATCTTTTTATAGTCTATTTTGCTTTGCCAATCAATTTATCACTGTTTAACACCAGTTCTATGGTTATATTTGTTAACATAAAAAAAATGAAATTAATATCATTTAATTGATATTCTTTTAAAACAACTGTTTCACCTGCTACATACAAAAAACAACACAAATACCATGATAATAAAACAATGTGCTAAAACATAATAACATGCACATTTTTATAAAATAAATTCTGCACTAATTAATTAGTCTTTTGTCAGTTAATTCATTAATTACTCTGACACTGTCTATGTTATTCTTCACATTACTTGTCACTATGTTTGTCGTTTACCCTATTCACTTAACACTTAATAGGTTGTATTTATAAACATACTTATTGGGTTTTATAGGGTTTTACATTTTATTGTCATTAAAAGGACTTCACTCTTGTTATAAAAATGTTATTGTGAACAAGTTATTATTTGTTGTTTTCTGGACAATCTTATGAACACTATTTGTTACAGTTAGTTGTATGGTTCATGTATCTATAATAAGGTGTGTTATTTTTTCATTACATCAATTAAATTAATCATTTACTAATATTTCTTTTACATAATATTACATGTTTGGGCCTATTATCCCTCAATTTGTATTTTGATTATCTTGATATTATGATACTTTGAATGAAACCATTTGTTTCTTTATAGTACTGGTTCATAAGCCGTCTGTCTTTATAATTCTTTATTTGGTCATTATTGAAAGTTCATGTCATAATTGGGGTTGAAGGTATTTTGCATCACTTTGCCTAAATCATTAATTTGGGTACGGTCAGTTGTCTTACTAGTCAGTCTAAAATGGTTAGTCGTTCCTCTTCACTATCATCTTGGAAGATATTGTTCTCCTTGTTAGCTTCTTAACCAAAGTCTTCATTAAATCAGGTACGATATTAAGTTGTTCCAAATGTAATGTTACATACTACACTGCCACCAAATTTGATCATTTTAATAAAATATTGTTTTTGTTGAAATTATCAATTATCTTATCTTTCACATTATCATTTGTTATTCTTATTATGATCTGGTATACTTGTCTTTAAATATAAGTGTTCTATCCCTGGAACATGTTACTTCCCTAACAAATTAATCACCATATATTCTGGAATCAGTCGGGGACTTTCTTGACCTAATACCCCGCTGTCCTTATAATACATAATACATCAATAATATCGATTGCTGGAGCTACCTCGTCAGTCAATCACATTTAATAATCACTAGTCTATTCACGACTAAATAAAATAAAATAATATAATAATATATTCTTGGGATGGTTCACTCAGCTTAACTTCTCAGATCTAAATATTTCTTTCCATTGATTCTTTCAGATGTTTATTTTCTTGTGGCGATATTAATAACATTTTTTATTTTCAATTGGTACTATCTTCTTTCCTTCTTTATCAGTACTCCTTAATCTTCATTTTTCATTCACTATTTTCATTCAATTAAAACATAACAAGTATTTGTATCTTTAGTTGTTGTTAATTCTCTCACAATCATGATAGGTTATTTGTAGTAAATTCGTTTCTAGTCTTGTCGTATTTTCATCGTCGATTGTCTACATTTGTCCTTTCTTATTCGTTTTATAGCACTATAGTTTCTTCTGATTTATGGATGTTGCATCTTTCTTTTATATTCCAATAATAAGTTCATAATTATATATAATAAGAGGTGCTTATTTTGTTTAGAATTTGGAAATTTATTCACCTTTGTTTGTTCACTTGATTCATAATAACTTCATCAAACTGTACTGTAAGTTGTCCTTACTATTTATTTGAATTCTTTGATATTCAAATTTGTTTATTTGGCTTCATTTAAAATTATATTCTGGATTATCAAAGTTGGTAAGATGAGCTTACTATATTCTTTGAATTTTGAGGTATTATAATAATAAATTCTTCAATTCCATATTAATTCTCATAAATAATTAGTTGTAAGTTGATCTTACTATTTCTTTAGAATTTTGTGGTATTATAATAATAAATTCTTCAATTCCATATTAATTCTCATAAATAATTAGTTGTAAGTTGATCTTACTATTTGTTTGGAATTTTGTGGTATTATAATAATAAATTCTTCAGTTCCATATTAATTCTCATAAATAATTAGTTGTAAGTTGATCTTACTATATTTAGAATTTTGTGGTATATTGAACTTTGTTTATTAGATTCATAATACATTTTTAAGGAAACTTGGTTGTATGTCCCCTTAATCTTTTTTGTTTCCACATCACTAATGACATAAGTATTATTGTTATTGTTTTTTATAACAACATATGGTCCATTATACAGTAATAATAGCTTTTTTGCTATTCCTTCCTTAGAACTTGGGAATTCGCGGTTTTTTAACAATACTTTGTCTCCAATCTTGTACTGGATCATTTTCTGCTGAATTATTTTGTATTTTTTCCTTCTTTTCTCCACTTGTTCATTCAGTTTGCTGTGGAATCTCACGTTGTCGAACTGGTAAGCTGGTTGTTTGGGAAGTTGATTATTTCACTAATTTCTCGGGGTGGTAGTCTTTCATGCATTATGGTATATGGAGTATCTTGTATTGCTTCATGGTAAGCTAAGTTGATAAAGCTTTCTGTTTGTGTAATGTAGTCACTCCACTTCTGGTGTTTATCAAAACATTTCCGCTGGTTACTGTTAATGATACCTGTTTCCTTATTGACTTGTTTTGCCTTCCGGTGGCTCCGATTAAAATTATATTTTGAATTGGTAAAGTTGGTAAGATGGCCTTACTATATTTTTTAATTTGGATGTATTCATTGTTGTCGATTAACGACACGTTTGCGCCCGTATCTATCATGAATCTTGTCTCTAGTCCATTCACTTGGGCGATGATATAAACGATCTCATTATTCGAATTATTTTGCGTTATCGTGTCTTCGTTCAGTAGTTCTTCTCTAACATTTTTTAAGAAGTGATTGTGCACTATCGTCAATGTATCGTCAGTCATTTTGTCTCGTCCTAGTAAGTACCCAAATTGTCGGTTCAGTGATGATGGGACCTGATGGATTTTCACTGCCGCGGTCCGTTTAAATCAGGGCTGATCTCCTCAGTCCTGTTGTCTGATTGATTGGGTCTGTCTCTACTCTGTGACTCTTGTACCTCAATGGCGTTATTATTGAACGTCACTGAGTTTCGGTTATTCCTGTTGTCGTCGCAGCTCCTACTTCGCCGATGTTCATCGCGGTAGTGCTGGTTACTCTCCTCCTGAAAACGTCTTCCACGGTTCCCATTATAATTTGCTCGTCCCTGGTACCAACGTCTTCCCACATCCCTATCATCAATGCTTACATAATTCACTTGTCTTCGATATGTTTGATTTTGATTGTTATTATTGCCGTTATTATTATGCCTGTATCGGTTATCGTAGTTGTTGTTATAACCTCGGTTGTTCTGGTACTGGTGG
Source organism: Magicicada septendecula (assembly GCA_034769895.1). Taxonomy (NCBI): domain Eukaryota; kingdom Metazoa; phylum Arthropoda; class Insecta; order Hemiptera; family Cicadidae; genus Magicicada; species Magicicada septendecula. The sequence continues at coordinate 437,800,995 of CM068367.1, forward strand.
TCTCTGTCATTGGCACGCTGGTATCCATTATTGTTATTATTTGTAGGAGAGTTACGGTAATAGTGGTTGTTGTTATTGTTGTTATTATTTGCCGCATTATTTCGTGGATAGTTGTTAGTGTTATTGTGGTTTTGGTAACCGCGTTGATAATGGTTACCGTTGTTGTTGTAACTATTGTTCGGTCTTTGCCCGTTGTTTTCATATTGGGCGTCGCGGCGACCATTATTTCTATTTATTTCATCGTTCCTTCGCCTGTACTGGAGGAAGTTCTTCTCTTGTTCCATCTCCGCTAATAATGTTGACATCTCCTCGATGGTTTGTATGCGTCCGTTTATTCGGCCTCTTGTAATTTCGCCACCATAGTGGTAAGCTAATAGCCGCACTAAACATTCTGTAGGAATTGCAGGCTCTAAATGTCTGGCTATGTTTATTTTGCCAAGAAAATATGCGGTTGGAGTTTGCTTGCCGTGCAGGTCATATCGGCCCAATCCTATGTCACTTCTTATCATGTGTTGCGTGGCATCAGACCAATATTTAGATTTGAATTGTTTTTTAAATTCTTGGAAGTTTTGTATACTCGGCCGCATCGCTGTCCACCAATTGTCATAGACCTTTCGGAACATTTCGTCCAGCATGCTCCTGATCACAAACCATCTGTCTTCTCCGGTTTTGGCTATCTTCTCTTATACCCGTTCTAAAAATAGCATGGGGTTTCTTCTATAGTTTTGGAAATCGATCACTTCTCGATTTTCCTCGCATGTTGTGTGGGCACCGGTACATTGTCTGTTTTTTAGGGAGTTAATTTCATCTCTATGGGCAGTTGTTTGGTCTTGCACTCGATTGAGACTAGTACTCATACCTTCTAATCTTTCTCCCATCAATGCTTGGTTGGTTCTTACATTTTCAACTCGTCCAGTCGTTTCTTCCCGGATGCTCAGTATCTCTTGGTTCATCCGCTCACACCTTTGCTTGGTCTCGGATTCTACCCTTTTAATTTCAATCACCGGTTCTTCCAGCTTCTTGTCCCATTCTTCCTGCAATTGCCGGTTATTAATTTCCATCTTGTTATTCCACTCTTCCTTCAATGATTCTTTGTGTTCATCCAATTTTTTCATGGTCTCTTGGTAATTTCCCTTCAATTCTTCCCTCAATGCTCTATTATTTTCGTCTATTTTCTCCTCCATTTTACTGCTATTCTCTTTCAGTTCTCGGCTCAATTCCTCCTTTGTTTGTTTATTATCACTCTTTATTTCCTCCATCTTCTTACTCAAGTCTTCCTTCAATATTACTAAGTTCTTATTACTGTTTTCTAAGTTCTTCTTACTGTTCTCACTTAATTCTTCCATTTTCTTATTACTCTCCTCCGTTTTCCGGCTTATTTCCTCCATTTTTTCTTCCGTTTTCTTACTAGTTTCCTGCATTAATTCCATCATACATTTGAACATTTCTTGCGTCTTCTCGCCTTCCGTTTGTGTGGGTTCTTCTGGTTGTTCTCCGGATCCTTCCTTGTTATAATTTCTACTTCCTCAACCGGTGTTGCTTCCTTGTCTTCCATATCTAATTCGTCTACTTTCTCGGCTTCGACCGCTCGTTTTCGCGATGTTTCTCGCTTCCTCATTTTGTCTATTTTTTGTTTGTTTGTTTATAAATTATAATTTAATTTATATTAAATTAAACGCCTCACACGTTGGTTCGCCAATTTGTAACCAATAAATTATTATACGATAGGGTTACAGTCTTATCTCTTTTAATCCTCACTTCGGATTCGTCAATTTGTAACACGTAAATTAAATCGTGACTTAAATGTTATGTTGTGTGCACTTACCTATAAATCTATTTATCCTTCCACATTTGTTTTATAAAATCCCTAACATTATTACCTAAAATTTACAAAAGTTGGTTTCACCTGGCCTATGTACTGGTGTTATTTTCATCACCATGTTTAAAATCTTTAACAGTTAAATGAACTTTTAACAATCCTAAAAACTGTTTAACACATAACATTATTTTAACAAAACAAAAGATATACTATTCTATTAGTTTAAATTCATGCCCACATGGCTATGATTTTACTGAACCTTTGCACAAATAAACTGTTTTTTTTTTTTTTACTCAAACTGTACAATTGTTTGACACTTAGCAATAACATCTTTTTATAGTCTATTTTGCTTTGCCAATCAATTTATCACTGTTTAACACCAGTTCTATGGTTATATTTGTTAACATAAAAAAAATGAAATTAATATCATTTAATTGATATTCTTTTAAAACAACTGTTTCACCTGCTACATACAAAAAACAACACAAATACCATGATAATAAAACAATGTGCTAAAACATAATAACATGCACATTTTTATAAAATAAATTCTGCACTAATTAATTAGTCTTTTGTCAGTTAATTCATTAATTACTCTGACACTGTCTATGTTATTCTTCACATTACTTGTCACTATGTTTGTCGTTTACCCTATTCACTTAACACTTAATAGGTTGTATTTATAAACATACTTATTGGGTTTTATAGGGTTTTACATTTTATTGTCATTAAAAGGACTTCACTCTTGTTATAAAAATGTTATTGTGAACAAGTTATTATTTGTTGTTTTCTGGACAATCTTATGAACACTATTTGTTACAGTTAGTTGTATGGTTCATGTATCTATAATAAGGTGTGTTATTTTTTCATTACATCAATTAAATTAATCATTTACTAATATTTCTTTTACATAATATTACATGTTTGGGCCTATTATCCCTCAATTTGTATTTTGATTATCTTGATATTATGATACTTTGAATGAAACCATTTGTTTCTTTATAGTACTGGTTCATAAGCCGTCTGTCTTTATAATTCTTTATTTGGTCATTATTGAAAGTTCATGTCATAATTGGGGTTGAAGGTATTTTGCATCACTTTGCCTAAATCATTAATTTGGGTACGGTCAGTTGTCTTACTAGTCAGTCTAAAATGGTTAGTCGTTCCTCTTCACTATCATCTTGGAAGATATTGTTCTCCTTGTTAGCTTCTTAACCAAAGTCTTCATTAAATCAGGTACGATATTAAGTTGTTCCAAATGTAATATTACAATATATATATATATATATATATATATATATATATTGTAACTAGCCATGTCCGTCCAATTTATAAAAGTGTAAAAGTACTCTGTGTACTCTCAAGGTCTTACCAAGTCGTTGTCGCTTTTAAACGTATCTCACGCAGACTACGTCCGTCGCGAACGCACGAATAACCAGTACCGATATCCTTACCTGCCCTTATTTTATATATTTATTTCCCGAACAGCGCCAAATTGTTTTTCATAAAACAATTAAAAGATACAAATTAGTTTGTCTCCTGTATGGTGATGATGAATTCGAATTACCTCGCAGACTGGCGGGAACTCTAATTTTGCTTGTTTCTTCAACGTGTTGCCAACATAAATTTTTGGCAGACTCCTATTCTCCGCTAAAGAACACAAACTATATAATACAATTTCAATAAAAACAAAGGACAGTTAGTAATGATTCGTACTTATTTATTTGATTCTAAAATTCACTAATTTTTGATAACTGTTGTACAATAGATAGTATTATAATAAAGTTTAGCCTCGGCAACAAATTAATTTTCACTCAGCGGAGAGCAAAGGTGGCAGTGCAGCAATAGTGTGACGCCACAATGGCTGGCGTGCGTACTTATTCACACAAGTTAATTTGCCAATGAGTTCTTTGGGTTATGAAAAGATTTAAAACAAGATGTTAAATAAAGTACACCACCTTACATTTGTGGTACTTGAATACTAAAAAGGTTTACACGAAATTCAACTCTGTTGTTTAAAAGTGTGTGTCAGTTTTATAGGTTGGACATAGGTTATCTTACAGTTATATACAGTGTTAATAAATATGATCCAGTAATCCTTGAAAGAATTTGGTTTTCAAAGTTCAGAGTGAGAGTTATATATTGTGAAAAAAGTTAATCAGTTTTAGTTTGTAATTATTGATAATTTAATTTATACTTAACAAAATCATGTTGTTTTGGTTCTGGTACGTCAGGATTTCTTCAATGTTGTGATAATACATTCATTTATTTTCAATGATATGGTTGCCCGTCTCCTTCTGGCGTCTGTTTCTTTTTATTCAATTTTTCTTTATTTTTTAATTTTAGTATTGTGTTTATTGTTCCTCCTTAAGTTGCTGGGAACTATGGTTGACTTTTTGTGTTCATTTTACTTTCATTTATATCTAATTTTCTTCTTTATTATCTTTTAATAGGGCTGCATCAATATACCGTCTATACCGCTGGATAGTTAATAATGGAACTCTTGTTACATAACGGTCAAAATTATAATAAGGTTTTGTTGTTATGGCAATTGCCTTTACTCTGATTGGTTAAATACATTTGAACCTATTGTTATAAATCCTGGGTTTCTGTTCAAAATGAATAAATATTTTATACTGGTTATTGTTCCAATACTTGGTTATATTACCAATGCTTGAAATATTAACATAGATGTCCCTATTTTTTTTCAAAGATCAATTTGACATCTCACAAGGCTGGTCTAGGTCATGTATTAATGTTTTTGGACACAATTGCTAATACTATGTTATTACATATTTCCCTTATTTATACTGTTTATTACAATTTTGACATTATTATTGTTAGTTAATGGTAATCACATAATTTACTTGGTCTTATTATTCAAATACAATATTCAATTGTTTACAATTGGTTTTCTGAAGTTAGACATCTATGTCATTTATAGGCCTAAACTGTAACATCGTAGAATTTCTTATTTTGCTCTATTTAAACATTATTTATTAAATACATATGTTCTGCTCATTTTCATTTCACACTTATTGGCTTTTGAATTACTTTGAAACTGTTTTACCATCTATTAGTGTTATTATACTTTTACAAAATTATTTCTTATCTGATATTTTTTCTTTTCTGCTTATATAATAGTGATTAATCTGTTGCTTGTTAAGTTTATATTATTGCTAGTTTATTCCTACTCCCATTTCTCACACACCTATTTAACACTTAAATCTATTAACAAAACATAATATAAAAATAATTTAATGGTCCGTCTATTGTTCAGCCATATTCCTTCTTATTAATTACAATTGTTATATAGTATGTTATTACTTGAAATTAACATACTCCTCCTCTCTTTATACTATTATTACTTACATAAAAAATACAAACATATTACCTTAAAGTTATGCCTTCTTGGTTTATACTCCTATGAACACTAAACAAATAAACTAATTTTATTTAAAATAACAAAACTGTTTACCATACATTACTCTTACTTTCCTCAGTTCAGTTTCTTCAACACAATTTAATTTATTTATTTCTGACTGAATAAGTAAGGTATCTTATTGTTATTGATGTCTCTTTGCATCCACATTAACTGTTATAAAGACATAGTGATCTTTTGTAATTAATACCAAAATTGGCAATCCCCTTACTCATTGAAAAGCATAATTAGGAATTATTATTATTGTTATTCCCACATTGTTTTTTAATCTTTTTGGTTGAGTACACTTAAATTTGCACTGACTGAACTCATTAATTTCCACAGTCCTGCCTGTTTGATTAGTTATTATTATTTCTCACTTATCACATCACTTTTACTATTTATGGTTATCACTCCCTACCTATCTCTCACTCTTGGTTTCAATGATATTTTAAACACACATTTATAATTATTCTTTCAACATTTTGTGTCTTACTTTCTTATTATAATAAGGTTCTTAACAATATACTTTATCTACTAATAATTGTCTTAATTATTTCTTATGGTTAGTTTACTTTCTTTATTATTGTTTTATTCATGGTTAGTTAATATATTTGCTTTACTCATTTGTGCCTTTTATCATTAATTTATTCTTTCTCATCTTATTGTCTTTATCTGGCCAATCTCTGGGGTTGGATCATAGTCATTTGTTTGTCAGTCTAGTCTATTCATTTATTTAATATTGTTGTTTACAATTCTCCTTTTTTCTTTCTTAATTCCATTTTATATTTTTCATTATTATTCATTAAATTATTTTACCTGTTATCATTTATCTAATACTTGTGGATACCCTATAGGGTGTGATTTCTGCAACGTTATATAATGCCCTTCCACCAAAATTGATCATTTTATAAAACGTGTTTCTAAGTTTAATGAAATTATCAATTGTATTGGATCTTCTCCTTCTTAAATTCTACTGTTTCTTGTTCATTTTCATATTCAACCCTTTACCTTTTACTTCTTTTAATTCTGAATCTTTTCTTCATTATTTTTTCTACTACGATCTGGCTTATTGATTTTTTATTATAAATTATTCCCTGTAAATCTTATTTTCCCTAATTATCCCTATTTTGTAGCTGAAATCGATTCGGATGGGCTCTATTGGCTAACCTAACTCCGTCGTTCAAAACTACACTTTTTCTGAGGTCAGAGGAACATCATCGTTGTACGCATTTATTATTGTTGATGAAGTCTTCGGTTTTTTTGATGTAGTCTGCTTTATCAATGATTACTGTTGCTTGACTTTTGTCTGCTTTAGTTATTATTAAATTATTGTTCTTTACTTTATTTTTAATTTCTTTTATTGTTTTATTGTTTTTCTTTTGTTTATCTTTGTTTTTCATTTCGCTAGTGATTATTTTTTTAATTATATGTGTTGCTTCTGTTCTTTTTTCTTCTTGTATATTGTCTTTTATTAGGTTAATGGCAAATTCTGTTTCTACTATTAAATTTTCTAGATTTTTGTTTGCATTTTGGGTTATGTTAGTTTTTGACATATTGTTTAAATATTCTGTTTCTTTTTTGTTAAATTCTGTATTGCTAAGGTTAATGGTTCGAGGGTAAAATGTGTGTTTATTTTTGTTGTTTTGTTCTTGATTTTTGTTTTGTTGTTTTAATATGTTAAGATTTGAAAAAAACAAAAAAAGACTTGTACAATCAACAAAAAACTTCATCAACAATAATAAATGCGTACAACTAGATAAAAACCCAACAGAAAAATATCTTAAACAAATAATAAAACTAATAAAAACAACTAAAAACATTTTCAACAATAAAAACATAGACATATATATAAACAATAATCCAGAACCACCTAAAATGAATAGCCTAATAAAAATACACAAATTAAACAACCCAATACGTCCATTAATCAATTTCAAAAAAGCTCCTATATACAAAATAGCAAAAATAATAGCACAAAAACTAAAAAGTAACCATCTAACAAATAACCATCATAACATAAAAAATACATACGAATTAATAGACAAACTAAAAATAATAAATATAAATGAAAATACATTTTTCACATCATATGACATAACAAACATGTACACCAATATCCCAGTAGAAGAAACAATTGACATAATAATAAACAAACTTAAAGAACAAAATGAAAACAAACAATATATAACCGAAATAAAAAATAGTCTCCAACTGATACTAAAACAAAATTACTTTGAATTTAATAGCAAAATTTATCAACAGAAAGAAGGTTTAGCAATGGGATCACCATTATCAAGCATAATAGCAGAAATATTCCTACAACACATAGACACCAAAATACAAAATATAATAAAAACACATGACCCAAATGGCATATGGATAAGATATGTAGATGATGGACTATATGTATCAAATAACAAAAACACAAATGCAGAGAACATATTGAAACAAATCAATAACATACATCCCAAAATACAATTCACAGAAGAAAAAGAAAAACATAACAAAATCAACTATTTAGACATAACCATCACAAGATACAACAACCACATACAATATGCAATATATAGAAAACCAACTTCCACTAACATCATTATACCTAACCATTCTGACCACCCACCACAACATAAAATGGCAGCATTTTATTTGCTATTTAACAGAATGTACAAAATTCCCCTAAACAAACAAGAAACTGACAAAGAAAGAAATATAATATACCAAATTGGTTATGAAAATGGATACAATAAAAATAATGTGATCAAAATAGAAAATAAAATCAAATATAAAATAAAAACTGAACAATTAAGAATTAATCAAACTGAACAACACATAAATAATAACAACAACAAAAAATGGGCCACATTCACATACATAAATAATAAAATGACAAAACTAACAAAACTATTTAAAAACACAGATATAAAAATGGCATACAAAACTAATAAAAATAAATTACAAAATCTAAATAGCTCACACAACAAACATAATACAACAACTAACGGCATATACAAAATTGAATGCCAAGATTGCAATAAATGTTACATAGGACAAACAAAAAAACAGCTGAAAAAACGTTATTTTGAACACCTAAAAACGCATACAAAAAACCAGAAATATATAAATCCAATTTAGCCACACATGCAATAAACACAGGACACGAATTCCCAAACATAACCAATGTATCACTAATAAAACATATACCACACAAAGGCACCATAATGAACATTTGGGAAAATTTACAGATATACAAACATAAAACACAAAACAAACTAATACCAGAACAAATACAAATCAATACAAAACATGACACAATATTCAAAGAACTCAACATCGAAAATACACAAAATACAAAAACATATACCACAACCACACAGAATAATACAACTTTAAAAGACCAAAGACCAACAAACAACCTTAATAACATCCAGCAGCCAACACACAAATACTTCACCAGAAACAAGATGGCGAAGGCTGAAGATGAGAGAACAGGAACTCTCGAAACATGTTCCAAATAGAAAAAACATCTTGAGGTAAATTTAGTATAAATATTAAAGTATTATATACATCAAGAAACGGACTGTAGCAGAAAGTGATTGAAATACATATATATATATATATATATACACATATATATATTGTAACGACGAAATCTGATCGTATCTGTAAAATGTACACCAATTTTGTATGTGTATTGAATGTTAGTACGTTCGTCTCTCACCGGGGTCGTTACATCAATGTTCGCGGCTAACGTTGTCCGTAGCGTTGCGGTAATCACCAGTATAACACAGCAGTAACCTTACCTGTTTACTTATAGGGGTGTGTTAATCCCGGGTGGCGCCAAGTCTTTTATTAAAACAACTAAAACTATAGTATAATGAGATTTTAGCGGTGACGGTCGGGGCGTTCAAATAATTCCCGCTCACACTGCCGTCTGAATTGCCGATGCTGCTGTGCAAATGACAACTTGTTCGCTTCTCATCAAATCTATTCTTAAATAAACACTAGTAATATATAAAGCACTGCCTATGAAATAATAACGACGGTTACTCCCTGTAATAGTTATTTTTTAATAGGTGATAATTAAAATGTTCAAATTGACAATTATATAATAATAATTTTGCATCGACTGATTACATGAAACTCCTACTCCTCAGGTAGACGAATCGATTAAGGAAACGATCAGCATTAGTATGGCTGTGTACGTTAAGTTATTACAATTATTTTCGTTCCCAAAATCGTGGATTCTTGTGATTATGAGCTAAAGAATTCCTATGGTTACAATAAATATTTTACCTTATGCTAAGTGTACATAAATAATAATGTGTGATGTTACAATCTGTTCTGTAGTGTCGTTAAATGTGTTTTGATAGTTCGTGTTTTAATAATAGGTTATGTTTTATCTTAACAAAATTTCAGTGAGTTTTATTTTACTTAAATAATCTGTGAAAGAGAAATATTTGTTTATAGTGAGATAAATTTACCTTAAGTAAAATTTAGAGTGATTAGGTTTTTGGAAATAGGTAATTTAATTGTACTTAACACCTCAGCATGACTTGGTGTCTTCGTTCGTTTGATCGGGTAGGATTTGGCTGCAATAAGTTCTTTTTTCATTAATTTTTGGGCTTCAATGGGTTGGGCGTCCTTTTCATAACGTATCTGGTCATTCTTTTCGGTTAATTTTCCATTTAATTATCCTGGATCTCGAGTGGACTGCTATAAATGGGTCGTCTGCTTCTTATACCGTCATGGTTATGAACCTTGATTACTGTTTTACATTATTTTAATAGAAAATCGTTCTTCCCAACATTGGCTTCTGTATTCTTTGACTGACGCTTCACTTCTCTAACGGTATTCAACGGTAATCCTGTCTTCAACTGCCGTTTCCATGGCAACTGCATGATTTTGATTGGTTGATTTTGAGATGATGTATTGTTATCAAAATTTGAATTCTTCGTATATCTTCTGACTGCTGTTATCCCTCTATCTACCTTCCTGGTTATTAAATATTGTCACTATAGTATTTATTTCCTTTCATAGATTATTTTGATACCCCACAAGTTTGGGTAATGTTAGATTTTATGTTTTCACAATTATGTTAATACTTGTTAATTACATTTCTTTTTGTATACAAATGCTTATTATAATATTTTGTTTTACAAATGATTTACAATTTATTCTTGGTGAATCCTTCACCTCAGATTTGTTAATTTCTTTGTTAATTTGTTATAATTTGTAGTTGTTTGGTTCTGACAGTTAGGCACTTTCCTAGGCATAAGTAGCCATTATGGTATTTGACTTATTTCATTTAAATTACATTTCATTTCAGCCTAATGGGCTTTACTTTGTTATTATAATTGGTTGTGTTGTGTTTTGAGTCTTTTTATGTGTTATTATTATGTCACTATTATTTTATACACAATTATTTACTCTTTGGGTTTCCATGTTTTCTAGTCATACATTTCTTAACATTTTTATTCATTTCCTTTGCCAATAATAACAATGTGGCTATTATTTACTACTTCTTTGATTTTATTTAAATATAACATGTAGGCCTATGGTCTGTATGATTCTTACAGCCATATCCAATTCATAAACTTGATTGAATAATTATTTAACTAACTTATTATTTGCTAATCTTTGTTCACAATACATCTTATTTAATATTATTTTTTAGTGTGACAAACAACATCACTTTTATGAACTTATCATGATCCCTTATAACATGGGTGTTTTTTGATTTGTATCTAATTCCTTAACTTTCTAAACAATCTTTACTCTCCCTCCATGTTAACACTTTCACATTACTCTTTCCTGGGATTCTCCCTTTCAACTACGATTACTTGCTTTTAAAACTCCTTAATTATATTTTTTGTTTTGTTTACTATGGTAATTATCACTTTCCAGTGTTCAATACCTCTTTATAGTTTATACTTAATACTATTTTCCACCACATACTTATTCACTATTATTTTCCACTATTAAACTCTTAGCGTTCTTTAGGATTTATTAATTGTTAATGATTTTATCACTCACTATTTTTCGCTATATTTACATTCTATACTTTACACTATTTTCATTCAATCATTACCTTCACTCTTAAATTATTTATAGTTAATTATAATTTATTTAGTGTACTTTCTGTATCACTACACTTTGGGGTTTTTACACTTTCATTTTACACTTCACAAATGTTTTTGTTTTTTAAGTGTTTCTGAATGGGTAATCCCTCTAATTACTATCTCACTATTCGTTTTTTCTCTTTCATTACAATATATCCGTAATACTATTAACAATTTTATGTCCTTACAATACTATTCTTACATCTAATTCTAAATTGGGGTTTAGTTTGCTTTTTATCATTTTTATCTTTAACATTGTTTACGAGGGTTTCTTCCCTAAATTTATTATTGTCCATTAAAGGATAATGACATTTACTTTTTCCTTTCTCATAGGTTAATTATTGGTCTTGGTTCCAATATTATTTTTGAGTGCATTATTTCTCCTTCTCCTATGCTTTATTACTTGTTTGTGTATCGTTATTGGTTTTCATTTTTATCTATTTCCCTCCTTCTTCATTCTCATTGTATATGGTTGATACCTTGGTTTTTCCACCTTCTCTTTTGGGTACATTTCAACGTGTTACATTGAGTCCTTTAATTCCATGAACTTGTTTCATTTTTGTTTGGGTTTTGGTTTTTTCCCTTTTTCCTTTGGTTTCATCTCTTCTTTGGTTGTATTCTCGTTTGTTTTTCGTGGTTCCCTTCTTCTTTTGTTTCCTTTTGTTGGGTCAATCACTTGGGTTAGGTCATGTCGTCGTTTGTCGAGTCATAGTTTTTATATTTTATTTAAATTAATCATTTTTATTTAACATGAAGTATTATTTTAGATTCGATATTGTTTTGTTCATCCCTGGTATTGGGTTGGCTTATTTGTGTTGTAACAATATATATATATATATATTACGGTTTCCTGTTGCCACATTACACTGGCCCAAGCATGCATACTACTATGAACGGTTGCAAGAACAGGCTTACAGTACTAACAAACCAACCACCTCACAGTGTCATCATTCTTCTACAGACCTGCTGATTTTTCAGATGTGATTCTACTTTCAACATATACAGTGGTATTAGTGATGTTTTTTTTTTAATTTTCAATTTTCTTAAACAGCAATTTTAATTGCTATTACTAATGCAGTATTTCATTTTCATGCTACTAATTTTACAAACTCAGTAAAAATCTGTACCCAGCAATAATCAAATTTTGAGTATTCTGTTGTACTTACCTGTCTTATTATTTTCTCTGTACATCTTTAATATCTCTGTTTTGTCTTTTAAGATTTATTCATTAATTGGACTATTTGTTTTACATTTGTTAACCATTTATTTTTAGATGGTTAATAGTAATTTACTCTTCATAATAGTAGTATAGAGAGTAGTTTTTCTATAAAACTTGCTGCGATTGGCACGTGCAACAAAGCACACAGGTAGCACTGCTTCTAAGATAAAGACGATACCAACCTCAGTAACAGAAGGCACAATGTAGATTTCAGAACATTATATATGTACAACTTAAATGTTGTACCAATGAATATGACAAAATACATCCTTTGAATGATGTTCCACTTCATATAGAACATCACTAAAAGGATGTTCTTCTTGTACACAACACTTAGCAGACATCTGTTCAGATCGTTTCCACACTCAGATCCTCCAGTCTGAATGGTTAAGTGTAAATTATGTTTCATCTATGAATCAAGCATACTCATGGTTGGTTGGTTCAATGTGAATGATGCCCACATCTCCTTAGCTATACAAAGCTCCTGTATTAGTAATGAAAATATTTGAAGCATCCTTAACTTTAAGCCTATGCCATGTAACCTCTTACAGATAGTTTGCCACAAAGCAGTCAGACTGCATCTTAAACAGCTTGGCACTAGATTGTTGAATTTGTGTCCATTTTTTTAACAAACAAAAAATTTTGAGCCTGTACTTGTGATCGTTGGGCCTCCACCACCCATAATACCTGCATACACATTTTTCATTTTACATGTAATCATCTTAGAAATGACTAAATGACTTATATTAAGTCTCCGTGCTATGTAAGCTTTAGTCCCTCCCTCACCATACCAACCTTTGTAGGACAAAGTTCCTCTTGACGGATTCTGCACAGTTTCATTACTTTACCACTTTTAAAAACAACTTCAAAACACTTGAAAATAATATGCATGTGGTAAGTGTGATTTCTGGAAAGAATATATCCTCTACAATTAAAAAATACAGTCAAAAACTGAAACCACAACAAAAAAGAGAATGAAATGAAACAATTGATTAATTTTTGAGCATCTGTTTGTGGTTTTTAAAATAGCTGACTCATAAAATCACCTGTTACACATAGATTAAACTGGTAACTGGTACAACTTAACTGTTTGCCACATTTTATATTACCATTAGTGTTAAAACGAACTAAAAACAAAATACCCACTTCACTTGTTGAAATTAATCAACACTACATTGAAATGTAGTAACAAGAGCAGAAATAAAAGAAGAAAATGTAACATATGAATTCAGATTAATAAAATTAATCCTATTATTTCATTATCCTTTGACACAATTTTTCTGTAATTATTAATAAGCACTTGTTTCAAGTTCAGTCTTCATCTGTTGTGTCTGATGTCTTGTCTTGTTTGTTTTGTTTAAGATAATAAGTGATAAATGTTGTTTTTCACTGGAAATGTAATGCACTATTATGTTAATGTCATGAATTATTTATTCTTGAAATGGGATTTTGTCAACAGTCAAGATACACAATCCAGTCATAAATCACTTAATAATTAAAAATTCCTAGCAAATATAACAGCAATTGAATTGTTTTCTATATATAGTCTTTAACAAATTACTTGTTCAGAATTCAAACATATAATGATTGACAAATTATGGACAGAAAATGAGGAAGGGCCCTGGGCTGGACAATATGCCGTCCTGTAATTTTCCTGCTTCTTTTCAATATATAAATTCCTTTGTAAAGCTGAAGTTATGAAAACTGGAAGGTGAGTTAAATTAATTTATCAGTAAGTTTAGTTGTCATTACTTCATATCCTGACTAAATTAAGAAAATTCAAACTATAGTAGAGTCCCGATTATCTGAGTCCCAAACTTTCGAGTTCTAGATTATCTTTGTCAGTTTTATTAATATAGAC